>CM070617.1:59539076-60027699 GCA_036346255.1 Ampelocalamus luodianensis | reverse complement strand
TCGATGCAATCCCATAGTAATCGCCGCAGTACCACCGCGGGGCCACCAATGGGACATCAACCGAACAACTGGAGGAGCTTGATCCCGAGAGCTGTGAAGCAACCTCTTCCTCGACCTCGCGGACTTGCTTCACCGGCTACGAACTGAACTTGGCGGGGCATTGCACGGCCTCGCCAAGCGACTGCCTACCCGACCACGACCTCGCCTCTTGCCATCTAAGAACACCACAACAAAACTAACCACAATGAGCAAAAGAATAACTAGACGAGAAATTCAAGAATAAACATACAATGACAATAGCATAGTGCAATGCAAAAGAAAACCCAATCCCACCTACTGTGTGTAGTGTGTCAAAATTATTTTTTCGATGCGCGGACCTCTGACCAGCTCGATACCAATCTGAACACCTCAGCTCCGCATGAGCCTAGAATGCTACAAGACTTACACTAACTAGAACAATCTATAAATTTTACGTGAGCTTCCTTTGTAATAACAACAAAATCGCGGTAACAATAGATAACCATGGCATTTATTATCAATTCTATAATCCAAATCTTTCATGCAAATAAGATAACCATACGATTGTAAACAATTAACATCAGTCACATAACCAAGAGTAATCCAACCATCAACATCAAAAACATCCATATATAGTCACCACACGCGTTATTTATTCTTAAGTGACGCTAATTAGCAATTGCATAAATAGTGTGAGGTAGTGCGTGCTTTCCAAAGTCTACTCCTCCCATGCATGACGTTCTTGCCTGATGTACCTATAACAAGACAAAGGAAGGGTGAGCCAAACGACTACAAAGAAGTATCAACAAGGTTGCATAATCATAAAGACATGACAAGATAAACAACTTTAATCAACTTCATTCATGGCATTTCAAATATTAGAAATTTAATGATAATGCTATGCACTCTTTGTTCTTTATCTCTTTACGCATTTTACCGTAATGCGGGGTATTCATCCGTCGATGAGTACCCTTGCGTGCCCTTGGCACGAGGACCAAACTCATACATCACATGTATAGGACCTTTACCGTCATCACAATGACGGGACCTCTGTATCCATTGCCCACATTCCATGAATGTGGGGACCTCAAGCACTGTCATTACATGATGGGGACCTCAACAATATACTCTTGATCACCACGTGACCAAGTCTCAATATGCTCAAACATGCATAAGTACTACCACATCATACTTTCAATAACATAAATCAATATGTATCAGAGTATGTAAATAATAGTATCATGAAGGAACCTCAGGTAGAACTTGCAAACATCAACACAACTAGAATCATCTCCACAACACAATCACATGGCAATGATGAACAACACACCATTCAATTAAGACATGCAACCAATTCTACACATAAACCGAATACTTGCCTCAACCGCGGCGAGCAGCGGACGTGAAGTGGGTGCTGCCTTTGGGATCTCGCTGCCACCTGGACAAGAAAATAACCCCAAACTAAGACCAGCATACTGGACCCAAAATCATACATTTCATTACAATCGAAATCGCTAACTTCTTATCACGTCTAGCTTTTTTTCTAATTTCTAGTGATCGGTCACTGCGGACAGCAGACTTCAAAATTCATAACTTTCTTCTCAGGAGTCCAAATAGGATGATCTTGGACTTTCTGAAAAGATAATTAAGTTGCCTAAATAAACCTAGTTGGGGTGACCCTCTGATTCGGCCATCTTCTACCCCTACCAATCCCTTTAGTCAGAGCAGCTCAACAGCATTAAGTTTCTGGACAGAAATAAAGAAAATAGCATAACTTTCTCTACGTTCATCCAAATTCAGTGATCTTTAGTTTTCCTGAAAGCTAAGAGAATTAGCTCCATTTTCGTTATGGTGAGACCCTCTGGAAACTCCTCTAACAGCAAGTTTAAATCAGGTTAAACCGACACTGTCAAAACTGATACCCACAGAAACATCATAGCACTAAAAATAATAACTTTGGCTACCGAAGTCCGAATGACCTGATTCTTGTCGGCAATGAAAGATAACTACGATACCCACAACTTTCTAGGAGATGCCCAGACCCAAATCTGCCTCTAACCCAGACAAAACCGACAAACTTCGCTGCTGCAGAATACCGACGAACTGACATCCGAAAATAAGACAACTAGAAATTGACCTAAAGCGACGAACCACGGGTTACCCTTGCCGAAACGAGGAGAGCGCACAGCGGGGATGAAGATCTCCACAATTCCGCTGCGGATCCCTTCTCCTCCCTCTTCTTCTCTTCTCTTCTTCCTCTCCTTCTTCCCCCTTCTCTTCTTTTCTCCTTTCCCTTCTTTCTTGGCCGGCGGCAGGGGGAACCTTCTCCTCCTTGGCCAGCAACAATGGGGGTTATGTGGGGTTGGGGTGGGGCGCAAGAGTGGGTGGAGGGGAGGTGGAGAGGTGGGGAGGTGGGAGGTGGGAGTGGCGCGAAAGGGGGTGGGGAGAAGGAGGGGGAAATTCGGCTAGGGTTGGTGGGAGGGGAGCCCCCCTTGGCCGGCCACCCCAAATGGGCCTTGGCCCAGGCCCAAGTTGCCGCGAAAATGCGATTTACTCCCTCTAAAACTGCAGCACTGACTCTCAACCAAAAAGTCCTCCGGCGTTGCTTGATCCTTCCCCGAATAATCGATCTCTCCCGAAACCAAAATTTAATCTTCCTCGATTCAAAACTTAACTCACTTTCGGGGTATTACACTTAATTTGAGTGTGGTGACATAGGACATGACACCCAGTCATGTCCCCCAAAACAACAACCCAAAGGTGGCCCATGCTTTACATGTGGACAAATAGAACATTACTGCTACACATGCCCACTTCCCTACTGCCCTAGATGTGAAGAACACCGTCAACCATAAGACTGTCCTATGACCTAGATAGCATGTCGATGTTGTGGTGAAAAGGGACATCTTGCAAGCCACTGCTATATGAACTGCTCCAATTGTGATGAAAACCATTATCCTAGAGAATGCCCGATGAGCATGGGCACATATTTTCTCTATGCCAAGACCATAGCCCCAAAAACTGCTCCATGAATCTACTACTAACCAAGGCAAAGTAACGCAACGAAGAAGTTTTTGCTTGGTCGTGAAACTCGCAATGATGAAAGTCCAAACAACTACAAGCTCCATCATAACACGTACAGTACCCTCCTCTCTCGTTCCGCCTTCTTTCTTTCTAATCTACTGAAATCTCGGGAAGAGATTCTTTTAAGAAGCAGGAGTTTTGTAATAGCCCAATTTTGAGCTTGTTGAATTTTATGGATTTTCAAAAAAATGTTCCATTTTGTGAATTTACAAAAAACTTCTTTGCATTTCATAAGTCAAATCAAAATCCTTGACCCAAATTAAGTTTGTAAAACCTACAAGTAAAGTGGAGTACCACAAGTCCTCATAATTTGAATTTCAAATTCAAATTCAGATTATCCAAACAAAATCTTCAAACCTTTTCCTTTTCCTCCCCTTCTCGGCATAAACCTCCCGCCACAACACCAACGCTAGCCTCCCTCTATCTTTTTCCCTCTCGTGCGCCCAGCGACATTGCCACGACCCATCTCCGAGCCGCCCGCTCACCCTCTTTCTTCTCTCTCACCCTCGCTCCCACGCTGGCCCAGCTCCATGCGTTAGCCGCCTCCCCTGTTCATCTTCCACACCCGGTCGTCACTCTCTCTCGCTCATTCTCTTCCTCCCGAACAACTCTCTCTCCACATCGTCAACTAGAGCACATGAAGGAGGTTTACTCGAGTGCCTGTAGCTGACCACCTCGAGCTTGTCACCTAGCGTCAGACCAGCTGCACACCGCTACGCCCAC
This sequence comes from Ampelocalamus luodianensis, assembly GCA_036346255.1. Classification (NCBI taxonomy): domain Eukaryota; kingdom Viridiplantae; phylum Streptophyta; class Magnoliopsida; order Poales; family Poaceae; genus Ampelocalamus; species Ampelocalamus luodianensis. Next base: position 60,023,874 of record CM070617.1, on the reverse strand, counting down.
ACGACTACGCCCCGGTCGTGCACCCATGAATCGTTTCGTTCTATTTCTCCCCGCTGTTTAAACCGCTCCTGGGTGCATCATTTAGGCAAAATTTGATATATGTCACTCAAAAAGTTGTCACTTCGAGATATGCCACTCAGTTTCCTGAAATTTGAAATTTGCTACTCCAATTTCTTCCTCTTTTGAGATAAGCCATTATCACTCATTTCCTCCCATTTTCTTTTCTATTCTTTGGTTTTCCGTATATTCCAAAGGTGAACTGCCGGTTTTGCCCCTTGTCTATTCCTCTCATACCTTCGTTCTGAACCATCTTCATCCTCCATCAGACTCAATCCCTTCCTTTTGAACTCAAGAACAGGGCACATCCATTAGTTTGACACGCTGAACTAGGGCACACATGCCTCCTCCCCGTGAGGCAGTGCCGCCTCCCCGTGCTCCTCCGGTCTCGCTGACCCCGCGCGTCACTGCCGCGCCTCCCTAACTCCCCTTCGGTCCCTCCCCGTCTCCCGAGCTCCATGTGAGATGCCGTGCCCGCGTGTCCCAACCCGCCGGTCCCGCCGATCGAGGACTTAGGAATTAGACCTTGAAGAAGCAAAGGCTTGAATGCTTGATGATGCCTTTTGGTGTGTTCATGTATGCATGTTGAATAAAGATTCAAGAATTCCTAGCATGCGTGTCTATGCAGAGGTCCAAGATTTACTAGTGCTCGGTGTATGCTGCAAGTGTTTGGAATGCTTGGCGTCAAAAATAGCGATGTAAAATGATGAGTATGCAATATTTTTGATAGATGTAGATTGTAATTTTGTTTAGCTGTAGGAAAGCAATGGCGGTGATGGCACCACAGTGGTACCGTGCCCTCGCCAACGCCGTGGACGTTCTCCGGCAACGAGGGACCGGTTGAGCGACATGCGCTCGTCGAGGACCTACTGCCGAGCCTCGGCGCGCGCCCGCCTCGGTGCGAGGAGGTGGTGCGCCACCGAGCGCCACGGATGGGGCCGCGGGAGCGGCGCTGACGAGGCGGCCGAACGAAATTGGCGGCGATGGCGCGTTGCGCCGGGACGAACCGCCATAGTATAGGGCATTGACCGTGAGGTTCCCGTGAGAAGCACACCGTAGTGGTCTTGGAGGACGATCGGTCGGACTTCACCAGAATAGCATGCGCGGATTAAAGACCACGCACGCGCGTGCCTCGCGCAGACGACGACGACGAGGAGGCGAGCAAGCGGCAGAACGCATTTTCGCGCCGTACATGGCGGCAAGATCAACGAGGTGTCTGTTCCTTGAAGCTCATCGCGTGGTTCCTTGTTGTGCTCGGGCCGAGTTCGAAGGAAGGGATTGAGTCTCGATGGAGGATGAAGATGGTTTAGAACGAAGGATGAGATGAATATATAAGGGGCAAACTGGTAGTTTACCTTTGGAATATATGGAAAATCAGCGAATAGAAAAGAAAATGGGAGAAAATGAATGATAATGGCATATGTCAAAAGAGAAAAAAACTGGAGTGGCAAATTTTGAATTTCAGAAAACTGAGTGATATATCTCAAAATAGCAACTTTCTAAGTGGCATATATCAAATTTTGCTCATCATTTACTTTGGTCACGCCTCCTCTTTGTTTTCCTCTCATTTCCCCTCCTCCTCACCCACTCTAGCGCCGGAACGCCGTGGCATAGTGCCATCTTCCCAAGTCTGTTCGTCTGTCACAGCACCCGATCTCCCTATTCCAGTAAGGTCCGATCTTGTCTCTAGGCTTGTAGCATCGCCTCATCATCCTCTCTCTGGTGCTCCCACTCACTCTATCTACATCGTTGCAGGGAGGCCGAAATGTACCATCGCCCCGTCGTCGGTGTAGAGCACGCTAACCTCACCATCGCAGCCAATCCATCCTCTCTCTGTTCCCGGTAAGTTATCTCGTTCCCATGTGTTCCAGCTTCTTACGAAACCAATAGGCTAACCAAGCGCATGAGTAGATGACCGTAGCACCGTCGCATCCTAGTGCCTCGCCACGACGTCATTTTGTAGACTCCAGATGTCGTCGTAGCTCCTCGCCGGCACCGAGCTCAGCTAGGGACCAGCCATGGCACTCCCTGCTCCCCTCTCTCTCTTTCGAATGGGTAAGGAGGAGGAAGCAATGGGGCCCACGGATTTAGCTAGTGGTTAAAGCGTAATTAGTTAGAGCTAAGCAAGGTTTTAATGATCGTATGTCAAGCGCGGGCATTATTAAGAAATCTAGTCAAAACTAAGTTTAGCATCCGTGAGTATGACATGCGGGCCCAACTAAATAAAACCCATCGTAGACCTAGTCCATAGACCAAGCCTCGACATGTGGGCCCTAGCCCGTGAATCATGGATGGATCAAGTCCATATGGACCGTGGCCCCACTGTCAATCCCGATTAAAAATAAAGAGAAAAGATATTAAAACCCTAGTAGACCCCACCTATCAATCATAATAAAAATAAATTAAAAACAAAATAAAACCCTAGTGGGACCAACCTGTCAGAAATTTCAAATTTTCTAGAATTTCTTTTGAGTCAAACTTTGGAGAGCATGTTCTCCCTCAACTTAAATCCAAATCATTTAATTCCTTTTCTAAATTCATATAAATTCAAGATATTTCCAATAGTACCAAAATCATAATTCTTGATGTTCATTTGAATTTAATTTGAATTTATTTGTGTTCTCGGCATTTATTTGAAGTAGTCGTTTTTATGTTAAATAGATCCAAACGTCGCCAAGACCTCGTCACTGCTTTAAGCCAAGACCTCACCAAGAAATATCCACGTTTGAGCAAGGCAAATCCTTACCTTGATCATGTTGAACCTACCTTTCGAATGCAAAGTATCTCAATTCAAATTATTACTTGCATGTTATTATTATTTATGAAATGCTATGTTAAAAGGTTGACATTTAGGTATGCCAAAGCTTGATGATTATCATTATGAATCCCCTCCTTGATGGTTGATACCCTTTATCCCTTGTCACCTTAAGGACAATTATTACATGAGTAAAATCTTTCGTTGATTAAATGAACATGACTATTAGTTGTGCTTAGATACTGCTTAGTAATTGAACATGAATAGGATACAAACATTGCTACAACGAGAACTTGGATACTTTGAATGGTAGTGTGCTAACATAGGTTACCACTGTAAATAGGAAAAATGTATTTATAAATGGTTGAGACTTAGGTGAGTGGTTGGTTGAGATCGGCTATGTGCACACAGTGGGTTGGTGGTTTGTCTCACCTGAGTCAATTAAGGACCGAATTATGTGTTCTATTCTGAATTACTAAGCCGTGCAACCACAAATCTAGTTATGGGATAGGCCTGGCCTATTATTTTACTTAGCTTTCATGCGAAGACCCACGCCCCTATTATATTACTAAGTGAAGAAGGGTCATGACTCCCTAACAACGGATGGTCCTTCATTAAAGATGTCCTGTGTAAATGGGGACATTCTGGGAAGTTGCCTATAAACGGGCAATGTCTTAGTCGTTGAGGGGTTTTACCCGACAGAGCGTGTTTAGTATCGAAGCTTGTCATTGGAAAAGCTTTGTAATAATCACTTAGTCGTAAACTAAGGAAGTATGTCAGACGGACATTATAAACTGATTATCTCTTGTGGATAAAGTTGTACACCTCTGTAGAGTGTTTAAATCTATTTGAATAGCTGTGCTCCCGGTTATTGACATTGTGAAGAAAGTCACACTGTTCAATTTTACTAAATAAAAATTGTGAACTAAAACATGTTGGGTAAACATGGTGGTTATGATTTGCGACATGCTAGTTAAAGCATGATTGTTGTGAACAGGACATGCTGCTGAAAGAATGGTCACTGGAAGTAAAGCGTGGTTGTGAATTTTGACATGCTGGTAAAGTATGTTCGTGGGGAACGACAACATGCTAGTTAAACATGGTTGCCGGGGTTTGGGATGTGCTGGTTAAGCACGGTCTAGATAATAATTGCTTACACAAAAGAAACTTTGGTTTTGAAGTTAAACATGCTAAGTCATAGGTTTAGAAAATGATTATAGTATTTAAGCGAATTGGCTTTGCGCTAAAATAAGACATACAACCCCTCCTTTGGTAATCCTTGCATCTATATCCTTGTATTTACAGTGAGGGCTTGCTGAGTATCTTTGTACTCATGATTGCTCATATATATGGATTCAATACCCAAAGATGTCAATCGGTGAACAGATACCCCTTTCCTATCAGGAGATGAAGATGACAATAATTACTAGGCCGCTTACCCGAGTCGATTGCTTGTGGGCATATCCTGAGGGTCACCATAGCTATTTATCTTTTCTGCTACAAGACTTCATTTGTAATTGGCATTTCTCGCCCATGATGTAAGATTTCGACCTTTTGGTCTATTTACCTCAGTTATTATCTTTACTTGCATGTATAGATATGATATTCATCGATATTATATTGTGTGAGCTAGTTACTGATCATTGGACTAGCTCAGTAAACACAGAGCGTCTAGATGCATATCCGGGCCCCGAAAACTATAAATATATATATGTAGTATATAGGAAAGAGCAAGAGCTGCATTATAAATATTTTTCCATATAGTTATATTGCCTTCGTGCACCCGTAGTTTTTTCCGAAAGGATTTTCCACGTAAAATTTATGTCTCCTGTTTCTATTTTTCTGTACATTATTTACAACAAAAATAGAGGAAAAGTTTTGTGACAGCTTGACTCTTTGCCTTTTTTTTTGTTAGTTTTTTTAGACTCATTTGGATTTTATTAGTTGCTATTTGCTAGCAAGTATCTTTCTCCATGCTGTGCTAATGAACTCGTGGTTTCAGTTCCAACAATGGGGAAATCAGGTTTCAATGGACTTTTAATTAGTACACTAAGTAATTATTTCCTGACGGATCATCACTCAATGTATTTGTGCAGTATATGCGTCATCAACTCGTCTTTGTAAGTCGTAATCAATCATAAACATAGACTGATCTTACTATGTCTCGTCATTTCCATTCAACTATACTCCTAATAAAATGCAAGTGTAAGTGAGTCTAAAAATATATGCAAGCGTCCATTCCATTTTTTAAAATGACGTGACTGTTATAAAGATTCTAAGTTTTGTTACAGCTGGCCATGTATGGATGCCCATGCCCTGTATTCATTTTTTTATATGATCGTATTTATTTATTATTTATTTATTTGTTATTGTATTGCTACTGATTGGGAATTTGGGATCCTTCGTATTTTGGTGCTTGAGGCAGTCAAGTTTCTGTCTAGCTTTACACCGTTTCGAATTCAAGTTGCGGTACCTCCCCCACCATTTTGAATTCAAGTCGGAGTACTTCCATTGGTGTTTTAAGATTGTTGTTTCCTATATTTCTCCGAATTAAATGAGATAGTCATGTATGGCCTGGATGAAAAGATGGACATGGTTCTGAAAACCGGTGAAAGCTGATTAACTATCACTGATATGAGTATTATCCAGCACGGTCAGTTTCTGCTACTTTTCAGATTTTTACCTCTAGTCTTACCAGCAGTGTGACCCAAGAAGACCTAAAAAATACAAGGACTTGACTTGAGATTGATGAAAATAAAAAGGAGGGGGAAAAGGCCTTGTTGGCCAGGAAAATAGCAGAAAGGGTTCGGTACTTGACTGATCATGCTCCTGCTATTATAGGTACAAGAGAATCATATTATGGGGCTGCTGGAAGAGCTACAAAGCAAACGTATATACACACACTCATCTGTGTTATTGTTACCCAACTATTGTAAGTCCCTAATCTTTTGTATTTGGATTCAGTTTGCAGGGTTTCGCCAATGAAATGTCTTGGAGGATTTTAAGTAGTTTTTTTTTTTCAATTACCCAGAGATCTACTCTTATAAACCTGAGCAATCCTATCGTACCATAGGGTTACCTACACTAGAGCCGCATGTTAGTGATACCAGGAGCGAATCCAAAACACCCCCCCCCCCCCGCCACATGTTGTCCATGGCCTCGGTAGCTCGGCTCCTCCAAGGGCGCTCAGACCGAAGAAGACCAAAAGGAAGAAAAAGGGAGAGGAAGAACAAGTTGGGGTAAGTCTTTCAAAATAAAAATAACTATTTGAATTTTTTGAGTTAATTTAAAGCTTAAATTGAATTTCAAAATTAAAACCATTTAATGTCAATAATCTAAACATAAATTAAATTCAAAACCTTTTTATTTGAGTTTCACGTGTTCCGAGTATTTTCTAAAATTTTGTTGGAATGTTTGGAGTTCATTTGGTATTTCTTTGAGCTCGATTTGATTCAATCCAATTTCGGAATTAGGAAATCCTTTCTTTTTCCTAAAATCTCCTTGGGCCGAATTTGGGTCCAACCCAATCCCTTTTCCCCGCCACCGTTAGCTTGCCCCGTTTTCTCCGCTTGCGCTCTGCTCCAGCTTGGCCCATTCCCGCTGGCCCAACCGCTCCGCTCAGAGCCCACCACCGCCTCGCCTCTCTCGCTACTGTTGACCGGTGGGGCCGCATGTTAGTCGGGTTCTGTTCTTCGCCCCGCCATGCCCATTCGGACTGCTCGCGCCACCGTCTCCGCTTTAGACTCCGCCTCTCTGTCCTTTAAAAGCCCCACCTGAACCCCTGCTTCCACACCCCGAGTTGCGCGCCTCAAAACCCTAGCTGCGTTGCCGCTCCGAGTTCTACCGACGCCGTAACCAGAGACGAAGAGCGAGTTCACCGTGTCGCCGTTTCAAAGCCTCTTCGTCAGATCTGTTCACGTCAATCAGACTGCCTTGACGTCGCCAAGCCTCGGGAGAAGTCAATCGGAGCAAGGAGTCGCCGTCGCCGAGATTGTAAGCTTTTCCCCATCCTCTGCTGCCACCGTTCAACCGTCGATAACCCCACCGTCGGTGAGTTTCGAGCACCACCATCCACCTCCCTAGCTTCCCCTTGCCATGTTCTAGCTCGTGCTCCCTTCCTCTTCACCGGAGGAGCTCTCCAATGCCCTACCGTCGTAGAAGCCACTGCCTTCTTCTTCACCACCAGCACGTCCCATCGAGCCTCACAGTCGCATACACGTCATCATCTTCACCGCATCGCACTCTCGCGATTCCACACCTTCGCTAGCTCCACCATGCCTCGCCGTCGTTGGTGATCTTCGGTCCGAGAGCGCCACCATTGCCGCTGAGGTGTTGTCGACGTGGCATGCCACGTGTCAGTCGTGTCACCCTCTACCTCAGCATTCGCACCCACGTATCTGCCAAGTCAGCTGCTTGTGTGGCTAAGCCTGAGCCCTAGTCGCGTAGACTCAATTCATCGTGGACCATGTCATCGACATATGGACCACACTAGTTAGTGTCCTGTTCCACAAACCCAATTCACCATAGACCCGAGCCGCTTTGTGGACTTGGTCCATGGACCATGGTCCACTTGTCAGCCTCTTAAGCTTTTTCCATATTTTCTTTTATTCCAAAAATTCAGATATTCTGTTGGACCCACCTGTCAGCCGTAGTGCCCTCTCTCCTCTTTCTTTTTCCAGATGTTCTCTCCTGTTGAATCTTCCGAGAGCCAGTTCTCCTTCGTCCAAACTCCGATTCAGCCCTTTCAAGTTCCTAAATTCATCTAAAATCGAGCTCTTTCTTTTAGGGCCAGTTTTGTTAGTTTTTGATTTTATTTGATTTTATTTTGGATTTATTTGTGTTTTATTCTCTTTCTCTCTCGTTTAGATAACGATTTTTAAGGAGTAGGAGCAAAATTTGAAGACCAAAGTGTAGTAACTAAGCAAGGCCAAGGCAAGTCGTAGTCCTTTTGATCATATTGAACCTATATTTTTAAAAGTATACTATTTTATATCAACTACTTTTAGAGTAGTTAATCACCTATTTGCTATTATGCCATCTTGATTATTTTGAATACCATGAATTCTTTGTCGCCATAGGATGGTCATAACTAGTTGAACATATTTGTATCACCAACATGGATTATTGTAGATATGCTTAGTCATACTTAGTTATACTATGAGCTCATGTTCACATATTCAATAATGATAATTTGACTTAATGATATATAGAATTATGGTACGATACCACTGTTGTGCAACTGTAGTGGGATGCTACTATTATATAAGTTGTGGTGCGATGTCGCTATTATAAAATTGTGTGTCATGGCAAGAATTGTCATTGGTATGGTTAAACAAAATGATTTATGCTCAGACGAGTGATCGTGCAGTAAAGGGGGTGCCGTTTGCATATTAGGATGAGGTAGTCTCGCCTGAGTACTTATTAAGGATTTAATCTTGTGCGCCATTGAACTGGGCCATATCGTACAACCACATGTCTAGTATGGGATGGATTTGGTTGATTAATTTGTAATGTCTCAATTTTGGTTCTGTTGTGGTGGTGTGAGTTCCAAGATGAATGTATACTCACATGGCGCAAGAGAGGGGCCTGTCTGGTTGCGATGACATTCAGTGTTAAAATCTTAGGGGGCAGAACTGGGTTGAGACAGATCATCGTAAAGGATTTATTATGATTGCTCCATTGCATACTCGTATGACGAGTCATGACAGATATGATGAGTTAATTGTATATTGTGGGTAAAGTTGTACAACCTCAGAGAGTGTAAAACTATTTGAACAACCGTGTTCCGGTTATGGACAATACTTAGAGATTTCACACAAGTATAGAGTTTTTATAAAAACGTGGTTGGAAGGTGAATGAGATGTTCACTTGGTGGTTTAGTTGTGATGTGAATGGGAGATTCACTCGTTATTTCAAAGCAATTGTTTACTTTATTTATTATATTTTTCAATTACACTCTACAATCTACTTCATGTATTTATTATCAATACTAATTTTCGCAAAATAATCATATGGATATTCCTTTGATCAAGCTTTTCATGACTATTAATTACTTACTGTTCCCTACGACTTGTTGAGTACTTTATGTACTCATGATTTTAGACATTGTTGCTTAGTTGAAGAAGGTCAAGCTACTCAAGAGTTCTACAAAGAGGAGTACTTTAAAGACTTTGCGAACTAGGATGCGCACCCCACTCGATTGCCTATAGGTATGTCAAATGCCCATCACAAGTTATCTTTTTCCACTGCAAGAGTTTCATTTGTTTATTAAGCCTGCATGGTAAGTTAAGTAAACGTTGATCATAAGATCCATTTATTACTATTTATGACTATTTTGCCACCTTCTTTGCTAATTCATTGAATGGATGGTATTTTATCGATATGTCATTGTGTGAGCTAGCTACTGATCATGTAACTAGTTCAGAATACACAGAGGGCTTCGGACATGGTAATCTGGGTCCCAACAACACCTGAGGGCTGAGGAGGAAGAAACCCTAGGTGGGCGGCCAGCAGCGGCGCAAGCGTGCAGTCGCAGCGAGATGAGGAGCAGCTGAGGAGGGGAGGGGGCGCGAGCGCGTGGCCGAGCGGAGAATCCGAGGGCTAGGTGACGGCGCGAGGAGGCGCAACCATGGCAAGTTGGTAGCGGTACGACGAGCTGGGGAGGGTGACAGCATGACAACAGTGACGACGACGAAGGAGCTGAGGAGGGGACGGCACTCCTGTTGCAGGCCTGCGACCGTAGTGTTGGACTAGTGGACTTGATTGATGAGTCTCAGCGGCCCGTGCATGACTGCCTGGTGGCATGGTGCGATAGTATACTGTATACTAGTATATATTCTTGGTTTCTTTTTTTTTTTTCTTCATTCTTTCCCCTCTAGTCTTTAGCATATAGCAGCCATATGCTCTGGTAATTTAGTTATATACTTGATACTTGAATACTTGTAGCAGCCATAAACTCTAGTAATTTAGTTATATACTTGATACTTGAATACTTGTAGCAGCCATATACTCTAGTATTTTCCTTCATTATTTCCCTTTTAGTCTTTACTATGTATGAATTTAGATTACACAAGAGTAAAATACTATGTGACAATTTAGCTTACTGCTTTGAGTTCATACTCTATTTTCATCTGGCTTCGTCACTAAGTGACAGCTACCCTTAAAAGTTGTACAATTCCTGATAGGAAGACAGATCTTCTCCTTTGACGAACAGCATCACAGTCATGTCAATTCTTGTTCTAGGGAGAACCAGTTCATAAAAAATGCAATAATTCTCTCGGTGCCCAAATAGTAAAATAATCAAAGGCATATCAGGGTACTTGCTGAAAGGAACGAAAACTCACCAAATAATAAGCACATCATTCAGCGTGGAAGATACCAAACACCTCTTAAAAGATCTCTAGAAAGGGATACAGAAGGTTGTATGTTCTGATGTGACCTTATTGAGTAACACTGACATCAGAAAGGCGAAAGCGAATACCAAATGGCGGTAGCACAAGCAATAGTAGTACGTTTCAACACTAAGTATTACTCCTGTACTCCGTCTTGTTTAATTTGCCCGTGTTTATTCGAAGATGGATAGAATGACTTTAGAAGCTGACAAAGCCTCTCTCCTTCAAGCATTCTATGGTCTCCCTGAGGCTCGTCTCAAATGGGATCAATTCGATCCCCAAGCCCTTTATCTTGTCCTTTGAGACCTGATATGTTGGAGCGAATGGCTGGTCATCTGCGCACCTGTCCATAAAAATAAAATTGTTTTTTCTTAAAAAAAGAAAAGTTGATATGAAACTATGAAAATTTGATGTTAAGATTTATGTAATTTAGTATCATTCATTGTAATATACGGTGTATTGTATTGCAATATATTACTGGCTAGTTAAGACAGATGAGAGTATGAGACAGCAGAAAAGGGAAAAGGAGAAGAAATGAAATGAAATGTAATGTGACAAGGTTGATATGATAATTTATCAGAGCAAACACTAAAACTCTAGAGCGGCATCACTGATGAAAATAAAAAATGGCTCCAAAAGGAGTGGCTCAGATCGTCATTGACTGCAAACAACATTTGGGACATTTAGTTACTTACTTTTCAGGCACTGGAAGAGAAGGGTAGATTTCTTGGATGATTTTGACAACCTCCGAGAAGTGGACAACTCTGTCAGCCATGCAATATCTTCCACTTGCTGAAGGGACCTCAAATGCAAGGACATGTGCCAGAGCAACATCCTTCACATTCACCCAACCAAAGCTGTAATTAAGATACACAGGTGACCCTGAAAAAAGTGGGTACGATGAAACATTACTTATTTTGACAATGTTGAGTCAGACAACTGAAGCTAATTCTCTTCAGGGAACATGGAAGTAACTCGATGCTAAGTAATCACTCGATTCACTCAAGTATGTCTATTTGTCGTGCTTAAAAGAATAGGGCCCTTAATGCCTCTCCCAGTGAACAAACTGGAAGTTAATATTTTTTTTTATATTTTTTGTGAAAGGATCACGTCCACCCTTCAGTCGCAGTTCAGAATCCATGAGCCATTACTCATTAGCAGAAAGCAGCATTCATTTACCCAAGTAAGAAAATTTTACTCGTTGGAACTACATACCGCTGATTAGATACAGGACTAATTGGTTACTGGTGTTGAGTGTGGGCTGCAGTAAGGGACCAATGACCAAAGCTGGGTTTATTGTGATCAAGTCAATTCCATTGTCCTTTGAGAATTTCCATGCTGCCTGCTCAGCCAGGGTCTTTGACAAAACATACAATTCCTGACACAAACAGTGAATTGGCCAATATTTTGATGTGTAGGTAAAACTAATCAAACAATTAAAAAGGAAAAACATACTAATTGGAGCCTTCAATAGTGAGGGGTAACATGTACATTCAGACGAAGGAAGCCAATTAAGTCAAGCAAGTCTACCATGATAATTTTATTACAAAATATTCAAAAGGGGGAGCACAGTAGAATTGACAGTCGCAGACAGTAAATATAGTGCACACACCCAAAAACCCTTATTGCCAAGAAAGATAGCACATTACCTTCAAAATACAATTATAACCAAAAATAGAGAATCCATTTATTTGGAAATGCTCTTCAATCAAAGTCTGTACATAATTAACATACGTAAGGGTTGCCAACCGTAGCATAACCTAATGGTGTGGCACCCTATCCCTTAAAATGACTATACAATATCTGAGTCTTGGTGGAACAACTAAAATAAGAATTGAGCCATAGGCAATGTACATAATTTTGGCTGAATCCCAATATTTTATCCAAAAGAAAAAATGATCATTTATGCAAAGAAACTTGGACAACTGATGTGTATTAACAAACAGAACATACAAGCTTAAAATGCTTATACATATAGTAATACATCCATTAGTACTAATGATGAAGAAACACAGAAAAAGGTGGGTGAGTGTAAATTATGAACTGTTGAAAACATGGTACAAATGTTCTTTTTGGCAACAAATATGCAGTACCTTTGCTTTTTCACAAAGTTCTGGAATGGAAAATGATGTCTCGTCGACCACAACATCAGGAGATAATGGTTTTTCAGTGAATACAACAGTTGCCAATGATGATGTTAAAATCACCCTTTTCACAGAAGAAGCTTTCTTGCAGGAGGCCAGAACATTCAGTGTTCCTTTCACTGCTGGTTCAATCAACTCAGCCTAGAAAGTACAACATTGGTTAAAGATGGTAATTTTTACCAACCTGAAACTTTTATCAATGGGGAAGAAAACAAGTCCTAAAGGCCTTTACTATTTAACTTTGTATCCCTGGATGACTCAACTAAATGGGGCCAAATGAAGACAATATGCAAATGAAACTTCCAATAGAATGAAGCGGGAATGATATGGCAAAAAAAGTACACTATAAATGCCATTCAAATAACTACTTTTTCCCCTTTTGCTTGAGATGCAATTGCAAGTTATTGAATAAGAAGTAGGAATAGCATACAAACCTGAGGATCTTTGGGTTATTGAAGAAAGGAGAAGCTGTATGAAATACACATTCACAACCACAACTACGGCATCAAAGGACCCTTCTTCTAATAAATTTGCTTTAAATAGCTGCAGCCTCTCATCAGATCCATCTAGAGCACTTAAATGTTCTGTCTTCTTGGATCAGCTGAAACCAGTAAATGAATGAATTTTAAGTTGCTTATTCTCTGCCAAATGTAAAGGTTGACAGAACACAACTTTGAACTATCACGTACAAATCAGAACTGTCAAATATTCAGAATTAAGAACATAAGATCTGTGGCCTCTAAGAAATTTTTATGCCTCTTTTGCATTATCCATGCTTAGGTTGTTATGATCTATTGAAATAAATTATATGTGCATTGAAATTAGTTCATGGGAATTGGTATCTCCATTATAATATAATGTTGATCAGGTGGGAGCATGGGGTGATATGAGAGTAAAATCAGTGCAGAGGGAGATAGCACAGCATAGAGTGTGCGGTTTAATCAAGGTGGTGAATTTTCGTAACAATTCTCTTTATCATGTGGCATAGTAGGGTAGTACGGTATAACACTTTGTGCTTCTCTGTTTAACCTCACAAAGAAGCGAGACATTTCAAGGGTATTTACACATTTTTGTTGTTTTCTGAGGCTTTTGATGTAAATCTCTTTTTAAGGGTGTGACTCCTTTGTTTTCCTGGAACCATTGAACTTATGTTAGGACTTTGGTGCTGAACTTGTCTCCAAGGCCCTAACATTTTGTTTCTTGAGCAGCTAGAACATTAGCAAGCACAAAATAAGCCCCTGTACAGGGCCTTAGTGATTTAAGGGGCATAATTTCGTATGCTTCTTTTAAATAGTATGCCAATGTTGGTAATTGAAAAGGTCTAGTGAATTGGTGACAATAATGAAGCCTGAAGAATGATTCCATCCCAATGTCTTCCTGAAAACTCCCTCATCTTTCTCATACTCAACAATTATCTCCTATCCTAGTATCCTACCACAACTTACATGCTGTCCCCATAATTCTCTCCACCAAACTACTTTAACAATTTTTCCAAAAATAAATTAGTTGCTGGCAACTAGAAATCTATTAGTAATACCATTTCATCTATTTATTGTCATTGTATAAATGTAGTATATGTGAGATTAAGCAAATTAGGATGTTTTCTTGTCATTCTGGTTGGTTGTCTTATTCTCCCAAATTATGTTGTGTCGTTGATGCATGATGATATTGCTCACTGAATTTTCTGAACTTTCTAAATTATGTTGTGTTGTTGATTCATGATGATATTGCTCACTGAATTTTCTGAACTCCACCAGGACCTTGGAGAGCCATCTGTAAGACTCCCTTTTCCCATCGAGCCGACCAGGCCTAACTTCTATTTTAGCACGGCCCCCCAAAATAGACAGTATCAGCCCCGGCCCCATATGTACTACACTACAAGTAGATAATGCACTGTCGCTGCAAATGCAATCCTCCTTCCCGTCATTGCCGAAAATGCAAGACACAAGGACATTGTAGAAGCGGCATAAGACACACAGATGAACAAACATATGCAAAGGAGGAAGAACACATGGACACCTCAATTGCGAAATAATCTAAGGAGCTTTCTGCACCTGTATTCTGAAACTAGAGTGGAAAATAGTACTGCTCCATGCCATCCATGAGCGATCAATATTCAATCACCTTCTCCCACTGCCTAAATCAGCTAACTACTACTAGTAACTTTCTAGCCACGTATAAGCATTGACTTTCCTTACTCAAACAGTGGTTTTGACTAAATCAAGTGACTAAAAGGCAAGCAAATTCCACATGGTATGAGCATTCACGATAAGGCGATAATGCAAAGCTCTAATTAATAGCACAATCAAATCCACCACCACTGCTTAGACAAGACAAGTACTACAACTACTAGTTTGCTTGCCTGCCGGCCGGCCGGCCACCAACTTAGTAGTAATTGATGCAGTTTCTGCAACGAACGGGAGAGCGATCGATGGGATCAGCGGTGAGCCATCCCGCACGAGGCTGAAGGCAGAGTTTGTCGGCCACTACTCACCCTCATCGGCTCATCGCCCCGCCGCTTCTCCCGCTTGCAAAAACAGACAGATTGTTGAACCAAACTATGCTTTCCAATCTACTGCGGCAGTACTATTACCTGCTGGGAATCGCCCCTCGTATGCTTCAATTAATCGTACTACCTACTTCTTTCTGCTACTAGTTTGGTAGTAGAATGAGCTAGCGTATATCAACTGTTGCGGTCAACTGAAGGCTCGGCAAGTGCGGCGTAGCACGATGCACGATGCCTCGGCTCCGGCTTGGAGCAAGCAAACACGGCAAGTTAATTAACAGATCGGGTAAGAATCCATGAGACTAACAAGTATATATGTGCAAACGGCTGGAGGACGGACATACCGGGGTCGCGGAGGGTGCCGCGGACGGTGTAGCCGCGCTCGAGGAGGAGCTTGACGATCCACGACGCGATGAAGCCGCCCGCGCCCGTCACGCACACCACCTTCTTCTTCGTCGTCTCCATGCTTGCTCTGCTTCTCCGGAGTGACCTCCCTGTGCTGGTAAGTGTGTTGAGATTTTAGAAGAAGGGAGAGGATGAAGTGAAGCGGGCAAAGCGTGCGGGGAACTAGCTTGGCTTTTATCGAAGCTGAGACTGAGAGGGGGGCTGCTTGTTTGTTCCCATTGTCCTCTCGTTGCCCGCGTGCGCTGCGTGGCCAATTGCCGATCAAAGAGAGAGAGAGAGAGAGAGTGCCGGTAGCGTAGGCAATTAAACTAACAAATACAGGAGAACCTAAAAAATTGAAAGAATTCCCAACCCTTAATCAATTAATTGCTTATTGCCTCACAAAAAAATCTATTAATTTGCTTATCGCGTGAAACCGGACCTCTCAACAAACTACTCGTTTTTTTGGATTACAAGGTAGATGTACACTTCAAAAATTTTAAATATCGGGAAATTATCCATCTAAATGAAACATATGTGCACAATGAACATTTTCCTTTTAGTTGCAACTTGGTCAGTGGAAAAATTATATCGATGTATCACTTATATGTAAAGTTTCGCAATTTTTCTTCGCATTAGCTTATAGTAAATGAAACCGCTATCCCTTGCATATCCCTTGCATAAAGCAAAACAAATTTTCTCTTTTTTTTCTGTGCGCTAATAACAAAGCGGTATAACAAGTTAACGACAAAGGACTGTCATTGTCCAATTTCATCCACTGAATCTATCTACAATTGTACACATCGTGGTGACAACCTGTGATAGCATCAAGAGAACAGATGAAGACGCCAACAATGTCAACAGGTGCACCCCATTTTACAATTCACAATGCCAACAATTCAGGCCCCTGTAGGAGGAAAACACTCCTCCCACGTCCTTTCATAAGATAATAATTCAGCTTCCTCTGTTCATATTTGACTGAAACTAACAAGAAACAAAATAGGGAAGATAGCGATGCTCCCGTGCACGTGCTGCACCTATGTGACTAGAACAGCGGTGAGTCCAAGTCTCGGGCTACCAATTGTTTTTAGATCGGATCTGTATTTTTGATGATTTACTACGATATTTTTATGATTTTTTTTTTATCCTGACCATTTCTCTAGCAGTCCGATGCTCGGCTTCGCCCCAGGACTAAAACAACGATAGGTAGGAGTACCAAGCAGGCTCACCTGAATAACTGGGGCCATGCATGCATGACCGAACTAACCTCCTCTTTCTTTTGGAATTTGGACACAAAATGTCGATGTCTCATTGTAGTACAATGGATTCTGAAAATGTCACGTCACCGCAGTAAGCATCCTTTGAGTTGGTCAAACTAATAATAACCAGATCCAGACATGCAGATCAATAAGGTGTATGGTGTACATACAGATACATGCTATATGGATGCTCTTGACAAATCTTAGTGATCAAGTGACATACAGAAGCCCTCATGGTACACAGCATTTTAACTCAATGGAATACCTGACCGTCCATATCTCTGCAGATCAAGAATACATCACACAGAAAGACTAAGGAGTTAACCTAGTTCACCATTTTAGATATATAATACCGTGCTCTACCTGGTCAGATTACTAGCCACATCACCAGATGACTAGCCATGTGGAAGCAGACTAGGCTTCCCACTGAAAATTCATAGATGTGTCACATCATGTGACCCTTCAGGCCATTTACAGGTGATAGGCCAGCAACCCGATCATAGTCCAAGATGAGCACAAAAAGCATACACTTTAGCAATCAAATCATTGGGTCAAATTCATTTAATTACTGTAATTTGGGTAACTACATTCTTAAGGGGAAACCGGTAAGCCCAAATAATGAATTTTAATGAGTTTTACTAACTTTTCGGCGACTGTATGTATTGTCTGTAGCAATTGTCCACAACAACTGCTTAGGCACGTGCAGTTGAAGCAATCAGGCGACGAGGTTGCTAAAAAAATTGTGTTGTAGTAACCATATCTTGAATTATTGCAGTCATGTGTTGCGACACAATTGCTACAAATATTATAGCTAATTAATCGCTAAACAAAATACATGCAATTGTTAAAAATACGTACACGCTGCAATATTGTACCGGGGCATAGCTGTTAGACCCAAATTTAAAATTTAGAATCTCTTGTGTTCACAGCACTAACTCCTGAATTAGTAACTATTGCCCACAATTACATCATTGGATATCAAACACATATCACGAAAACTTAAAGCTATTGTATAATAATAAATAAAGCGTAAATATACCTTATGGTATTTGTCTTTCGAATGACCAATCAGGCCAAATACCTTTAAAGAATTAGCGTGAAAGCAAAATTAAAGTACACCACGTGGAACCCTCACGATATACCCACAGCAATCGATTGAGGTCTGCGACCTAGTTCTTGGCCTTCTTGATCTTTGGTCTTGATCAATGCTTATAATTATCCATGTAGTATTCTTTTATGCTTCTGAATAATAATGTAATGAGCAAGCATGAGTACAAAACCGCACTCGAGAGTCAACACACGAATGCGCTTATATAATATGCAAGACTGATCAAAGGAATGGCTTGTTGTTTTTTTGTTTGCATAAAGCCACTTATTGAAATAGATTATGTAAAAGCAAATTCTAAGACCTAGCATTTTTAACTAACATGGGTTTTGATGAAATCTATTTTTCTTTGTGTAATAGTAGCGAATGTTCTATTCACCTCTAGTAGAACATAGTACCCAAAGGTTCCATCCATTCACACGCAAATATATGTTCCATTCACATCATACTATATCATTTTCTAGGACTACATCCACCCGGCGATCCCAAGGCTGCCACCACCCAGCAAATTTGGCCGGCCTACACATGAAATTCCGGGTTGAATGCCTCTAGCGACTCTCCGGCTGTGCCACCCCGTGAAACATAGGCTGCACCCTTGGCGAAACTTAGGTCGCAATCCCCCTGACTCACAGGCGGGACCACCCTCGAATCCCAGGCGGCCAGACCCTCGAATCCCACGGCTGCACCACCCTCGAGCCCCAAGGAGTATTCCCCTACCAATTTCCAGGTTGTACCCATCCGTGAATCCCGAACTGCATCCACCTTGCGAATCCATGCATTGCATGCACTCAATACTTTCCACGGCTCCAACTAGGACAACTCAAATCCTCGGGTTCCAACCCGACTTTGCATCCCATCTTGGCGTACTCCCATACACATTCACCACTCCTTTCAGACGCCCAATCTAAAAACAGTTTCCAGGTTTTCCCATTTGAAATCCCTTTCCCTTCAAAATACCAGCTAGGATCCAACCTCGACTGCTCAAACCCAGTTTTCATGTATTGAATAATATTGGGGTAATCTATTGCCCACATGTCAATGTATCTAAGCAAGGCTATACGTGACACTTAGATACGGACTTATCAACTAGTATGTATACCATTAGTTCTAGGATGACAACAGATAGTGTTCAAGTTCAAAGATGGAAAGGTTATATTCAAGTATCATTAGGGTATTAACTATGATCTAGACTAACATAGTTGTATAAATCACAACAATGCAATTTCATAATTTAAAATAATATAATTGCATTTTAAAAGTATGTGCAACATGATCAAAGTGTTGACTCGCCTTGCTCAATGTTCTAATAATCGTCTTGCTCAATGTTCTGTCAATCTTGTTCTTGTTCTGTCTCGGACTGCTGTTCCATCATAGCTTCAGATTCTATCTACGCAGAATACGATTGAACCCAAGAACATCTAAAAGCAACCAAATAAAATCCAATAAATCCGAAGGCAAGTAAATAAGAAAATGTAATACCCCAAAAGTATACGAAAGGAATTAACCGGAGAGAATAAATAATCGGAGAGAGTTATCCGAATTGTGAAAGGACCAAATAGAAAATGAATAGTTTCGCAGATTAGAGAGGGGAAATCGGTGTTTTTACGGCAACCTGGGCACAGGCCTCGCCCATGAGGCCTCTTGGGTGGCCGGCCAAGGGGAGGCACCACTTCCTCCCCAAACCCTAGCCGCCTCCTCCTTTCCCCCTTTTGGCGCACCCTCCACCTTCCTCCCCTTTGGCGCCCCACCTCCTCTCCTCCTGCGCCATCCCTACCCTCCCATGCCACCCCTGCTGGTCCTCCCCTACTGCTGGCCAGGAAGTGCTCCCGCTGCGGTGTCGAGGAGGAAGACGGAGGATCGCCCGGGAGATCGTTTGGCCAAGAAGAAGGAGAAGAAGAAGAGGAGGAGGAGAGGGGGAGGGAGAGTTCATGGCCTGCGCTGCGAGTTCTTCACGTTCGGCGGTGTTTCGTCAAGGGTAATACCCGTTTTCCCCGTTTAGATGCATATTTAGTTGTTGTTGCAATGTTGGTTTTTTTGTTCCCTCAGAACAGATTGTATTGGACAGGCGTTTTGACATAGATAGGTGTAGATTCAGTTCTGGGCATCTCCTAGAAAATTGTAGAGGACGTCCATAGATTTCAATGAAGTTCTAGAACGTAATTTTTGGACCTCTGTAGCAAAAGTTATGAATTTAATGGTGCGACTGTTCTGCAACCCTGTCAGTTTCTGGACAGGTTTTAGTAATCTGACCTTTGTGATCAGTTAAAGAGAGAATTAGAGGATCTTAGTATAACGAAAGTTGTAGATAATTATCGTAGCTTTCGGGGAAGCATAAGAACGCGAAATTTGGATAAACGAGCTGAAAGTTATGATAGTTTTAGTGCTTTGTCCAGAAAGTCTGACGTGAAATCGATGTTTTGTTAATCAGCTTAAAAGTGATGTTAGATGGCCGAATCAGGGAGACTCACCAACTAGGTTTAGTTGGGAAATTTGATTACCTTTTAATGAAGTCCAAGAACACTTAATTTGGACCAATGTACGGAAACATATGAATTTTAGAACTTGACTGTTTACAGAGGACAGTTCAGTACTTAGGAAAGTGGGGTCGGGATCGCGTTGCAATCTGGTACTTGATGTGTTCGCTTATTTAATTCATGTTTTTCATTGCTGTGGTCTTAGTTTATATTCTTAATGTATTAGGTGGGGGATTGGTACCGGAGGCAGCACCATCTTCACGTCCTCCATTCTCACGCGGTTAAGGCAAGTGCATTGTTTGATTCATGGTTGTGATTGATTGGTCATGCTTGTGTGCTTTTCGTTATGTGGTAGCATAGCGAGATTGTTGGCATGGTGAATATTTAAGATTGGTGGATGCTCCGAATATGTCTATGCTCTATTGTTGTATGATGTTATCGTCTGTTAGTAATTTGATGATGAATAAATGATGAGCATGTGCATATTGAGATCATGTTGAGGCTTGGTCACGTGGTGACCAGGTATATTTTCCTTTGAGATCCCCGTCATGAATGTGACGGGCCCGAGATCCCCACACTCGTGGAGTGTGGGCTTGAGGTCCCCATTACTTGCAGAGTAATGGGCAATTGGTCTCTGTGCTTGCGAGCACAGGCGTATGCGGCGACGGTTGCATACTTTGCATTACTGGTGTAATGCACAAAGAAAGATAAAGAGAAAGGATCCTTGAGCATTGCATTTGCATGTGAGATGTTTTATTGTTGCTCTTCTATATATGGATGCTGATGTTATAACTTTTATTCTGTACTTGCTGAGTCAGTGGACTCACTCTTGCTTTTATTGTTGTTTTAGATACCCGAGCCAGGAACAACATGCATGGGGGGAAGTAGTCTGATAGTCACACACATGCCACATGAGCTAAATAAAGTTGAATGATCTTCAGATCGTAATTGTTTTTAGTAATTGGGTGAGATGCTCAAAGGTTTATTATGACTTGTCTCTTGCAGTGGTTTAAGTGTAACAATGATGAGTAGTAGAACTTTATACTTCATTGGATTGCTAGATACTTAGCATATCTTTGATTATCTTTTGATGTCTCTGGATGATAGTTTAGTTAATTTATGAATTATTTGTATGTTGGAACCTCCGTGTAATTAACTTTACAGGGGAGGTTCTGCCGAAATTTACTAAAATTGTCTTGATTAGAATTATTAGGGTTTTGTTTAGTAGTATTCCAGGCTCATGTCGGGTGGGTGTTACTGATTGGTATCGAGAGCGGTCAGTAGGTCCGTGGTATTTGAATGATTAAACTTGACACACTAAGCACAGTAGTTGGGGTGGGTCTTTGCATTGCATTTACGCTTCTGTTGAGTTGTATTGATGATACTTGTTATGAGATGATCCAATATATCTATATATTGTAATACTATGGTTATTATGTGTGGGGATAACCCATGTTGAGAGGTGGAAGAAGTGGTTGTGGTCCTGGGCTATACCAGGCTACACCACCATTCGTGGTATAGGAATAGCGAAGTATCCCCACCGGAGATCGTAGTACAGGCGCTGGTAGGGAGTATACTTAAAAGAGTGTTCTCTTCCTTGAATTTGAATTTGGTTAACTCTTATCCAGTTGAGATTGATGAGTTTATCTTGGGTTATTTATTCTTGTGGTTGATGAGTTGCTTTGAGAAAAAAAAAACTTGAGCCATTTATTCATGTGATGTTTTTAGTTAATGAAAGTGTTCTTCTGCAAGTCCTTTAGTGCGTGGGGGCTTTGACTCAATGTATCTCTCTTGGGTATTTGGAGTGTTGAAGCTTGATAGTTCTCTTTTATGAAAGAAGTTGTTAAACCGTTTAGTGATATGTTGGCTTGGTTAAGTGAGAGGTTATAAACAAAGCAATTAATGGAAAAGATATGGATTATCATGTTAGGTTTGCAGTGTGTGTATGATTGATCTTAACTAAGATCCTTGAAAAGGAAGTTGATAAATTTGAAGTGATTTGTAGAAGTTCTTGACGAGCCGTGATCAAGAGTATGGCTATACCTAATTGTAATGAATAGAGTTAATAAGAGGTGTGGGACATTGATGAATTGAGTTGATCATTAATAGTGATACATTTGGTAAACTTCTTGGGTAAATTGGATTCACAGGTCTCAATAGTTTAATCTAACCTTTTGGGAAGGTTAGGTTCAAAAGGAGTTAGAATATTGTCTTAGTTGGTGTTAATCCTGGAGTAACCTTTTTGTGGATACGTAGTGATTATAAGTAATTGCTAGGTGCAAATAATGTCTATTAATGTTTGGTGATGAGCATCACTAAGAGATAAATTGATGGGATTTAACGGATGAACAATGTTTACATGATGGTAGAACAAGTAGATAAAAGTATGTTTTAATGGAAGGGTTTTGGAATAACCTTTTAAATTGTGTAGTAGTTTCCCTCTAAAATAAAAGGGGTTGTTGTAGTAAAAGTGTAAGAATTTGGTATACATTCATTTGCGGATGAGGTGACAAAAGGGGTATGTGGCGTTTTTGGTGAGCCTTGGGGGCTTTGTAAAGGAAGAGGTGACAATAGCAAATCTTGTTAAGAGAAGATTATTCTTGATGTTAGTAAGATTGTCCACAAGGATTCGACTGTTGTAGTGGTGGTGATTCTTCTAGAGAGAAAAGAAGTTAATTGCCTTTCGTAATAATGATTAAAGGAAATATTTGGAGCTTGCATCCGTGGTCTTTTGGGAGTTCCGACTTACATAGTAGATGGAATAAATTGGGCAATGTGACGTATGGGAAGGTTTCGTTTGGTTCTTAAGTGGCTAATGTGATTTGGTTTTAAAGAGCATTTCTGGTTTGTGTCAGCAAGCAATGTTGTAGTCGAAGAAAATTGCCTTCTTTGTTAACGAAAAATTTGTGTACCATAAGTATTGGAGGTTGGAGTTAAGTGTGGTAATTTGCAACCTTCCTGTTCTTACCGCTTAAGAGTTTCTTGGGTTTTCCTTTAGCAGTGTTGTATTTTGATTCTTGGGGGTTGAAAGTCCCTTCTTGTGGGACTCGTGCCCTCGCCAGCGGACCTGTAGTTTTGTTTTTAGAGATTATTTCATTTTGATTGTTTCTCTTGGTCTCGTGCTCACTCCGAGGGGCGTCGTTTTCTTGTGTGTTGAAACTTGTTTTAGTTTGCCTCTTCCTTCTTGAGAAAGGAATTAACCAACTTGTGTTCTTGGGTCTTCTAACGTATAATTTGCGCATGGTTGGTGGAGGACAAATATATGATAGAGGTGAGATTTTGGGAACCAAGCTAGGTGAAGAGCAGTAGACAGCGGATTGATTTTAACCTTTAACACCTGGAGAGGATTCGATGGAATGCTTTGGCAATGAAATAAAAATTCGATTAGTGTTACAACTAGTGGAACCTAAGGCGAATTTTAATCCAAGAATCTTTGTCCATGTTGGAATGATGGGATTATCGAAGTACGGAATCTTGATAAATTTATTAGAGTATCGCGATTGGGTGAATTTTAATCATCAAATTTGAGAGTTTCATATCCGTTACACTGAATTATGTTTATAGGAGCCTTGGGGATTGAATTTGGGGTTTGGTGATTTATACTAGACCCTTAGTTGCTCAATGACTATGTGTAGAAGAGTTTTGAGGGTGAAGTTTAATGAGAATAGCGGTGTGGAGAAACCTAAGTGTTGTGCTAATTAATAGGATAGCAGGAATAGTTGAGTATTGTCAAGTATGACTCGGCCTCAGTGACTAACCCTATAGGAGTTAGATCATCTCTAAGGATAGCTTGATCAAGAATTTATATATTTATTTGTTGATGATAGTAATTGAGTATGTTTGAATCCTAGTCAATCAGTTAGGGTATTGTGAATGGGTATGTTGTGGTTGAGTAGCTGCATTTGATTGGTGTGGGTTATTATAGAAGGTCTAAGATTGGTAAGATGAATCGCCTTGGAAGGTTACTTGATTAGTAAGGAATGTTGATATTAATGACTGAGAATATTGTTGAGCTGTGTGAAATTCTGGTCATCAGATCTGAGGGTTACCTATCAAGTATACCGAAAATTCATTGTAAGTGTCTTAAAGGTTGAATTTGGGCTTTGCATTATTTTGTGCTAGCATGTTGGTTTTCCATGATTGGGTTCCAAGAGTTAGGGTGATCTTTGATGGAATCCTTTGGAAGTAGTAAATGAGAGTGTGTGATGTGAATTTCAAATTGATTATCCTTAGCGGATTGAGAGGTGTGATGTTGGGTGAAATCTATATTGAGTTGCGATGGGAATTATTTTGTCAAAGTAATTCTTTTGGTAGAGAGGTTAGCTAGAGTATGAAATTGTGGATTGGAAGAGTCTCCCTGCAAAAGTATGGATTTTATGTTCGGTTGAACATAGCTATGAGGTTGCCAATTTAAGAGAAATGAGCTAATGTGCTATGCGATGATTTGGGATCCTATGGTTTAAGATAAAGATAAATTCTTAAAAGGAAAATAGTGGAAAAGGGTGTGATCTTGGATAGTGGGATATTCTCTTAGCTCTTATTTGAACTATGTGCTTATGGCTGATGTCAATTTCTAATTGAGTTGGTTCTTGTCAAGAAGTGTGAATCCTTAGGTGAAGAAAAAGAAATGGAATGGTTAATCTGGTTATTCGAGTGTTTCGCTTTTGTCTTGTGTGACATTTATTTCTAAAGCGCCTACTTGAAAAGTGGAAAAGTTTTCATGTTAAATCCATTGATTTTGGATTGGGATCTTCTAAGGAAGATGGTTTTGAGTTGGATGCATTTTAACTCCTTTGTTTTCGATTGAATTCTTGGATAAGTGAGTTGGTAGGCGGGATCTTTGTGCGTCCCTTGTTAAAGGAGATGCTGCTTGCAATGGTAGAGGGATCAGCTGGGAGTTGGAATAAGAGTTCTGTGTGTTTTGTGCAGACGGTGTAAGTTTAACAAAAGGTGTGTTGGATAGGTTCCGATAGTTACGGGGATTTGTAGAATGGTATATCGCTAGGACCGTACCGAGTACATGCATGGAGTACGCAATGTCTTGTATATTCTGGTGATGAGGGAGTACATGAGAGGACCGGAGCTTGAGATTTTATTAGAGCTGTTGGCCATCGAGTAAAACCTTACCTCTGAGTCATGTGTGTTAAGTGTACCTATAAAGGTCAAGACTAGTGTTGAGGTGAAAGATGTTGGTTTTGGATATCCATCAAGGTGATGTGGTCCCATAAGTCTGAGAGGGGAGCAAATAGTGAATTGGTGTCTCACATGCGCGAGCAGTATCCGGTATTGTTCACAACAGGTAAGTGGTGACATTAGCAAGTTAAGCAAGATTAGAATTGGGTCGAATTCCGTTTAAGAGGTAGAATGTAATACCCAAAAGTATCTGAAAGGAATTAACCGGGAGAGAATAAATAATCGGAGAGAGTTATCCGAATTGTGAAAGGACCAAATAGAAAATGAATAATTTGCAGATTAGAGGGGGAAATCGGTGTTTTTACGGCAACTGGCACAGGCCTCGGCCCATGAGGCCTCTTGGGTGGCCGGCCAAGGGGGGCGCCACTTCCTCCCCCCAAACCCTAGCCGCCTCCTCCTTTCCCCTTTGGCCGCACCCTCCACCTTCCTCCCCCTTTGGCCGCCCCACCTCCTCTCCTCCCTGCGCCATCCCTACCCTCCAATGCCACCCCCCTGCTGGTCCTTGTGAGGACCCGGAATATTTAACTAGTAACACTTAACCTCCAAATGGTTCTAGCGTTACTAATTAAACATTCTAAGCCTCGATGGACATATGCTTCCCAGAATTGCAGCATATGCACATCATCACAAAATTACACATCATTTCCATACAACATACATCACTAAGTTCAACAACGACATACATAAAGTAAAGTTATTACAAAAGAGCCGACCGGCCAAATAGAACAATAAACAAGAATGACAGCGGAAGCAAAAGGTGCCATAAGATGGCTAGAACAAAAGTCCACCGGTTAGCCACACAACCCACAAGGCAACCGACCGGGCCTCCAAGTTAGACGCCTCGCAAGCTACCACAGCACAACTCATAGAAGTGAGGCCCCTCAAGCTCACCTCCTTCCTCTGCAACAATTACATTTAAGCAAGATAACTGAGTACACAAAGGTACTCGCAAGACTGACGTGTGGAATAGCAGACCTATTCATAAACTACATGCAAGCTTATTTAGGTGGAGGTTGTATGTCTCATTTTGCATAAAGCCAACTTTATTTGCAATAATGTAATACATTTAAAAGCAAGTTTGCAAATCTGTTTTGTTGTCAAAATAACAGTGAAATAAAGACACATACAAGTAACCACCTGGAAGTGACTATCCCAATAGTCACCACAACATAGCACGAATCCCCGATTCGTACCACCCATCAAGTTTGAATTAAAAGGTTGTAGTCTAACTCTTGAAAGCTTACCCAAGCGTGTCCATAACCTAGGATGAGGCTATTCGAATAGTTTTAACCCTGCAGGGGTGTACCAATGTACCCACACTTCGGACCACCTTTAAGCCACAAAGCACGCTTAGAAGGTATGCGACGGCTAAGTCCTACGAGACGCTTTCCAATATTGTGCATTGACTACGAGCCGCTCGTATGGATCGAATTCATACGCTTACATTGCAAGCGAAAGACAACCAGCCATCACGGGAAGCCTTTCGGACACTACAATGCTCCCAAAGACCATCCCTCCTACGACTCCTGCGACCAAGCCAATACACGCCAAAGTACTAAGTCAAGAGAGGTCCCATACCCTCTAGTGTGGTTAGCACGCACAAATTGCTGGATAACAGTGTACTCACAAGATGTTCGGTCCTTAATTGACTCGGGCACCATTCGATCACACCAAAATCACACCATCTTGCCATTGTGCCCAAGTCTAAATCCTTTTGTGTTTAGGTTTTAGTTTTCATAAATAGACATGGCACAATGTGGAAATCATAATCATAATAAGTTTTATGTGATCAAGGTTATCGACAAGTCGATAACCGCCCATTTCTACCGGAAGCTAAGCATAGCTAAGCAATTAATTCGCAACTACTAAGTGACAAGAGCTCATCCACCAGCTCTAATCACAGCAATAACCTAGGCTCATGGTAGTAGAGGATAACCATTTGTCTAAGGAAATGCATCTACTAGGTAAACTAACGACAATAGTTCAACACAAAGTAGCAATGCATACATAGGAGTTGCAAACAACATAAATACTTAAAAATACTGGGATTAACATGATCAAACTGCTTGCCTTGCTGGGATTGGTCTTGCTGCAGAGGGGAGTGCTCAGGTTCAAAGTTCTCTTCGGAACCTAACGCGAAAAGGCGATAAAAACCGATAAGAACAAAGAACACCAAAAGGAACTCAACAGCAAAGAACAACCAAAACCCATGAAATTTCTACAGCAGCTAGAGATTGATTTTAGACAATTTTAGAAACAAGAATCACTTCATTTGGACTTAGTATGAAAAAGTTATGCCCTAAACAATTTCTCTCAGCCTGAAAAATCCTAATTAAATTAATTTCGGTTACTGTTCATGGCGAAAATTTCTAGAATGATCTGGAACTTGAAATTTTTATGGTAGGTAGATATGATTATCTTAATAACAGCAAAACTGAGTTTACACAATTTGGAGTTGAATTGAATTAATTATGATTTTTCTAAGTTCTAAAACTAGTAGATCACTAATTTCAGTGGCAAGGATCAAATGAAGACCTATTCTACATTACAGTACATTCCTAGTGGGTTTTAACAAAACTTAGTTTGCTCAGTTTGGAATAACAGAGAATAAGTTATGCATTTTACAAATTTTCAATGAATTTCTAAACAACCTTTTTCACTAAACAAGATCATGCAGTTAAAGTCATTTTCTACTATATAACAGTGCCTAAATTCATTCTCAAATTAAATTTCATACTCTAACAGAGCTACAGCAACTGAAATCATTCAAAAAGAAGCGAAAATGACAAAGTTATGTACTTTTGAAATTTGAAACAATAAAAGACTTAGAAAAATTGAGCTCTCGGGAGGTCCAAATGAACTGAAAGACAAAGGAGAGGTCGTGGGCCGTCGATCCTTCATCGCACGGCCACGGACCTCGAAGCACAGCGCACAAAAGACCTCCTCCCGCACAGGGGAGGTCTGGACCGTTGAGATCTTATCCAACGGCCACGACCAGTGCATGCACAGCACACGCAAAGGAGGTCCCCGCGCCTAACGGAGGTCGTGACCGTCAGATCAAGATCTGGCGGTCCCGAGCACTAGGGGAGGTCCTAAGGCTAAACCTACAGAGGGAGGTCTGGACGGCTAAGATCTCACAGAGGAGGTCTTCAACGGTCTAGATCTCCAGAGTGTTAGATCTAAATCTAACGGTTGAGACCTGAGGAGGAGGTCCTAAAGCTACGGATCTAAAGGAGGAGGTCCTAGACGGTCAAGATCTCTAGGGGGAGGTCCTGAACGGCTAAGATTTACACGAGGAGGTCTTGGATGACCAAGATCTGCTCGGGGAGGTCCTAAGCGATAGGGTTTTAACGGGAGGAGATCTGGACGGCTCAGATTAGACCTAGGGAGGTCCTGAACGGTCCGGATCGACGCGGAGGGAGGTCCTGAGACTAAGGATTTTGCAAAGGAGATCTACGCTCAGATCTAGATCCAGGGAGTCGTGAACGGCTAGGATCGCACCTAAGAGGTCTGAGCGGGGTTTTCTTTGTATGCGACTGTGGTGGCTTTTACAAAGAGGACTCGAGGGGTGGTCTAGGGTGGTCTTTGCAAAATGACCATGGAGAGGTCTTTTTGCGAGAAGTGGTCCTATCGGCCGAGATTTAACGAGGTGGTCTGGGCGGCTAGGATCAAAACAAAAGGAGGTCTGGCGGTAGGTTTTAATAGAGAGGATCCACGACCAAGAGCTAATCGAGGAGGTCTTCAACGGCCGAGATTAACCCTAGGAGGTCCTAAGACTTAGAGTTTTCACAGAAAACGCTCTACGGCACAGATCTAATCTTGGGGTGATCTTTAACGGCTACGATTCCTCCAAGTAGGTCGGGGCTTAGAGGGCACGCGCACACTGCCGGCAAGACAGCAATAAAGGACAACCTCGGACAGCCATTAATGCCAATCATAAGCTCACGGATCTTGTCCGAGTACGACACGGCAAAAATGCCCGAGCCAAAGGAGAGCTCACCGCCGGCGACGTGGACCACGCCGCCGGGAACCAAGGGCACCACTACGCTCATAAAAGCACCGCGGACCTACTGGGCTAGCTCTCGACGGCGGCGATGGCTCAGAACGCCGGCGAGCCGGAGAGGGTGGTAATTAGGGTTTCGGCAAAAACCGAAAACGACGACAAAGCTATGCTATGCTCTAACTAAGCTAATCCTCGAGCTCTAGGAGGCTAGGATGAACTCACCCGGGCCAAGATGAGGTCCAGAGGAGCTCGGAGGAGAGGTTGATGCCGAAAGAGATGCTCCGGTGACCAAGCTTGCCGGAGACGAAGAAGAAAGCAGGGACAACCTTGAAGAACAGGTCCCCACAATACCTTCCCCTGAAACCAACCGATTTGGTTAAGAAAAGATGCCCGAGGTGGAATAATTGAACAAGTTGGAAACCAAGTTGGTAATTAAACTGCAGGAGCTCGGGTGATCTTGAAGAACTTCAAAAACCGACAATGGTGTGTTCTTGAAGTTTGGTGGAGGGAGAGAAATACTAAAGGAGACAGGGAGGAGCTCGGGGTCTTATGTAGACAAAAGAGCAAAGCCATGGGCAGAGCAAGCTTCGAGTGCACACACCCTGCCATGGACTTGCTAGATGTGACAGGAGCTGGTAGGGGCTGACTTCTTTTAGGGCAAAAGGTCTGACACATTAAATGTGTGGCAGAAAGAGACGTTGGGAAGGACCAAAAAGTGACAGGCCACTGCTCCCAACCGCTCTGACACTGACACCGGCACAGGGGCTCGAAACCCATGATGACCAAACCTCGGGGAGGTCGTGGAGAAGAAAAATAGGGCTGAGGGAGGTCCTAGACGTCCCTGATGCACTTGGGGAGGTCCTGGACGTCCTTGATCTCCCGAGGCAGAGGAGGTCTTAGCGGAGAGGAGGACCTGGGGATGTCCTAGACTGCAGGATCAACATCACTCGGCTGAGGGTGCTCCAATGCTTAGTAGAGCAGCGGGGAGGTCGGGAGCATTGGATGAGAATCCAACGGCCTGGACCACCCACCGCTGACGCCTGAGTGGCGCGAGCCCGAGGAGGTCTAAGCGGCTGGCTCGACCGAGACCAAAAGCTGGGTCGGACTCGGGTCTAACTCGAGCCCGAGTCTGACTCAGCCCTAATGTTGGGTTTCAAACCGAGCTGAAGTTTGGGGATTTGCTTGAGGTAGCAAACTCACTCCAAAAATTATGAAATTTTTACAGTAGCTTGATAGCTGAGTTATTGACCTTGTATAAAATTTCCAGAGGTTTTTGTGCTATAAATTTTACTCCAAAAATTCCACAAGGTGCTGGTCCCTAGTTTGACCAGAATTTGAGTAGGTTTGACTGACCTCCAAAAGTATTCAAACAATTTCTAAAAATTGTGAAATTTTTCAGAGGGGTCACATACCAACCCAAGAATTTAGAAAAAATATTTCCAGGAGATTATCACAAGATGGAACAAGAATGTTTTTGAAGGATCAAGATTTGGATCAAAGACTTGTGACTATGTATCTCCATAACTCTTGTACAATAATTGTTTAGTACATACAGGAAATACATGATGTAAGAAAAAGTTTTAATTTCTACTCATTTTCTTACATTGGAAACACAAGTCTGAAACTTGGGATGTTACAGTCCTCCCCTACTGCTGGCCAAGGAAGTGCTCCCCCGTTGCCGGTGTCGAGGAGGAAGACGGAGGATCGCCCGGGAGATCGTGGCCAAGAAGAAGGAGAAGAAGAAGAGGAGGAGAGGGGGAGGGAGAGTTCGTGGCCTGTGCTGGGAGTTCTTCACGTTTGGCGGTGTTTCGTCAAGGGTAATACCCGTTTTCCCCGTTTAGATGCATATTTAGTTGTTGTTGCAATGTCGGTTTTTCTGTTCCCTTAGGACAGATTGTATTGGACAGGCGTTCTGACATAGATAGGTGCAGATTCAGTCCTGGGCATCTCCTAGAAAATTGTATAGGACGTCCATAGCTTTCAATGAAGTGCTAGAACGTAATTTTTGGACCTTTGTAGCAAAAGTTATGAATTTAATGGTGCGGCTGTTCTGCAACCCTGTCAGTTTCTGGACAGGTTTTAGTAATCTGACCTTTGCGATCAGTTAAAGAGATAATTAGAGGATCTCAGTATAACGAAAGTTGTAGATAATTGGCGTAGCTTTCAGGGAATCATAAGAACGCGAAATTTGGATAAACGAGCTGAAAGTTATGATAGTTTTAGTGCTCTGTCCAGAAAGTCTGACGTGAAATCGATGTTTTGTTAATCAGCTTAAAAGTGATGTTAGATGGCCGAATCAGGGAGGCTCACCAACTAGATTTAGTTGGGAAATTTGATTACCTTTCAATGAAGTCCAAGAACACCTAATTCGGACCACTGTACGGAAAGATATGAATTTTAGAACTTGACTGTTTACAGAGGGCAGTTCAGTACTTAGGAAAGTGGGGTCGGGATCGCGTTGCAATCTGCTACTTGATGTGTTCGCTTATTTAATTCATGTTTTTCGTTGTTGTGGTCTTAGTTTATATTCTTAATGTATTAGGTGGGGGATTGGTACCGGAGGCAGCACCGTCTTCACGTCCTCCATTCTCACGCGGTTAAGGTAAGTGCATTGTTTGATTCATAGTTGTGATTGATTGGTCATGCTTGTGTGCTTTTCGTTATGTGGTAGCATAGCGAGATTGTTGGCATAGTGAATGTTTAAGATTGGTGGATGCTTCGAATATGTCTATGCTCTATTGTTGTATGAGGTTATCGTCTGTTAGTAATTTGATGATGAATAAATGATGAGCATGTGCATATTGAGATCATGTTGAGGTTTGGTCACATGGTGACCAGGTATATTTTCCTTTGAGATCCCCGTCATGAATGTGACGGGCCCGAGATCCCCACACTCGTGGAGTGTGGGCTTGAGGTCCCCATTACTTGCGGAGTAATGGGCAATTGGTCCCTGTGCTTGCGAGCACAGGCATGGGTATGCGGCGACGGTTGCATACTTTGCATTACCGATGTAATGCACAAAGAAAGATAAAGAGAAAGGATCCTTGAGCATTGCATTTGCATGTGAGATGTTTTATTGTTGCTCTTCTATATATGGATGCTGATGTTATAACTTTTATTCAGCATTTGCTGAGTCGGTGGACTCACTATTGCTTTATTGTTGTTTTAGGTACCAGAGCAGAACGACATGCATGGGGAAGTAGTCGATAGTCACACACATGCCACATGAGCTAAATAAAGTTGAATGATCTTCGATCGTAATTGTTTTAGTAATTGGGTGAGATGCTCAAAGGTTTATTATGACTTGTCTCTTGCGGTGGTTTAAGTGTAACAATGATGAGCAGTGGAACTTTATACTTCATTGGATTGCTAGATACTTAGCATATCTTTGATTATCTTTTGATGTCTCTGGATGATAGTTTAGTTAATTTATGAATTATCTGTATGTTGGAACCTCCGTGTAATTAACTTTACAGGGGAGGTTCTGCCGAAATTTACTAAAATTACCTTGATTAGAATTATTAGGGTTTTGTTTAGTAGCATTCCAGGCTCATGTCGGGCTGGGGTGTTACAGAAAACACTTCAAATGAAAGTCAATCAAACCCACAGTGTTAGAAGCAGGAAACACTTAAATGAAACCAAGTATACCCAAGGGTATCTTGTAAGAAGGAAGTACCCTAGATGAATCTAATCCTACTTAGTGGGGTTGATGAAGAAAATACTGCAGACGAAGTATATTCAAAGGAAGTTGATGAAGGAAATACTGCAGACATAGTATATTCAAAGGAAGTTGATGAAGAAAATACTGTAGAAGAACTGAAGTACATCCAAGGAGGTTTGGTATGAAGGAAATACTTCAAACTAGGGCTAGAAAAAAAGCTCGTTAGTGAGGCTCGTTGGCTCGGTTCAAAATTGCTCTAATTAGACTCGTTATTTGGTTAAACATTAAAATGAGTCAATTTCAAATGAAATTGGATTTCACTTTGGCTCGGCTCGGCTCGTTAGCTCGGTTCTAAAAATACTTCCAAATTATAAATAAAATGATATTAAATCAATTTGTGGCAATTTCGAGAAAAGCTTGATAAAAACGACTACTTGGCTCGATTTCCACCCCTACTTCAAACCAAAGTAGATAGATCCAAACTCTACTCATTTGGTCTACTATTGTGGTTTCGGGTTGATAGTCATACATGGTCAGACTTAGGGTTAGGCAACTGTTTGATCCGGAGCGAGGGCAAGAGGGATGGGCTCTCGGGAAGTCCGTTGGTGCAAGGAGTTAGGACTCTAATAGGAGGGAGAATATTCATATGGATATTCTGCATCAGTTACCGAGATGGGAGAGATCACCTAGTTATGTAGGACTCTCTGATCCACTTTCGGATCACGAACGGGTCTACTACTGGGAACAGATGACGATGGATGATAATTGGAGTCCATAGGATGTCGATTGGTGGTTGGACTACTATCATCTACTTGGAAACGTATCATTGCTATCCATACAAGACGCCTAGCTGATCTAATGGTTTCTTTAGTTATTATTTCCTATTTACTGAGGAAGTTCCATGATAGTCAAGTGCGACCTATGCATAAGTGCGGGGTTCGCTCTGGGCAGACATAAGTCTAACCAACACATGGGACCTAGTTCACTTAATGGTTTTCTTATCAATCTATATTTATCAAGTTCCATGAGCCTTAGCTGGAACTTCCAAGCATTGGCTAGACATCAGCCTTACAACTTGATCAAGTGTGTCTATGGGTTTGGGTTCATCTTTACGGTGATCTTTTGTTAGCTTCTAGTTCCAGGTAAGACCTAGTTACACGTGAGGCATAATCGTCATATCATGTTTTCATTGATCTGTGCTTGTTGAGTGGGCTACCTCTCAACCCAGTCATTGCTAATGACTTAGGGTTAATAGCTACCTAAACATTCCTTACTGCTTATACAACTACTTATAAAAGTGTCCATTTGATGGTTTGACACCATCTTAATCAAAGGTCCTAGTTTGCTTTCAAGCTGTTTAGCCGAATGATGTCTACTTAATCCTAGACATAGCACTTAACTAAGCAGTAGTGTTACTAATTATTGTACAAGTACTCTGTGTAATGACATACCAACAGATCCTAGATAGCCTTCAACTAAAACTAGTTATGGTAGGCAACTATACTCGAACTAACTTACTTAGCATCTGACTACATGGGACACAGGGCTATGTATGCATTATATGGAAAGCACTTTGAGATGGTTAACATCCTATGGTCCACTGTCATATGCTCACTCCTACCTCACTATCTGCTAACTAGCTAGTCACCATGCTGCTGGCTCTATGTATCCTCCTAGCCAAAGGGTCCCACTGTCATATAGGCAAACATACACAAAAAGGGAAGGGCCACTGTCACACACATGAGAGAGAGAGATAGAGAAAGATAGCACAGAATAGGGGAGGGCCAGAGGCGGCTCGAGTAGGGCTCATCGCTGGAACCGACCGAGCGAGGCGGCCTCGGGGGTGGTGGCGGAGCAGCTCGGGAGGCGTTGGGGCATGCTAGCAGTAGTGTGTGGCAGCAGAGCTTGAAGAAGAAACGGTGCAACAGCACCGGAGTGGATGGGGGTGAAATGGAGGGGAGCATGGGCATGGGGAGAGCATCGAAGACTCACCGGAGTATTCGAAGGCGTTGGGGAGGAGCTGAGGAGGGCTTGCGATGCAAGCCATGGGCGGCGTGGGCGGCTTGCCATGGAGGCAGCGCTGCTGAGGAAGGGAGCCAGAGTGGGTGGTGGAGGAAGGTAGAGGGAGGTGAGCGAAATGGCATCAATGGCGGCGGAGTTGGCTGGGCTTGGGGAAGAACGGGGCCACAGCGAGCTCCGGTGGATGAAGACCAAAATTGTTTGAGGGGAAACGACGGGATGACTTGGGAACACGATGTGACGCACTTAGCTTTGGACGGAACTCACCAGGATAGCGACGCGGTGAGGGCAGCTTCGGTGGCCGAAAACAAAGGCACTGCGCCTTGTGCGTTTGCGCTTGGCGGAGAAGGGGGGAAAGGGGAGGGAATGGCAGGAGGGGTGAAGGTAACACAGGGCTGGCAATTTATAGGTGGGAGAGCTGAACGGAGAGCCGATGGCGGAGGCGACAAGAGTTGGCAGAGCAGTAGCGGCGCGGCATGGGAACAGCAGTGTGGATGCGACCCAAGCGTGGTGCGCGTGACGGGAGCGGTTGAGCGACGTAGGTGTAGGCGCGCGGCATGGGCAGCGCACGGGCGGTGGTGTGGTTGTAGGGGCGGCGATGCGGTGTGGCGCCAGTGCAAGCGGCATGGCGCAAGGGAAACGGTCACACGGTAGTGGGCGTTGTTTTTTAGAGGAGCAGAGGAAGGGAGGAAGGAAGGAAGAGAGGTTGACGGGTGGGCCGAGAGGAAAGGAGAGAGAAAAGGAAAGTGGGCAGAAAAGAGAAAAACAAAAGAAAAGAAAAAAAGTCGGGCTGGGTCGAGTGGTTTTGGCTCAGACCGCACTTTTGGGGTTGAGGTTTCAATTAACAGCCCAAAAATTTGAACCTCGACAAAGCGAAACAAAAAGTTTTAAAAAAAATCACTCATTTTTAAACAGTTTCAAATGTTTGGAATTTTTGTGATGTTACAATAGGCAAGTATTTCTATTATAATTTCACATCCAATTTAATTTGTGTCAGTGGTGTTCGGCCAGGCCACAGCATGCCTTCTGGGTTGGAGGCTTGGACCTAGATCGCAGGTCAAATGCACCTTCTAATAAGTGGACAAGTGGAGAATCTATGCTAGAGCTCCAATAGTTAAAGATAAACAACTTGCAATTAAAAGTTCCACAAATTACATTGTTCTCAATGGAACTTTGTATAGGATTAGGAACTGCATATTACAAGAAAGAACTTAAACTCACTAATTGCAACCAGGGAGGACATACAACTTCTTAAGCTAACAATATGTCTTACATTTAATCATTTATTTAGCTTCAACATGCAATATCATATTCGTTTATCTTGAAGAGACAATAATCTTGTAACAAAAACATCGAAGTCCAAACACTAGTTATCCAAGAACTCAGTACCATTATCAGTCAAAATCCCAATAATCTAAGGAAAGCTGCCACTGCTATAATATGCTCCTATGTTCATGTTTAATTATGATTTCCTACTATTTTGACCAACCTAGGTCAGTATGTTTACATGTGAAAATGTTATATGTTTCAGTGACAACCTTGGGGGTTTATGATTTTCCTATTGTCTTTTGTTCTACACCATAGAAACTCAATAGAGCATCCAAGTAGGGGTTGCTGATTCTAGTACTAAATATATCAAAATTTCACTCTGCAATAGCAATGAAGAGAAAAGAAAGGAACGTGATTATATTGGCAGCAAGGGGGTATCTGGTCAATGACCTCACAAATCTATCCTTGCCTCATATGAGCCTCATGAGAAAACAAGGCACTATTTGGATGATGACTTGGTGAGTTTAAGCATCATCAGAAGAATTGCATCAAAACATACACCTCGTGTAAGATGTCAAGAAAATATGAGCATCACGCAAGGCACGCCCCAATATGCTAGCAGAGTAATTAATTAAAAAGTAATCTAATAAATTTGGGAGAAAATATTTCTCAAAGTGAGGTAACTTAAAAATCAAGGCAACTTAGGGGATACCTCTTTGTAGTGAGGAGCCGACAGTACCAACTAAACAGATCCTCTTAAATGTGGGTGAGCACAGTACTATGTGCCTATGCCTAGTATGCATACATGTGCTAACTAGTGCATCAGCCAGATAAAATACTATATAAATATATAACTTAAACCATAGAGATTCGTAATGTAGTATTGTGTGAATTCTTCATATCGATATCCAAGAAGAAGGCTCTAAATGAAATTTCTTAACTTTTAAGGACATATTTGGCCTGTAGGTAAAATTGAAACTGTAGTTCTTTTCTCACATTCAAACTTGAGAGGGATTGATGAGGGACTTCAAGATAAGCACTTGGTTGGATTCTAGGGATTATAAATTAAAAGACAATTTGGAATTTGCTACTAAGAATCAAAGGCCAATCTTGGTTTTGCTACGATATAAGTTTTCTCTAGGCTCCTTCAGAACTAACAGTAAATTCAAACTTCACCACGACTACTACTACTTAGTTCTAGAATACATAAGAAAGATCTTTACAACTATTTGTCTATTAGTTGTGCTTTTGAGTTGTTCATGAGGTGTCAATGAATAATGTATGAGTTGTATTGAGTAATAAATAAGTTGTCAAATGAGTTGTCTTCTAGTTGGCTAGGAGTTGTCATTATGGTTGTATGTGAGTTGTGTAAGGCTATGAAGCCTATAAATAGAGGCAAAGCCCTCTAGTTTTGTAACTTGCTCATATACTCACTACCCTTTAATAGAACTTGGTGTTCTTATACAACATCTTGGATTAGATCTTTCTCTTGAACTTTGGATTAAATTCTTGTTGTCCATGGATTCAAACTACCCGTAGGGCGTTATCTACCAGCATGTTGAAGCTATTCCTTCAACAACTTCTACTATTTATATCCATCATCACATTGGAGAGGTTCCTCCAACACTTGTGCTGCATTAGTTTGTTATTAGAGCCTTGTTGATCAGCTATAGTTGTTGCTATCTACTTGTCAAGGAAGGTTCCAGTAGATCATGGAGAATCTTACAAGGAGGGTGGACACCATAGAGGAAAGATTAGATCATATCAATGCTCTTCGTGAAGAGTCCACTAGTAGGTTGAAGAACTCGCAAGGAGGTTTGAAGAGATTGCTGGGTTGACAAGAAACAACCAGGCTGCTGCTGGAAACTAGACAAGAAACAACCAGGTTGTTGCTGGAAACCAAGGAGTCAATCAAGACAAATAAGGGGCTATATGAGTGGCTAGTTATGCCATTTGGTCTTTCTAATGGTCCTAGCACCTTCATGCACTTGATGGACCAGGTTCTTTGTCCATTCTTATCACAATTCGTAGTTGTCTACTTTGATGATATCTTGATCTATAGCAAGGATAGGGATGAGCATTTTGAGCATGTCAACAAGGTATTGGAAGTACCGAAGGAAAATGGACTACATGCCAATTTGAAGAAATGTGTGTTTCTTCAAACAAGGCTTCTTTTCTTGGGGTTTGTCGTTACAAGCGAAGGAATTCAAGTTGATGAATCTAAAGTGGCGGGAATTAAAGAGTGGCCAACTCTAAAGAATATCTTGGAGGTGAGAAGCTTCCATGGTCTTGCCACTTTCTATAAACGATTTGTGAAGAACTTTAGTACTAAAATGGCACCAATTAATGAATTCCTGAATAATGGTAAATTCAAATGGAATGAAGTTGCTAAAGTTAGTTTCATGGAGATCAAAGAAAAGCTCTCACGAGCTCCTGTTTTAGTATTACCAGATGTCAACAAGACTTGACTTAAATTGATGCGAGTGGGTAGGAATTGGAGTTGTTCTATCTCAAGAGAGGAAGGCCATTGCAATATTTAGTGAAAAGCTAAGTGAACCAAGGCAAAAAAAAAATGGAGCACATATCAACAAGAATTGTGTGTTGATGTTTTTAGAGTTTTGAAGACTTGGGAGGTTTATCTATTGCCTAAGGAGTTCATCATCTACACCGATCACTAATCCTTGAAACATTTTAGAAATAAAAAGCCTGTGGTGATGTTAACAAGGTGGGTAGCATACCTAGAGAGATTCAATTATCTTATTATCCAATAGTCGGGGATGACCAATTGAGTTGCAGATGCCTTGAGCCGACACGCAAGTCTCCCGATTTCCTTTGAAGTTGAGTTATCAGACATGGATCAAATAGAAGAATTGTATGAAAATGATGAAGACTTTGGCAAGTCTAGATGAAGCACAAGAAAGGACTACCATTAGGAGGGGAATTTGTGGTACAAGATGGCTATCTCTTCAATGGAAACCACTTATGCATTCCAAGAAGTTCCTTACGTGACAAGTTGATTAGGGAACTACACTCAGGTGATCTTAGTTGCCATGTTGGGTGTGATAAGACTATAGCTAACCTAGAGGCATGCTATTATTGGCCACAACTCAGGAGAGACGCTGGCAAATTCGTGCAAAGGTGTCTCATGTGCCAAGCATACAAAGGTCAAGTTCAAAACACTGGACTATACCTAGTGCACCATGGGAAGACCTATCAAAGGACTTCATGCTTGTCTTACCAAGAACAAGGTGTGGGAACAATGTTTTTTTTTAGGAAACACAGTAGGAAAGACTCCTACTGCAAATTAATAAATAGAAAAACCAACAGTACAACGAGAGAAGGGGAAAAAAAGGAGAGAGCTAAAAATCCAAACAGACAGAGAGGAGCGGGGAGAAGAGGGGAGAAATAAAGGTGAAAGGAGATAAAGGTGGAACATCTAGCCAAAATTGGATAGCCAAGCCAAAAATAACGGTTTGAATGGTGGTCTCGCGCGTTGTACGACCAACGCAAACTCTGCTGTGAAGACTGCCCGCCAGCCCAACAGGCTAGGTTCCTGATTCTTGAAGATCTTGTTGTTTCTTGTAATCCAAATCGCCCAAGATGATAGCACAATGATTTCCATGGAGATACTTTGATTGTGCAAGTTCTTGAGATGGTGAAGGGCTTGATGAGTAGTTGATAGTAATGCATGCTGAGGGCAGACAAGATCCCAACATTGTTGTGAAAACGGGCAATTCCAGAAGAGGTGATGTGCGGTTTCTTCAGCACCCTGGTCACATAAGATGCAATTATAGTCCTCTAGTGGGCACTTCTTGATGAGTAGTTGATAGTAATGCATGCGTGGGAACAATGTTGTTTAAGTAGTAGTGGACAGATTTTCTAAGATAGCTCATTTTATCCCTTATCGGGAGACAACTGATGTGCATCATGTGGCTAAGCTTTTATTTAGAGAAGTAGTAAGGCTACATGGTATTCTAAGATCAATTGTTTCAAACAGTGATAGTAAGTTTCTTGCCGCATTTTGGTTTACATTATGGAAGCAATTCAACACTGAATTGAAATTTTCAAGCAGTGCACATCCACAAACTAATGGCCAAACAGAGGTGGTGAACAAGTTTTTGGGTAATTCATTTCATTGCATATGTGGAAATAAGAAAGGACAATGGGATTTAGCTTTATCTCTAGCTAAATTTGCTTACCATAATTATGAGCATAGATCTATGGGTTGTAGTCCTTTCTCCATTGTCTACACAAAAGTTCCAAGACATGTGGTTGATTTAATGAAGCTAGCATCAAGGGAGAATTCAAGGTTAGCAATAACTTTGGTAACAATTATTTTGATTTGTTTAAAGAGGTTTACAATGTTCTAGAAGCATCAAATTAGAAGTACAAGCAGTTGGCAGACAAGAAAAGGAGGCCAATGTCATTCCAAGTTAGTGATCAAGTGATGGTATATCTTAGAAAGGAACAATTGCTTGTGTGTTCATGGAAAGCTACGACAAAGGAAATATAACCCCTTCACTATTTTAAAGAAGATATTTGATGATGCTTTTGTAGTAGATCTACCAAAGACATTAATATTTCCAATATTTTTAATGTGGTTGATCTATCACTCTATCATCCGAGCAAACACTTTACAAATACGACTGAGGTCGAGTTCCAAACAAGTAGGGAGGATGATGAGGTCTTCAAGATATGCGTTGGTGGATTCTAGAGATTACAAACCAAAAGCCAATTTGGAATTTGCTACGAAGAATCAAAGACCAATCTTGATTTTGCTACCATAAAAGTTTATCTCTAGGCTCCTTAAGAACTAAAAGTAAATTCAGACTTTACCACTACTACTACTTAGTTCAAGAATATATAAGAAAGATATTTACAACTAGTCTATTAGTTGTGCTTTTGAGTTGTGCATTAGGTGTCAATGAATAATGTATGAGTTGTATTGAGTAATAGATGAGTTGTCTTCTAGTTAGTTAGGAGTTGTCATTATGGTTGTATGTGAGTTATATAAGGCTTTGAAGCCTATAAATAGAGGTAAAGCCCTCTAGTTCTGTAACTTGCTCATGTACTCGCTATCCTTTAATAGAACTTGGTGTTCTTATACTAGAATTGGATTGGGTCTTTCTCTTGAGCTTTGGATTAAGCTCTTGCTGTTCATGGATTCAGACTGCCCGTAGAGCATTATCTACTAGCACGTTGAAGTTGTTCCCCCCAACAACTCTATTGTTTCTATCCATCGGCACATTGGAGAGGTTCCTCCAACATAGGGGTAGACCCACTTAGGTTCATGGGTGTTCAGCTGAACACCTAAAAATTTTGAGCAAAAATTTAGTATATATGAGGCATAATACATATGTATATAAGAAATCAGGTTCAATCAACGTGTAATGTCGTCAAAACCCCATTCTGTCAGCAACCCACTTAGCACCACACTCGCAGCCCACGAAAACCAACCATTCCACACTGGCGCACCGCACTAGGCCACTGGCTTCTGGCCTTCCTAGCTTCCCCCACAAGGCCATAGTCCAAAGTGGTTCGACAGTCAGCCCAATCAATATCCCAAGCCCATTTCGGCGAACCCTAACCAGTTTAACTCATCTCTCTGACTCTCTCTCTCTCTCTCTCTCAATCTCACATTCACTCCTCTCAGAAACACAGAGGCACACTGCACACACAAGGGCTACGGTGCACTAGCCCTTGTGGCTTGCAGCAACGATGGCAGCCTGGCAGGCCACGGCGCTGCAGCGAGCGGGATCGGCGAGAAGAGGAGTCCACGCCGAGCGGGAGAGGTGAGAAGGGCAGACCGCAGCACTGCTCTTAGCAGGCCGCACCGAGAAGGGAAGGTCGGGAGTACGGGAGCGCTACGGCCTGCGGGTGAGCGCGGCGGCACCACGGCGGTGGGGTGAGCGCGGCAGCACCGCGGCGGCGATCGGTGGGGTGAGCACAGTGGCTACAACCTGTGGGGTGCGGCGGCCTGGGAGAAGGGGAGGACTGGAGGAGCGTAGCAGCGCACTGCTTTCCTACTCCGAGCCCTGAGCCACCGAGCGTAGCGCCGTAGGGAGGTGGGGGTGTGGGGCTGATAGCGAGGCAAGCGGTGGAGGCCACGTGGATGAGCAGCGGAGCAGGGAAGCAGCACGACGAGTAGACATGACTCAGGTGGAGCTGTACGTTAGATAAATCTCGAGGTAGATCCACTTCTATGATATTAATTGCTATGATTGTGAAGCTCTAGACTAAATTTTGTCTTGATATAGATTAGCTCATAAGCATGTCAATAAGAAAAGTCACCACTATATTATATCCATTTATCCAATAGAAGGAAAATGTCACATACTTGATGAATCGTTCAGTTCTAAGTCAAAACAATACTCCACGACATCATAATTTATCCATAGGCTCGGTCATCGCAAAGTAGTACCGATAGGCTACAAAAATCCATTAGTGATGATATTGTGTCTTTATATGGAATGTAGACCAGAGAGTTTAAAAATGAAGAAGTTTGCTAGATGTAAAATCTTTGTGGAATAGCATGGAACCAATACTTAAACGATTGCTTGATTACATATCTGTGGCGAAAAGTTAAGAATGATGGCATGATATCACGCTTCAAGGCATGAAGAGTCGCCAAGTTAAATTATTTGTTCTTTAATTATTTTATAATTTCTATAAATTATTTTGAGATGTTGTTTTAGTAAGAACAATTTAAGCTTTGATTTTTGCTATTGTGTACATTAGCTTTTTACACTGAACTACAATATTTTGTCAATTCCAAACACCCATACTCAAAATCCTGGGTCTGCCACTGCTCCAACACTTGTGTTGCATCAGGGACTAAGTAGGATTAATTTTCTTTGAGAAAAATAGGGTGTTATATGAGCGCTTAAACACCAACATCAATGTTATTCCACACCTGATACAAAATTAATTGATAATGATTTAATGTTCATTGCATTTATGTTAGCTCTTTAATATAAATAGTTCCAGTAAATTTTGTGTGCTTGAAACAGGAAAAAGTTGTTAAACAAAAGAAAATGTTTGTCTCAAAATCAAAACATATATAATATACTTGAAACATTAAGGTTTTAAAATAACACAAAACTAGGTCTTGTTAAATAAATGATTTGTTTGGGTAATCAAAAAAATTCAAATGTTTTAGTAGTCGAGGGATGATTGTTTAATAGTGCTGGTGATCTCGAATCAGTTTGTAAGTCCAAATGGACTAATTTGTGAGGCTACAATAGCAAGCCTTAGTGTTGCTAATTGCTACAGCTTTTGCAACTTGGTGAGATATTACTATAGCCACAGGGATGGCAGCATAGTGCCATAGTTTCATGGTATGATGCATGTTAATATTTGCATCAAACTAAACACTTCAGAAGATACAAATATAGGTTAGCTCTTCGATATGACATGATTCCGATCCAAATATAGGTTAGCTCTTTGATATGACATGATGTGCAAACCTTTATGCCCAATCTGATTTGACTTTAATGAAATGTAACAAACCTTGAGAACGTATATGCATGTTATATATCGACACGCATACTCTAAAAACTCTCGAACTAGTTAGATAAAAAGCGAAAACAAGTTGTAGTTTACATATGCTATGTAATATTTTTTTTTATGCTAACTACTCAAGTTGGACAAGTTATCTTTCATTAACAATCTCAGTTTCAAGCCTACAAAATTGCAATAATTAAGCGATATCATGTAAAATCAAGTGTTCGTATGTTTGACTACAACCTTGTAAGAACATGAATAATGTTATAAGAATTTGAACAATGAGGTGATTTTGTGTCCTTTCTATCGGTGAGTCCTATCGGGACAGGTGACTTTGAAACTCTATTCCTCTTGAAATGAATAGACAAAGCTCCTGCCATCCATTTCAAAAATAAGAATATGAAGAACAAACTTGGACAAGGGTAAGCAGCAATATCAAATGACAGTGAATGCTGAATTTATGTAGCTACCATGAAGAAATGATCGATTGCATTGGTTTCAAACACATGTTTAACGACTTCTAAACAAAAAGTTCATGTGCATTCAATTTGATTGGGGAGGTGAATA
This sequence comes from Ampelocalamus luodianensis, assembly GCA_036346255.1. Lineage (NCBI taxonomy): Eukaryota > Viridiplantae > Streptophyta > Magnoliopsida > Poales > Poaceae > Ampelocalamus > Ampelocalamus luodianensis. Next base: position 59,979,584 of record CM070617.1, on the reverse strand, counting down.
TCAACGTCCCAACACTTTTCTAAAAAGGTTGGCATCTAACATCGTGTGTCTTGTCACATTATTGAAATGGGTTTAGCCCTTCTTGCTCATTCCATTGTTCCTATTCGGTTTTGGGATGAAGCCTTTGTGACTGCATGCTACTTGATCAATAGATTGCCTAGTCCAGTCATTCATAACCACACTCCTTTTGAGCTATTCCTTTGTAATATCCCGAAAGTGTGAGGATCAACTATCGGAATAAATTAATTTAATCGGTAGCGATTAAATTTATTCGGGGGAATTTTTCTTCGTCAGATCTTGTAAAGAGAGGGGGGTTACTGGTTTTTCAAGGCAACCTGGGCCTGGGCCGTGGCCCAGGTGGGCTGGCCGGTCCTTCTCAAGAGGGGGGAGGCATCATGGGCCTAAAGCCCATGCGCCCCCACACACCCCTAACCCTAGCCACCCTCCCTTTTCCCTTGGCCGAAATTTTCCCCTCACCCCTTCCTTGGCAGCCACCACCTCCGCCTCTCCTCCCTTGGTGCCTCCACCTCCCCTCTCAAGATGATCCCTCCAGTGCTGCCACCTCCCGGAGGATTTCCTGCTTTTGGCCTGCCGCAAGGAGGAAGAAGAAGAGGGGAAAAGAGGGGAGAAAAGAGGAGATGAGAAGGGATTTTCTTCGGGGGTGTTTGATCAGCGTCGTCCTAGGGTTCTACAAGGGTAATGGTTCTTTCTCTTCGCTGATTGGATCTTAGTAGGAGCGTTTGATGCCATGTTCGTTGGATTGAAGTCCTGCTGCGATTATTTAAGTTTCTGTCCAGTTTGTTGCGTGGCCTGTTTCGACTAGTTAGAGTCTGAATCCGAAGAGTTGATCTCCTAGAGTTAGTTAGGTATTGTTCTTATCTTTCGGTGGCCGCCAAGAACACTGAATTCCGATGTACGGATAAAAAATTATGTTAGTTTTCGTCTCTGCTGTCTAGAATCCTCACGAGAATAAACTGTCAAGTTATCTTCTAAAATATGAGTGTGTTAATGGAAAATTCAGGGCTTTCACCCAACTAGGTTATTGTAGGCCTTGGTCTTAGCTTTTGATATTGTTAAATAATGCTCAATTCGGAGTTGTAGATTAAAAGTTATGATCGTTTTCGTACTGCTGTCTTATTGGTGTAGACAGACTCTGTTCTGTTGTTTCAGTTATCTGTCAGTAAATTAAGTTGGCCGAATTGGCTTACCTTATCAACTAGAGTATTGTAGAGATGTCAGTTAAGAATCCATAGAAATTGGTCTCACCTCATTCTGAGTTCCAGACCAATAGATATGATTTTTACCGTTCTGCTGTCCAGTTTTGGGTTGTGCCTGAGTAGTCTGTTTTCAGATTAGAGCTAAATAGTTAATTGTGGATTGTCGGGAAGGCATTGTAGAACGTTAATGGAAGCGTTCTGTTGTATGTTGTATTTATTTCGAGTACTTACTTGTGTAGGCAGAGAGGCCTCGAGTTTAGGGACATCTTCTTTGCCTACTACCGCTGGCCGTCATTTGAAGGCAAGTACATTGACTTTTGTGTGATTTGTAAATACCGGATGCTCGATGTTTAGTATTGTGTTTTGTTTGATATGAGAGAAGCTTCAATATTCATGTTCCATCCACGGAGTGGAATACCCACGGAGTGGAGATTAAAGAATACAAGAGGTTCCAAGGATTATGTTTCTTATGTATGTTCTTTCATATATGCAGATGATGTTAGTCATAATACTTATATTCATTAATGCATCCATGTTCATGTTCCGTCCACGGAGTGGAGCTCCACGGAGTGGAGTCTAAAGTCCCATCAATTCCAAGATGGGCATATGAAGTCCCACCATTCCAATGTGAGCAGTTTTGGACACCCGTATGAAACGTTCTTCATATCAGTATTTTGGATCCCGTATTTGATAAATACGGGCTTAAGTGAACACCGACGGGTGTGTCACTAGCTATACCGTTATAAGAATGTGTGCAGTCCATTCTTTTCATTAAATCCATTCATTCTATTCATCCATACACTCATTCGGGGTATGTTCGCATTCTTTAATGATGAGGTCTTGTTCGTAATTGTGGTATGTTCATTTATTCACTGTACTTTCTGAGTCACGGACTCATTCTTGCTTTGTTTGTTTATTTTAGGTGATCATTGATGCTGGCTCTATCGGGAGGGAGTAGACACGCACTAATCTTGCAATTCACCATAATCAAGTTCAACAATATGATTTAGTTTCTATCTTTCATTCGTTAAGTGATGAACTGTATTAAATAAATTTAAATGGTGAAGGAAGGATACCTTCTCCATGTTATGATTGATTATGTATTACTTGTGATCTTCGATCATCCTTCATTACACTTGCTTGAATTCAGACTAATGTCATACCATGGTTCTATTAAATAGTGATTTCTTTATATCGTTAGCTGATGTTATTCAAATTCTTCCGCATTATGGATGTATGTTAGATGATTTAGGTGACATCTTGGCTTCCGAATAGCCGGGTGTTCTGATTGGTATCGAGCGGGCTTTAGGTCCGTGGTAATTAAGTTATTAAAATGACACACCGTACACGTGAGGTGGGGTTTGGGTAATCCATCGTATTCGTATTTCTAGTGGTGTGTTTCATCATGTTGAACTGTCCTTGAATTGCTTCTGTACTATCGTTCTTGTTGTTAATATGAACTAATACTATGATTATCATGAAATGATCCTGTATATTCATAATTGAGTATTTTGGTGAAGCTTGTTGTTAACGGATGACAAGAAGTGGAGGTCGTGGTTGTTACTCGGATTCACGAGTTACACCACCATTCGCGAAGACGTGGTTAGAGGAGTAGTTACCCAGTACCAAAGTATCGTGTTAAGCGTGAGTTGCTTTAGTAAGTTGTTCTATTTCTTGATTTCGAATTTGGCAATTCTTGTCTGTGGTGGTTGATGAATTTCTCCGGGTTTATGATTCATGATAGTTTATGGTTTTCAATAGATCCTCTTGGTTCTCAAACAATTATTGCTTTTCGACTGTTGAGTTGCTTTTACTACTTGTGATCGTTGTCAATTGGCAAGATTGATGTTTTCATGGTTGCTCCTTCTTTCTCATTGAAAAAGAATGACTCATTTACTCGTTTGATAGCTTGGTTAGTGAGAGTTTCCCGCTGTAAGTTCGTTTGCATGGGAAAGCTTTGGTTTATGTGTTTCTTTTGGATAACTTCAAGCGTTGAGGTTTGAAGTCTCTCTTTTGCTGAAGTAAAGTGTTAGAATCCTTTTGTGATGTCTTGCCATGCTTAAAATGAGAAGTTATAACTAAACGAATAAATTGTTACGATATGAGTTACCAAGTTGGGTTATTAGCATGGTGCAAATAAATTATTCTTAACTACCATCCATGAAAGTGAAATTGATTAATTTGAAATGTCCTTGTATTTAATACATGGTGTATGTTAAATAAAGACTGTTCATATCCGTTCAGAACCTATAGATCTTACATAAGAGCTAGATTTATCTTTTTCCTGGTATGCTAAAATTGCTGAAACTTGTATAAAGGACCAGATGGGTGCTGGTGTATCGATTCGTGAAACCTTGTTTATAGAAAATTATGTTAGTGAATCTTTAATCATGTTTTGAAATAATTTCTGAACAAAGGTGAAATGTGAATCTATGTTTATATATGGTTATGTGATTGCAAATGGAATTAGTACCGTATGAACACACATGGTTAGTACAATCATCAATTGTTAATGAGCGCTGAAGAAGGTGTTGAGCAACACCAACAGTTGGGTAGACGAATTTCGTAAGTAGTCTTTGATATCGTGCCTTGTGATATTGTCTTTGCTTAGCATAATCTTGTTATAATAAATTTATTTCAACCTTGTGGTTTGTGTTCCCTTTGGGAAGTTTTAGGATGGAGTAATAAAGTTTGATGATTCTTGGTACTAGTGTATGTTGTCGATATTATTAAATCGTAAAAATGTGAGAATGAGGGTAATTCTCGTAGTAATTGGATCACCTATGGTGATATTTCCTAAATGATCAAATTTCAAGTTTTGTATTCATGATCTTTTGGGGTTCGGGCTTTATGTGGTAAATGAAGTTTATCGAGTAACGATATGTTGCAAAGTTGCAATGGTTCTTGAGTGATGCAAGTGCTTCGATTTTGAATACTTATTTGTTCTTATCTGTTAAAGTTTGATATTCTCTTCTTGTGAGGCTTATGCGTTCAACTGTGGACTCCACTTGTGTTCTATAAGTTAATTGCTTAATTGGTTTTCCCCTTGGTCCTGTGTTCAGTGCGAGTGGTAGATGAGTTTTCTAGTTGGTGAAAAAAAAATCGTTTTCATTTATCTCTTCTTTTGAGAAAGAATCAACTCAATCTTTTCACGTGGGTCTTTCGAAGTGTTTTCTAATTGTTGTGAGAATTGAAGTTAATATCATTTAGATGAGAATATTTCAAGTTTAGCTTTCGCGATATTTTGGAGCTCATGAATCATCTGGTAGCTGAAATTATTATAAATAAATTAAGGTATTGGAATGTCCTGTTGCTTCTTAAGAGATTTGTGTGATTTAATTTTAAAGGCTCTTTGGTTTGAGTTGGCAACGTGAGGTTGCAATCAAAGAAGTTATGTTGGTTACTTTAAGAGGAGAATAATCTACTTGCTTTTCGCGAAATTCTGTAATTGGAAATGTTTCGAGTTTGGTGGCTGAGATTATTTGGATCTCATGTTTCTTGTGTAGTTGAACTGTTCTGAACAAATATGACGTATTGAAGAATTTTTATTGGTTCTTAATTAGTCCTTGTGGTTTGGACTAAAGACTCTATCTTGTTAAATCGTGGCAAAGCGATGTTAGTCAAAGAATTAATTTCAGTGTTAAAGGAAAGAGTGCAGTAGGAATATTTGAGAATTTGAGTCAAGTTTTGTAACTTGTGGTTATTTGAATTGTTCATAAACTTTTTGCACTTTTCACTCAAGAGTTGTCGAGTTTCAATCGCAATGTCATTCTTTTTTATTGGTGGTTATTTGTTATTCCCTTTTCGAGGGATGCGTGCCCTCCGCTGTGAACTCAACTTTCGTTTTCCCAGATCTTCATTACCAGATTATTTCTTTTGGTTTCGTGCTCACTTTGAGCAGTAACATTTTCCTGTGTGGTGAAATTTGTCCTTATTCGCCTCTTTCTTTTGAGAAAGGATCAACAGTTTTGTGTTGCAAAGTTTTACAAAGCGTAAGTTGTCAATTGTTTGGTGGTGGTTAAGTGATTGTAGGGGTGAGATTTTGCTACCAAGCTATTGGAAGAGTAATAGAAGATGAGTTGGTTTTGACCTAAATCTCTTGGAGGGAAGCTGATTCAGATGGAATGTATGGCTTTGAAGAAAAAAATGTATAGTGTTCGGCTAAGTAGAACCTATGGTATAGTGTAGTTCCAAAACTTTGGTTCATGTTGAAATGTTGGGGATTATCAAATGTATGGAAAACTTAATCAATTTTATAGAGTAAAACAATGGGAAAGTATTGTGATGTTGTGCGAGCGATTCCTGATGATGTCAAGGAGTGAGTATGTCGGAATTGTGGGGATGTTAGAGATTTAATCCGATGGTTTCACCATGTGTTATAAGAGGAATTCGTTGTAGGGGTCTTGGAGGTTAAATTTGAGCTTTCCATTTTCATGCTAGACTTTTGGTTGCCCAAAAATTTGTGTGTAGAGGAGATAGAAAACTGGAGTATTCTGAGTAGTGGAAAGATTGTCGATAGAACCCTTCTGATGTAGTTCATGAGCGGGTATATTGAGGATTCTGATGTGATATTCTTGAAAGTTGGAGGTGATGAGATTGCATGGGTTTTTGAGGTGCTTTGGTGCCTTCTATCAAATTAATGTCATCAGTTGAAGGAGTTGTCCAGAGTGTTCAGTGGAATCAATAGAGTCTCTCCACAAAGGTGTGGATGATGTATTCCGGTTTAAGCCTAAATTTGAGGATGTTAAATTAAGAGGTTTGAGACCGTGTGGTATGCGATGAATTCGGATTCCAAGGTTTGAGAGATATTTTATTCAAAAAAAAAGTGAAACTAAGGAAAAAAATGTCTTCTTGATTAGTGAAGCGTTTTCTTTATTCTCGCATGAGCTTTGTGCTGTTGACCAATGTCTTTCGTGTAACACCCTGGCTATTTGGAAGCCAGAATGCTACCTAAGGATCTAGCATGCAACCTTATATTGGAATAATTTTCAACAATAAATCATCAACAAAGCTAAACAGTTCAACATCAAACGAAACATGAACGAAACGTAATAATGGATCCATTTAGATAATTCTATCAACAGATAATCAATGAACGTAGCGATTATTTAAACGAACTCAACGATAGAGAAGGAGTCATCCCAAACTGAATTTATTTATTACATCCATCAATTAATGAAAGAAGAATAGTGATAGTTACGTTATTGAAACTAAAGCAAGTGAAGTGTGTTGAGTAGTGCTTGTCTACTCCTCCCAAGAGAAACTTCATCAACGATCACCTAAAATAAATAAATAAACAAGGCAAGGGTGAGTCCACGACTCAAACAAGTACAATGGCTAATAGAATAGGCAATCAATATGAATAAGACAATCTCGTCACCACTCGTAACATACAACAAGTGATTATTTATGTTGATATGAGATGAATGCTCAAAATCAAGGAATTTGGACTGCACACATGCATATATCGGTATAGCCGGTGATACACCGTGGTGTTCACTCAAGCCCGCATCTTAACAAAAATACGGGATCCACTTCCGTATGAAGAATGTTTCATACGGTGTCCAACACTACCCATCCTCGAATTAATGGGACTTGCGCACCCATCCTGGAATTGATGGGCTCTCATGCGCACTCCATCCCGGAATTGATGGGCTCACTCATCCACTCCGTGGATGGTAAATGACAATGAATGCATGAAATGACTTATCGAATGAATAATGACATCATCTCCAATCATGGATTCAACACATAAGAAATATCATAGACAATTCATCATCTCTTGTGTCATAAGACATCACAACACAATCACATAAACATTCATCAATCACAAGCAATAAGATAGCAATGCACTTGCCTTCGCGATGCGATCGTTAACCAAAAAGGTGATACTCCTAAACTCGAGGCTTCACCGCCTAAACAAGTAAAATAATTTCAATAAGAACAAAATGTACCCAGCACTACTAATCAACGTTCTACAACGCTTCCACGGTGACTCAAGACTTAACTACAAAGCCTAATCTGAAATATCGACAAATCAGTCACAACCGATACTGGACAACAGCACGGTAAAAATCATATCTAATGATCTGGAACTCGAAATGAGGTGAATCCAATTTCTGTGGATTCATAACTAACATATCTAAAATTCTCAAGTTGACAAGATAGACCAATTCGGCCAAATTAATATGCTATTGAACAGATGAACTTTCAGAACAGAAATCTGCCCTAAAGAACAAATAGTAATTACTAAACCGATCAAAACTTTTAATCTACAACTCCGAATTAAGTGTTCTTTACCAATCTAGAAAGGTTACGAAAAATTCAACAATAACCTAGTTGGGTGGAATCTCTGATTTTTCCTTTAAGTTAATCTTATTCTTAGAAACAAGTTGACAGTTCATTATTATCAGAGTTCTGGACAGCAGAGGTAAAACGACCATAACTTTTGATCCGTAAATCGGATTCAGGTGTTCTTTGCGTTCACTGAAAACTAAGAACATTATCTACAACTTTCTAGGAGATGGAAACCCCCAATTAGGAATCTAACAATCCCTTAAATAATAAACAATACGACTGCAAAATCTCGTCAGGATTTTGGGACAGCAGCACTAAAATCAACATAACTTTTTAACCGTAACTCGGAATTGAGTGATCTTTACGGCTACTGAAAGATAACGACGGATCCCACATAACTCTAGGAGATGGGATCCTCAAATTCTGCATCTAAATACACGAAATTACCCACGCAACAATCTGGACAGATTCAAAATTAATGCTGACAGACTTTGATTCAAAGCGATTCTAATCGGAAACACTTCTACGATTAAACAAACAACAACAACCGACATTCGTTACCCTTGGAGAACCGCTAGAGATCACTGATCAAAACCCTGAAGAAGATCTCCTCTTCTCCTTTCCCCTTTCCTCCTCCTTGTGGCGGCTAGCTGCAGGAGAACTCAAGAGATGGTAGCAATGGAGTTTGAGGGGAGGGAAAGGATCTTGAGCGCACCTGTAGCGGCGGCGCTACTGTAGCTACAGTACCCCAAGCTAGGGTTTCCTCTTCTTTTATAGGTGGCTGGCCCTTCTTGGGCCTCCTGGGCCAAGGACCGAGGCCCAGGTTGGCGAAAAACTGCATAATCCCCCTTTTCCTGATGTCTAAATCTCTGTTGGATACTTCCTTTGCAAGAATAAATCTGAGGTATTACATTTCGTAAGTCGAGTTTGACTCGATTTTGGTATGTGTGGTTCTTATCGGTTCAGGAAGAATAAAGGAAGTTTTGATTTGGGCATTTAAAATGATTCCTCCTTTGGTTTTCGTGATGTTTATGTAATATCCCGAAAGTGAGTTAAGATTTGAATCGAGGAAGATTAATTTTATTTCGGGAGAGATCGATTAATCGAGGAAGGATCAAATGGAATTTCGGGAGGGACTTTTAGGGAGTTTTCTCAGTTAGACTCTTAGAGAGGGGGTTAATCGCTGTTAGTCAACAACTTGGGCCTGGGCCATGGCCCATCAGGGTGGCCGGCCAAGGGGGGGCTCCCCTCCCCCAAACCCTAGCCGAACCAACCCTCCCCCCTCCTCTCCTTCCTGCAGCCGCCCCTTCCCCTCCCCTTGCGCAGCCCCTACCCCTCCCCACCTCCTTGCACCCCTCCCTAATCCCCCTTTGTTGCTGGCCAAGAGAAAGAAAGAGGAATCCCTTGGGTGGCCGGCCAAGAAAGGAGGAGAAAGGAGGAGAAGAAGAGAAGGGAAGAAGAGGGAGAAGAAGGGATCCACAGCGGAAGCGTGGTGGTCATCATCCCCACTGTGTGCTCTCTTCGTTTCGGCAAGGGTAACCCGTGGTTCTTTGCTTTAGGTCAATTTCTAGTTGTCTAATTTTCGGATGTCAGTTCGTCGATATTCTGCAGCAGTGAAGTTTGTCGGTTTTGATTAGGTTAGAGGCAGATTTGGGTCTGGGTGTCTCCTAGAAAGTTGTACCTATCGTAGTTATCTTTCATTTCCGACAAGAATCAAGTCATTCGGACTTCGGTAGCCAAAGTTATGAATTTATTAGTATTTCTGTGTTTCTGGAGAGAAGCAGAATTGCTAGTGTTGGTTAACCTGATAGAAGCGCATATTTAGAGGGGTTTCCAGAGGGTCTCACCATAACGAAAAATAAGGCTAATCCTCTTAGCTTTCTGGAAAGCTAAAGATCACTAAATTCGGACGAACGTAGAGAAAGTTATGATAGTTTCTTTGTCGCTGTCCAGAAACCCGACGTGAAATGTTTGCTCTGATTAAATAGATTCGTAGATCTGGTAGATGGCCGAATCAGAGGGTCTCCCCAACTAAGTTTATTTAGACATTTTAATTACCTTTTCATAATATCCAAGATCATCCTATTTGGACTCCTGAGCAGAAAGTTATGAATTTTTGAAGTCTGCTGTCTGCAGTGACCGATCGCTAGAAATTAGAAAAAAACTAGACGTGATAAGAAGTTAGCGATTTCGATTGTAATGTAATGTATGATTTTGGTCCAGTATGCTAGTCTTAGTTTGGGGTTATCTTCTTGTCCAGTGGCAGCGAGATCCCAAGGGCAGCACCCACTTGCGTCCGCCGTTCTCGCTTGGTTGAGGCAAGTATTCGGGTTTATGTGTAGTATTGGTTGCATGTCATGATTGAGTGGTGTATTGTTCATCATTGCCATGTGAATGTGTTGTGGAGATGATTCTAGTTGTGTTGATGCTTATGAGTTATGTTTAAGGTTCCTTCATGATGCTATTGTTTACATACCCGAATACATATTGAATTATGATATTGAAAATATGATGTTGTAGTACTTATGCATGTTGGAGCATATTGAGACTTGGTCACGTGGTGACCAAGAGTACAATGTTGAGGTCCTGTCATATGTAATGACAAAGCTTGAGGTCCCCGCATTCATGGAATGTGGCGGTGGATACAGAGGTCCCGTCATTGTGATGACGGCAAAGGTCCCTATACACGTGATGTATAGGCTCTTGGTCCCTGTGCGGAGGGCACGAGCAAGGTATTCATTGATCGATGAATACCCGCATTACCGGTAAAATGCGAAACGAGATAAAGAACAAAGAGTGCATAGCATTATCATCATTTAAATATTTGAAATGTCTTAACGGTGTTGAATAAAATTGTTTTAGATGTTCTGTCTTTATGAATGTTGCAACCTTGTTGATACTTGCTGAGTCGTATGGCTCACCCTTGCTTTGTCTTGTTATAGGTACTTCTGGCAAGAACGTCATGCATAGGAGGGAGTAGACATTGGAAAGCACGCACTACCTCACAACATTTATGCAATTGCTATTTAGTTTCACTTAGGAATAAATAACTGTGTGGAGACTATCTATGGATGTTTTATGATGTTGGTTGTTGGATTATTCATGGTTATGAGAATGATGTTAATTGTCTACAATCGTACGATTATTTTATATGCATGAAAGATTTGGATTATAGAAATAATAATAAATGCCATGGTCATCTGTTAATACCTCGATTTTGTTGTTCATACAAAGGAAGTTCTGTCGAAAAATTTATAGAATGTTCTAGTTAGTTTAATTCTTGTAGCATTCTAGGCTCATGTGGAGCTAGGGTGTTACAGTTGGTATTAGAGCGGGCTGTAGGTCCGTGGTTAATGAAACATTAATTTTCACACACTAAGCACAGTAGGTGGGTTGGGTTTTTGCATTGCATTTACGTTTCCGTTGATATTATAGTTTGACTTGTGCTTTAGTTGACTGTTGTGCTTATTGTTTAAATTATTTTGTCTTGTTTGTGATTGTTTAGTGATGGCAAGGGGTGGAGGCCGTGGTCGTGGTCGTGGCGCGCAGGTGCCGGCGAGGCGTGCAATGCCCCGGAAGTTGAGAACTCAGAGGCGGGAGGCTAGTCTGCGGGGTCGAGGAAGAGGTTGCATCCGCAGTGCAAGAGAATCAGGCCCCGCCACCGGTGCCTGTCGTCGCTCCCATGGTGGCTCCTGCAGCGGCCTCTGCAGCGTTGCCATGGGGCTACACCAGTGGAATGCTTTGAGGTTGGACACCTTCGACGGTCGAGCACGCCGATTGATGCAACTAATCGGCCATGCGACACATGGAGAGGCATTTTGGAGCTCTAGGATGACTTGTAAATGAGGGCGCAGTTTGTCGCCTTCCACTCAAGGGCAGCAGATATCGGTGGGAAGGAGTCCGACAGCTAGGACTTACGCCCATGGTCCGATTACTTGGGAGTTGTTTGTGGAGCAATTCGGAGGAGGTTTTATCTGCCTCGTTTGTTGAGAGGATGGAGGTTTCATTGCAAAGCTACAAGCGAGGGCAAGATGACGGTGTCGAATATGAGGCGGGTTTTAACAACCTGATCCGCTTTGTTCGTGGTGGCTACCGATGAGGCGAGAAGGCCAAGAGATTTCGAGAGGGCTCGATGGGAGTTTCGCCAGTTTGGGGGCCTTTGAGTGCGTGACTTTAGCTCCCTGGTAGAGCAAGCTCGGGCATGGAACTTGAAATGCAGCTTGGGAAGATTTACAGTGCATGGAGGTACCATAGTCCAGAGGATGCAGTGGCGATCGGAAGAAGAGTTTTGGGGAGGAAGTGGGTCATCAGAAACCAGTTTACAAGAAGTTCAAGGGCCCGAATTCTTTCAAGTCCAAGTCCGCAAGGCCACAGTCATCCTCTTCTTTTCGACCTTCGCCGAGTGCTCCTAGATTGCGTCCGGTTCGGGGCAAGGGATGAAGTGTTTCAAGTGTGGTAATGAGCATCGTGCTTGAGTGTTCTTGGTCGGTTCTTGTCGCCACCGTGGTCGGGAGGGCCACAAAGCTTTGGTTTGTCGGCGGAATCCTGCCAGTGTGATCAAGTGGGAGCCAGTCCCGCTGTCAGCACCAGAGCAAGCAGCTTCATCTTGGGGTTCAGTGCAGATGTTAGCGGCCACTCCTACTCGATCCCCGGGTCACGCGATCTTACCTTCCTTATCCTCGGGGTATTCCACCGCGAGTGGTACTTTGGCCACGGTCCTGCGGCACCGTTTCGATTGCCGGCGCCTTCAACACCTCTGCGCACCGCGCCCCATACCAGGGTGTTGGGGCTCCTTCCGCCCCAGCAGCAGTTTCTTATGCCATGCCGACGGCAGAGTCGGCAGGTCGTCCCGATGTGGTGACAGGTACGCTCCTAGTGGACTCAGTGGAGGCATTTGTACTTTTTGATTCTGGAGCTACTTTCTTTTGTATCGTTAGAGTTTGCTAGCAGGGCCAAGTTGAGTTTGCAGTCTATAGCTCAGTCAGTTTTAGTTAACTCTCCTGGGGGAATCCTTTCTAGCTCCACGGTATGTCCTGGTTTTGTGATCTCCTTGGATGGGGAAGAATTTATTGCTAATCTAATGGTCATGAAGATGGAGCCGTTTGATGTTATTCTAGGTATGGACTGGTTGCATAGCTATCGAGCGGTTATATCCTGTTTCTGGAAGACAGTAACCTTGCAGGCACCTTCTGGGCAGGAGGTAGTAATTCAGGGGAGTGCCCCCTCTTACTCTCTTTGCGTGCTGGCTAGTCTGTATCCTGGTAGTCGAGCCGCGAAGAGTGGGTTTCTTTTGTCTCTGGTGGGGAAGTCGAGTTCCTCTTTGACTGCAGAATTAATTCCGGTGGTTCGAGAATTCTTAGATGTTTTTCCAGCGAGTTGCGTGGATGCCCCACCACGCCCGGTGGAGTTCGAATTGATTTAGCACCGTGCCCGACCGGTTTCTATGACCCCTCACCGTCTCGCACGTCCTTTCCGGAGGAACTAAAGAAGCAATTGGATGAATTAAGGCGAAGGATCTTATTCGACCTAGCATATCTCCGTGGGAGCTCGGTCTTATTTACCAAAAGAAGGATGGTAGTTGGCGCATGTGTATCGATTCGTGCACTCAACCGGTGACCATCAAGAATAAATACCCTTTACCCGAATTGAAGATTTATTTGATCGGTTGAGAGGGCAAAGGTATTTTCAAAGATAGACCTTCATCGGGCTATAATCGATTCTGTCCGAGAAGAGGATATCGAGAAAGCGGCGTTCTCTACAAGGTATGGGCACTTTGAATTTAAAGTTATGTCTTTTGGACTAACGAATGCCCCTGCTGCTTTCATGGAGACTATGAACAGGATGTTGCATGAGTATTTGGATGATTTTGTCGTCGTCTTTATTGATGATATCTTGATCTATTCAAAGACTGAAGTTGAGCATGAGTGTCATCTGAGGTTGGTGTTGGAGACGTTAAGAGAAAATAGATTTTATGCCAAGCTTAAAAAGTGCGAGTTCTGGATTTCTGAGGTGGGATTCTTGGGGCATGTTATCAATGATAAGGGAATATCAGTTGATCCAAGTAAAATCTCCACAGTGGTAGAATGGGGAAGGCCGACTAACGTCAAAGAAGTGAGAAGCTTCCTTGGTATGGCAGGCTATTATCGGCGTTTTGTACAGGATTTCTCCATAATTGCGAAGCCGTTGTCCAGGCTCACACAGAAAGATGTGAAGTTTCGGTGGGATGAGGATTGTGAACGCAGTTTTCTTATTTTGAAGGAAAAGCTAGTGATCGCACTTTGTTCTCACTATTCCGAGTGGGAAGCGATTCACGATCTATTCGATGCTTCTCGAGTTGGGTTGGGCTGTGTGCTCATGAAAGATGGTAAGGTTACTGCTTATGTCTCTAGCATTGAAGAAACATGAGCAGAACTACCCAACACATGATTTAGAATTGGCTGCGGTGGTGTTCGCCTTGAAGCTTTGGAGGCATTATCTCTATGGTGAGTCTTGTGATGTCTTTACGGATCACAAAAGCCTGAAATACATCTTTACGCAGAGGGACCTGAATCTAAGGCAGAGAAGGTGGTTAGAGCTGATCAAGGATTATGATCTCACGATTCAGTATCATCCAGGCAAAGCCAACGTGGTGGCTGATGCTCTTAGTCGCAAGGCGACACCGGCTACATTGGATTGTCTAGTTGCGGATTTTGACCGCATGGGGATATCTTATTGCTATGCAGGTTTGGCTCATGCCGAGATTCAGTTGATTTTAGAATCAGCCATTCCAGAGCGTGTGCGGGAAGCACAACAGAGTGACCCGTTATTGCAAAGAGTCAGGAGACGTCTGAATTTGGGCAAGGAAGGAGATTTTAGTTTGGACGGGTGTGGAGCATTGCGATTCAAGGGACGATTATGTGCCACGAAGCGAGGAGTTAAGGATGACATCTTAAAGGAGGCACATCGCACTCGATATCTGTTCATCCGGAGAGACGAAGATATACCGTGATCTCAGGCGAAATTTCGTGGAAAAGAATGAAAGTGGATATTGCCAATTATGTAGCCTCTTGTGTTGTTTGTCACGGTGAAGGTGAACATAAACGCCTGCGCAGGTTATTGCAGCCTTTGGAGGTACCCCAATGGCCATGGGATGATATTTCTATGGATTTTGTTGTTGCGTTGCCTCGTTCATCGCGAGGTAAGGATGCGATTTGGGTTATAGTGGATCGATTCAACAAGTTCGCACATTTTATTCCCATCCGCACGACTAATTCACTAGTGATTTGGCTCCTATCTATTTGCGGAGATTGTGAGATTGCATGGAGTGCCAAGGACCATCATTTCTGACAGGGATGCCAAGTTCGTATCCAAGTTTTGGGAGAGTTTGCAGAGTGCCTTGGGCACACAACTCCGCCTGAGTACAGCTTTCCATCCTCAGATAGATGGGCAGTCAGAGCGCACTATTCAAACCCTGGAGGACATGTTGAGGTCATGTGTCCTGTCTTGGAAAGGTAGTTGGGAGGATCAATTGCCATTGGCGAGTTTTGCATAATAACAGCTATCATTCGAGCATAAAAGCCGCTCCGTTTGAGGTTTTATATGGGCGTAAGTGCAGTCACCTCTTTCTTTGGGAAGCCGTGGGTGAGAAGGCAGTTTTGGGACCGGACTGGGTGCAAAAGACGGTTGAACGAGTGGCCTTGGTGAGGCAGAATCTATTAGCGACTCAAAGCATGCTGGAAGAGTTATGTGGATGTGAGGAGAAGAGACTTGGAATTTGAAGTGGAGATCAGTGCTCGAGAGTGTCCCCACTAAAGGTGTTGTCAGTTCGGTACCAAAGGAAGCTTAGCCCGAGGTACGTTGGGCCATTCACGATCTTGGCTCGGATCGGAAGTTGGCATACCGCTTAGACCTACCAGAGGCTATGCGAGGAGTGCATAACGTTTTCATGTGTCTATGTTGAGGAAGTTCCTTCGTGATCCGAGCATCATGTTTCATTAGAACCCTAACCATTGACCAGATCGACATTTGAGTCTAAACCGTGCAGTGCGGAAAGATCGAAAAGAGTTGAGGAACAAAACTTTGACGTACGTTAAGGTGCTTTGGTCGCAGCAGACAGAAAGGGAGGCCACTTGGGAACTGGAGTCTTGCATGCGTGAGCTTTATCCGGATTTGTTCATCTCAGGTGCGTACCCTGGTTGCTAAGTTTCCAATCTCGGTTTTATTTCTTGAAGTTTGGAGTTTAGATTCGGGGTCGAATCCTGTTAAGGGGGGTAGAATGTAATATCCCGAAAGTGAGTTAAGATTTGAATCGAGGAAGATTAATTTTATTTCGGGAGAGATCGATTAATCGGGAAAGGATCAAATGGAATTTCGGGAGGGACCTTTAGGGAGTTTTCTCAGTTAGACTCTTAGAGAGGGGTTAATCGTTTGTTAGTCAACAACTTGGGCTCAGGCCATGGCCCATCGGGGTGGCCGCCAGGGGGCTCCTCCCCAAACCCTAGCCGAACCAACCCTCCCCCTCCTCTCCTTCCTGCAGCCGCCTTCCCTTCCTCCCTTGCGCAGCCCCTACCCTCCCCACCTCCTTGCACCCTCCTAATCCCCTTTGTTGCTGGCCAAGAGAAAGAAAGAGGAATCCCTTGGGTGGCCGGCCAAGAAAGGAGGAGAAGAAGAGAAGGGAAGAAGAGGGAGAAGAAGGGATCCGCAGCGGAAGCGTGGTGGTCATCATCCCCGCTGTGTGCTCTCTTCGTTTCGGCAAGGGTAACCCGTGGTTCTTTGCTTTAGGTCAATTTCTGGTTGTCTAATTTTCGGATGTCAGTTCGTCGATATTCTGCAGCAGTGAAGTTTGTCGGTTTTGATTAGGTTAGAGGCAGATTTGGGTCTGGGTGTCTCCTAGACAGTTGTAGCTATCGTAGTTATCTTTCATTGCCGACAAGAATCAAGTCATTCGGACTTCGGTAGCCAAAGTTATGAATTTATTAGTATTTCTGTGTTTCTGGAGAAAAGCAGAATTGCTAGTGTTGGTTAACCTGATAGAAGCGCATATTTAGAGGGGTTTCCAGAGGGTCTCACCATAAAGAAAAATAAGGCTAATCCTCTTAGATTTCAATAAAGCTAAAGATCACTAAATTCGGACAAACGTAGAGAAAGTTATGATAGTTTCTTTGTCGCTGTCCAGAAACCCGACGTGAAATGTTTGCTCTGATTAAATAGATTGGTAGGTCTGGTAGATGGCCGAATCAGAGGGTCTCCCCAACTAAGTTTATTTAGACATTTTAATTACCTTTTCATAATATCCAAGATCATCCTATTTGGACTCCTGAGCAGAAAGTTATGAATTTTTGAAGTCTGCTGTCTGCAGTGACCGATCGCTAGAAATTAGAAAAAAACTAGACGTGATAAGAAGTTAGCAATTTCGATTGTAATGTAATGTATGATTTTGGTCCAGTATGCTAGTCTTAGTTTGGGGTTATCTTCTTGTCCAGTGGCAGCGAGATCCCAAGGCAGCACCCACTTCGCGTCCGCCGTTCTCGCGCGGTTGAGGCAAGTATTCGGGTTTATGTGTAGTATTGGTTGCATGTCATGATTGAGTGGTGTATTGTTCATCATTGCCATGTGAATGTGTTGTGGAGATGATTCTAGTTGTGTTGATGCTTGCGAGTTATGTTTAAGGTTCCTTCATGATGCTATTGTTTACATACCCGAATACATATTGAATTATGATATTGAAAATATGATGTTGTAGTACTTATGCATGTTGGAGCATATTGAGACTTGGTCACGTGGTGACCAAGAGTACAATGTTGAGGTCCCCTGTCATATGTAATGACAGGCTTGAGTCCCCGCATTCATGGAATGTGGGCGGTGGATCTGAGGTCCCCGTCATTGTGATGACGGCAAAGGTCCCTATACACGTGATGTATAGGCTCTTGGTCCCTGTGCGAGAGGGGGCACGTGCAAGGGTATTCATTGATGATGAATACCCGCATTCACCAGTAAAATACTGAAACGAGATAAAGAACAAAGAGTGCATAGCATTATCATCATTTAAATATTTGAAATGTCTTAACGGTGTTGAATAAAATTGTTTTAGATGTTCTGTCTTTATGAATGTTGCAACCTTGTTGATACTTGCTGAGTCGTATATGGCTCACCCTTGCTTTGTCTTGTTATAGGTACTTCGGCAAGAATGTCATGCATGGGAGGAGTAGACATTGGAAAGCACGCACTACCTCACAACATTTATGCAATTGCTATTTAGTTTCACTTAGAAATAAATAACTGTGTGGAGACTATCTATGGATGTTTTATGATGTTGGTTGTTGGATTATTCATGGTTATGAGAATGATGTTAATTGTCTACAATCATACGATTATTTTATATGCATGAAAGATTTGGATTATAGAAATAATAATAAATGTCATGGTCATCTGTTAATACCTCGATTTTGTTGTTCATACAAAGGAAGTTCTGTCGAAAAATTTATAGAATGTTCTAGTTAGTTTAATTCTTGTAGCATTCTAGGCTCATGTGGAGCTGGGGTGTTACAGTTTATTCGCAAACTGCCACTTGGAAGGTGGAAAGGTTTTCGTGATGAAATTCTGATTTCTGGATTTTACTCTTCAGTACCCAGTTGGTAACGTATAGTTGCGATGTGAATCTTTCTTGTTCAGTTGTGTTTTGCCGGTAAACGAGTTTGCTTAAAAAGGATTCGATTGTATGTTTTCGGTTAAAGGAGGTGATCCTTGTGTTCAGTGAAGAGTTCAATTGAGAGGTGGAACAAGAGTTCCGTGCTCTATGTACATGTCGTGTGGTTCGGTATCATTGGAAAGGTTAACCCAAGATACATTGGGTTGTTTTCGCTAGTTGGCGTATCGCTAGGACAGTCTCGAGTCCGTGTGTGGAGTACATAACGTCTTGTATGTTCTCGTGTTGAGTGAGTACCTGGAAGTACCGGGTTGAGTGTTAGTTCAGACGTCGTGTTACGTCGTTGTGTTGTGGTATTTTCAGTCCGAGGGAGAGGCTACTTGGGAAGTTGGAGTTTCGCGTGCGTGAGCTTTAGCCGGTGTTGTTCACAACGGGTACGTGGTTACCGTTGTTCGTTCTCAGTCGTGGTTGTTCTTTCGGTTAAGTGTGTTTAGATTCGGGGTCGAATCCTGTTAAGAGGGGTAGAATGTAATATCCCGAAAGTGTGAGGATCAACTATCGGAATAAATTAATTTAATCGGTAGCGATTAAATTTATTCGGGGGAATTTTTCTTCATCAGATCTTGTAAAGAGAGGGGGGTTTCTTGGTTTTCACGGCAACCTGGGCCTGGGCCGTGGCCCAGTGGGGTGGCGGTCCTTCTCAAGAGGGGGAGGCATCATGGGCCTAAAGCTCATGCGCCCCACACCCCTAACCCTAGCCACCCTCTCTTTTCCCTTGGCAAATTTTCCCCTCACCCCCTTCCTTGGCAGCCGCCACCTCTGCCCTCTCCCTCCTTGGTGCCTCCACCTCCCCTCTCAAGATGATCCCTCCATTGCTGCCACCTCCCGGAGGATTTCCTGCTTTGGCCCGCCGCAGGAGGAAGAAGAAGAGGGGAGAAGAGGGGAGAAAAGAGGAGATGAGAAGGATCTTCTTGGGGTGTTTGATCAGCGTCGTCCTAGGGTTCTACAAGGGTAATGGTTCTTTCTCTTCGCTGATTGGATCTTAGTAGGAGCGTTTGATGCCATGTTCGTTGGATTGAAGTCTGCTGCGATTATTTAAGTTTCTGTCCAGTTTGTTGCGTGGCCTGTTTAGACTAGTTAGAGTCCGAATCCGAAGAGTTGATCTCCTAGAGTTAGTTAGGTCTTGTTCTTAGCTTTGGTGGCATAAGAACACTGAATTCGATGTACGGATAAAAATTATGTTAGTTTTTGTCTCTGCTATCTAGAATCCTAACGAGAATAAACTGTCAAGTTATCTTCTAAAATATGAGTGTGTTAATGGAAAATTCAGGGCTTTCACCCAACTAGGTTATTGTAGGCCTTGGTCTTAGATTTTGATATTGTTAAAGAATGCTCAATTCGGGTTGTAGATTAAAAGTTATGATCGTTTCGTACTGCTGTCTTATTGGTGTAGACAGACTACATTCTGTTGTTTCAGTTATCTGTCGATAAATTAAGTTGGCTGAATTGGCTTACCTTGTCAACTAGAGTATTGTAGAGATGTCAGTTAAGAATCCATAGAAATTGGTCTCACCTCATTCCGAGTTCCAGACCAATAGATATGATTTTACCGTTCTGCTGTCCAGTTTCGGGTTGTGCTCGAGTAGTCATTTTCAGATTAGAGCTAAATAGTTAATTGTGGATTGTCGGGAAGGCGTTGTAGAACGTTAATGGAAGCGCTCTGTTGTATGTTGTATTTATTTGAGTACTTACTTGTGTAGGCGAGAGGCTTGAGTTTAGGGACATCTTCTTTGCCTACTTACCGTGGCGCTTCACTGAAAGGCAAGTACATTGACTTTTGTGTGATTTGTAAATCTTGGATGCTCGATGTTTAGTATTGTGTTTTGTTTGATATGAGAGAAGCTTCAATATTCATGTTCCGTCCACGGGAGTGGAATACCCACGGGAGTGGAGATTAAAGAATACAAGAGGTTCCAAGGATTATGTTTCTTGCGTATGTTCTTTCATATATGTGCAGATGATGTTAGTCATAATACTTATGTTCATTAATGCATCCATGTTCATGTTCCGTCCACGGGAGTGGAGCTCCACGGGAGTGGAGTCTAAAGTCCCATCAATTCCAGTATGGGCATATGAAGTCCCACCATTCCAATATGGGCAGTTTTGGACACCCGTATGAAACATTCTTCATACGGTATTTTGGATCCCCGTATTTCGATAAATACGGGCTTAAGTGAACACCGACGGGTGTGTCACTAGCTATACCGGTATAAGCATGTGTGCAGTCCATTCTTTTCATTAAATCCATTCATTCTATTCATCCATACACTCATTCGGGTATGTTCGCATTCTTTAATGATGAGGTCTTGTTAAGTAATTGTGGTATGTTCATTTATTCATCAGACGTCTTTGAGTCACGGACTCATTCTTGCTTTGTTTGTTTATTTTAGGTGATCATTGATGCTGGCTCTATCGGGAGGGAGTACACACGCACTAATCTTGCAATTCACCATAATCAAGTTCAACAATATGATTTAGTTTCTATCTTTCATTCGTTAAGTGATGAACTGTATTAAATAAATTTAAATGGTGAAGGAAGGATACCTTCTCCATGTTATGATTGATTATGTATTGCTTGTGATCTTCGATCATCCTTCGTTACACTTGCTTGAATTCAGACTAATGTCATACCATGGTTCTATTAAATAGTGATTTCTTTATATCGTTAGCTGATGTTATTCAAATTCTTCCGCATTATGGATGTATGTTAGATGATTTAGGTGACATCTTGGCTTCCGAATAGCCGGGGTGTTACATCCTTGGAACCACACCTGATTACTCTAGGTTGAGAACATTCAGGTGTGCCTATTGGCCAAACCTACGGCCCTATAACCCACATAAACTCATGTTTCGATCACAAATGTGTGTCTTTCGGGGGTAAATTCCTCTTCACAAGGGCTATAAGTGCCTAAACATATCGACTAGCTGCATATACATCTCACAAGGTGTTGTGTTCGATGAGGCTATTTTTCCTTTTGCTGATCATACTAATTATCATCCAACAAAGTCCTCTCTTTTACATGAATCCATTTTGTTGCCACAATCACTTCCTGTCTCGACCAAACTTGATAACATTGAACATCCTATTGTTCCTTTTATCGATCACACCAATTCTTCTTAAACCGAATTGGTCTCGGTGCCATCGTCTCAGCCCAACTCTCCTCCCAAGAGCAACCAATCTGGAGATAGCACTGAATTATTGCCATCTTCTTACACCGATTCTAGTCTTGAGTGCCATAGGAATAGGGATCAGTCGACATGACAAAATTGCACACGTGGTCAGACAATATTGTCAAGCGAAGGTTTACACGATGGTACTATTGTATATGATCCAAAGAAGAGAGCCTTTTGGCAGCGGTTGAACAAGCTTCACAGAGGCCATGAATCATGTTCACTGGAAGAAGGCTATGGATGAAGAGTTTGAGGCTCTCATAAACAACAAAACATTGCACCTTGTATCACCTCGAGCAGATATTAATGTGGTGGATTGCAAGTGGGTTTACAAACGAAGAAGAAAGCCGATGGCACGATTGAGCACTACAAAGCGTGCTTAGTAGCTAAGGTTTTCGGTAGATGTATGGGAT
Organism: Ampelocalamus luodianensis; assembly: GCA_036346255.1. Taxonomy (NCBI): domain Eukaryota; kingdom Viridiplantae; phylum Streptophyta; class Magnoliopsida; order Poales; family Poaceae; genus Ampelocalamus; species Ampelocalamus luodianensis. Next base: position 59,957,802 of record CM070617.1, on the reverse strand, counting down.
TGATTATGAAGACATGTTTAGTCCTATTGTCAAACTAGCTACAACCGCTTAATTATTTCCATTGCTATCTCCATGGTTGGGTGCTTGACAAGCCAACATCAAGAATGCATTTCTCCGTGGGTGCTGGAAGAAGAAGTTTACATGTCTCAACCACCCAACTATTACAATCGTTGTTTCCCTGATCATGTCTGTAAGCTGGTCAAAGGCCATCTATGGGTTGACACGGGCACCCCAAGCGTGGTATTCTTGACTCAATTCTAAGCTTCAGGTGTTTCCTCCAAGGCAGATACTTCGCTCTTCATATTCAATCAATGCAGGGTGATAGTATATGTTCTTGTGTAGGTGGATGATTTTATTATGCGAGCTCCTCACAATCTGCCTTGGATCACCTTCTATGCCAGTTACAGAGTTTGTTTGCTATCATAGATCTTGTCAATTTCATTACTTCCTGGGTATAGAGGTGTTATCTACACGTGATGGTGTTCTGTTGTTACAAAAGAAGTATATTAGAGAGCTTTTGGAACGAGTTAACATTAAGCACTGCAAACCAATGTCCATGCCTATGACGTCATCAGAAAAATTGTCTAAGTTCTCAAGTACAACACTCCCTGCATAAGAGGCTACTAAGTATCGAAGCACTGTTGGGGCGTTGCAATACCTCACGGTAACACATCCTGACATTGCCTTTTATGTGAATAGAGTACGTCAATACTTCAGACATCAACTAATTTGCATTGGAGTGTTATCAAATGACTCCTGTGTTATTTATAGTTTACACAGGATGTTGGGTTGAAGATAAAGAGATCAGTGTCTACTCTGATCAGTGCCTTCTTTGATGTTGATTGGGCTGGGTGCTCAGATGATCGCCGGTCCATTGGTGGCTTCACTATGTTCTTAGGATCAAACTTGGTGTCCTAGAGTGCAAGGAAGAAAGCCACGGTTTCTCACTCTAGTAAGGAGTCAGAGTATAAGGTGCTGGCAAATGCTACAGCTGAAGTTATTTGGTTACAATCCTTGCTTGGAGAACATGGAGTATATCAGTCTAGACCTCCCACACTTTGGTGTGACAATCTAGGTGCTACATATTTATCGGCAAATCCAGCATTTCATGCTTGTACTAAGAACACTAAGGTTGATTTTCATTTTGTGCGAGTTGCACAGAAAAGATTGGATGTCAGGTTTATTGCTTCAAAACATCAGCTAGCAGATATACTAACCAAAGCATTGACATGGCAACAGTTTGAACATCTTCGGCGCAATCTCAACGTATGTACAAGTTGTGATTGAGGGGGGCTGATAAAGAATAGATTATGTTGGTTATCATGTAGATAACTTCTTGTTTAAACATGATTGTACTTCTCCATCTGTAAGCCAGCTGTGTCTGGTTGTAATTCTATTTTTCGAATATGCTACAGTCCAGGCTATTCAAGGCACCGGCATAGCAATTGTCCGGGCATATAAAGCACTCTGGCGGCTCATGTTTGAGTGCGTGATTCCACCTGTCTCATATTCTCTCTGTCATCTATTTTCACAGCCATGGCTGAAATATAGAAGAAAGGAGGGGGAGGAAAAAGGTGAGAGGCAAAATTGTCCAAAGTGGCAAATGATGAATTGCTGTAACACCCTAGCTACTCAGAAGCCAAAATGTTACCTAAAGAATCTAACAGACAACCACAATACGAGAGAATGATGACAATGTCTGAACCATATAAGTATATCAAACGAAATGACCAAGTCTCACAGGTGGAAATAACCATTCGTAACCTAGAAGAAGTCAACAACCACATTTAACTTCCTTTATTACAGTTCATCACTAAACAAATGAAAGGTAGAATCAAATTTTAATATTGAAACTGAGATATGGTGAATGAGTGGATAGTGCGTGTCTACTCCCTCCCAATAGAATCATCCTCAACGATCACCTAAAATAAACAAACAAAGCAAGAGTGAGTCAGAGACTCAGCAAGTACAATGAATAAATAAGCATACAAAGAAAGATGAACAAGACCACAATGTTAAAGAATATGAACATAACTTTGGATGCTTAATGAATGAATGGAATGAAAGGATCTTCGAATTGAATGGATGCACTCCGCTTATACCAGTATAGCTAGTGACACACCGTCGGTGTTCACTTAAGCCCGTATTTAACAAAATACGGGGATCCAAATCCCGTATGAAGAACATTTCATACGGGTGTCCAAAACTGCCCACATTGGAATGGTGGGTCTCACATGCCCATACTGGAATTGATGGGACTTTAAACTCCACTCCCGTGGACGAAACATGAAAATGGATGCATGAAATAAATTATTGAATAAAGAATATCATCATCTCTAGGTATGGGAATATCACAAATGAAAGAATATAAACTTTGAACCTTCTCATGTAACATAAGAAATCACAATACAAACATTCAAGCATTCATAATTCACATTTGATAAGATTATCAAAGTACTTATGAACAATGACTAGAATCATCACCGAACATATTAATTTCACATACAGAAGAAACATAATCATCGGAACTTCTCACGTATCAAATGAAAACACAATACGAGCATCAAGTATCCAACATACACAATTCACACAAACGTCAGTGTACTTGCCTTTAGCGTTACGATGCGTTAGGAGGTAACGACGATGCCGCTAATCTCGGAGCCTCACTTCCTACACCATTAGTTTACTCAATAAGAACCACGAAGTCAAGACACTACTTGCAACACATACCCCAACACCCCAACGTTTAACTACACAATTTTACTCCAATTGAACTACATTCCATCATAAAACCATAATAGGCAGCAATACTAAAATTGACATAACTTTTGCTCTGAAATTCGTAAAAATGTAAACTCAGGCTTGTTTGAAAGGTAACAAGATTATCTACAACAACCCAGTTGATGAAAATCCCAAATTCTGGATGTACCAAGCCCCAAAAGGCCGATGAACACCCTTTGTCGAAGCGCATGACATACGGGCAGCGATGCGAAAAGGCCATAACTTCTAATTGGGCAAACCAATCTTAGAGTTCTTTATCAATATCAAAAGCTAAGACCCAGGCATACAATAACCTAGTTGGGTTAAAGCCCTGAATTTTCCATTAACTTGATCATATATTAAAAGGCAATTCGATAATTCATTCTCGTTAGGGTTCTGGACAGTCAACTTAAAACGTGTATAACTGTTGTTCTACAAATCCAAATGGTGTGTTCTTTATCAATCCTGAAAACAGACACGCAAGTAATGGACAAAATTCTGGAATTAAACGCAGCAGTTTAATGATTATCTAATTGATGGCAATAACGAATCTAACTTGATTCAAAACAGCGAGGAGACGAATCGTTACCCTTGAAGACACTAATGAACTCGTTGAAAACCCCCACAAAGATCTCCTCTCCCCTTTCGTCTCCCTCTCCTCCACCTTCTTTTGGCCGGCAGCAATGGAAGAAACACCAGAAAGGGGGAGGACAGCAATGGAGCGCAAGGGGAGGAGGTGGTGGACAAAGGCGTCAATGGAGAGGGAGAGTGGCGGCTCTAGGGGGGAAGGAGGGGCAAGGGGAGGGGCTCTAGGGTTTCATCCGTCCTCCCCCCTTTCCCACTTGGCCGGCCTCCACATGGGCCTCCTGGGCTAAAGGCTGAGGCCCAGGTTCTCCCTACTTTATTTATGTGCAACGAACACTTCAGAGGTCGTAACTTTCTCTCCTGAACTCGGAATGGAGTGATTTTTGTCTTCAAATTTAGATAACTCATAGCACTTCAACTTTCTATTTGTGGAGTTTTTCTTAAAATGTCGTCTTCATTACGAAATTTGCCATGGAATTTGACTCAGTTGCGGACCTTGGTTCTCTGTACGGCCTGCCTTGCGGGCCCCATATCTCAAACCTTAGAACTCCAAATTAGGTAAATGAGGACTCTAAATTGTACTATGGAAAATGATCTACAACTTTGTAGTTATGAGGTTTTTCATTCGAAGTCGTTCCAGTCGCGAAAATTACGTTGCAAGATAATTACAGATTCTATCATGTTTCTGTGCAAGGCAAATAAGGAATCTCTCAATCTCCTTATATTCTCTGCACCTAAACAGGATATTACATTCTACCCCCCTTAAACAGAATTCAACCCCGAATTCTACTTGAAATATCACCAACTGAACTTAATAATCATTAACATGTACCAACGTTAACAACTCTGGTTATAGCTCGCGCATGCGAGTTTCCAAGTCCCAAGTCTCATCACACTCAGACCATAACGTATACCAACGTCTTACACCTCAATACTCGTCTTGACCTTTACAGGTTCTCTGACACACAAGACACAAATGTAAGGTCTTACTCGTTGGCCAACGGCTCTATCGAAAACTCAAGCTTTGGACCTCTCAGGTACTCACTCAGCACTGAACTTACAAGACGTTGAGTACTCTACACATGGGCTCGAGATAGTCCTGACGATACGCCAACCTTTAAAATCAAATCAATGTACCTTAGGCCAACCTTCCCTTCGGTACTAAACCAGACATCCTACATACATCACACGGAAACTCTTGTTCCAACTCTCAATCGAACTCCTCACCGAAACAAGGATCACCTCCTTTAACGAGGGACACACAATAGAACTCGCTTTGAACAAACTCTACTATAAACATAGTCAATTTAAAGGAAAGGATTCTCATCGTAACCACGCAATGCCAACTCTTCACCAAAAGGGTCAAACCCAAGATTGACAATTCATCACAAAAATAATTCCACTTTCTAAATAAGCAGCTTATGAATGAACACCACGAAAGCCAAAGAAGAAATCACTCGAATGCCCAAACCAAATACTTCTTTTGGTTTGTCTGAATTGGAAAGAATCAAACATGCCAACACAACGTCAACTCAAAGTGCGAAAGACATCAGTCAACAACACAAAGCTCAAACGAGAATCAAGAAAACGCTTCGATACCCAAGGAAACATCCTTTTTCTCAGTTTCTCTTTTAGAAATAAAACTTCTCTCGAACCTTGGAAGTTGAATTCATCACATACCTCACGAGATCAAACCTCTTAAGTTAACATCCTCAAGTTATGCTCCAACCGAAATACATCGTCCACACCTTTGTGGAGAAGTTCTATTGATTCCACCGAACCCTCTAGACAACTCCTTCTACTGGTGAAATTAATTTGACGAAAGGCACCCAATGCACCTCAAAATAGAGCTCACGCAATCCCATCACCTCCAAGCTTAAAGAATAACAACTCAGAACCCTCAGTACATACGCTTATGTACTACATATGAAGGGTTCTAACAACGATCATTCTACTGATCAAGAACCGTCATATTCTATTTTCTCTCCACACAATTACCGGGCGACCCAAGGTCTAGCATAAAAGTGCAAAGCCCACATTTAACCTCCAAGACCTCTACAACGAACTCATCTTATAAGAGATAGAGAAATCATCAGATTAAATCTCTAACATCCCCACAATTCTAACATAGTCACTCATTGACATCATCAGAAATCACACACACAATCTCACAATACTTTCCAATTGCATTACTCTATAAAATTGACCAAGGTTTCCATACCTTCGATAATCTCCAACATTTTAACATGAACTAAAGTTCCGGAATTTCACTATACCATAGGTTCTACTTAGTCGTACCAATATTCAGTTTTTTTTTCTTCAACGCCATACATTCCATTGGAATCACATTTTCTCCAAGAGGTACAGGTCAAAACCAATTCATCTCTTACTACTCCTCCAATAGCTTGGTAACAAAAACTCACCACTACAATTTTTTTAACCATCACCAAACAGTTGCCAATTTACGCTTTGAAAAACTTTGCAATACAAATTGTTGATCCTTTCTAAAAAGAAAGAGGCGAACAAGGACAAGTTTTCTCACACAGGAAAACGTTGCGCCTCACAGCGAGCACAAAACCAAAAGAATTACTCTGAGAATGGTGATCTTGGAAAATGTAAGTTGAGTTCGCAGTTGAGGGTACACATCCCTCAAAAAAGGGATTAGCAAATAACAACCAATAAGAAAAAGACATTGCGATTGAAACTCGACATCTCTTGAGCGAAAAGATCGGAAAGTTTAGGAACGATTCAAATAACCACAAGTTACAAAACTTAACTCAAATACCCCTACTGCACTTTTTTTTCTTTAACACTGAAATCAATCCTTTGACTACCAACACTTTGCATAACGAATCAAGATAAGGTCTTTAGTCCAAACCACAAGAACTAATTAAGAACCAAATACAATTCTTCAACACGTCATATTTGCCGAACAGTTCAACTACACAAGAAACATGAGATCCAAATGATCTCACCACCAAACTCAAACATTTTCATTTACGAATTTCACGAAAAGCAAGCAGATTATTCTCCTCTTAAAGGAACCAACATAATTTTCTTTGATTGCAACCTCACATTGCCAACTCAGACCAAAGAGCCTTTAAGATTAAATCACACGAATCTCTTAAGAAGCAATAGGACAAACCAATACATCAATTTATTTAAAATCATTTTAGCTACCAGATAATTCATGAGCTCCAAAAGATCACGAAAGCTAACCTTGAAATAATCTCATTTAAGCGATATCACCATAGGCGACCGATACCAACTTACTACAAGTATTAACATCAATCTCTCAACAACAATTAGAAAACACTTCGAAAGACCCCTGCGAAAAGAATGGGTTGATTCTTTCTCAAAAGAAGAGGCAAATGAAAGCTATTTTCACTTGCTAGAAAACATTTACCACTCATAGTGAACACAGAACCAAGGAAATAATCATTTTAGGCAATGATCTCATAAAACATAAGGGGAGTCCACAGTTGAAAGCATAGACCTCACAAGAAGAGAATAACGAACCTTAACAGATAAGAACAAACAAGCATTCAAGATCAAAGCACTTGCATCACTGAAAAACCATTATAACTTTGCAACATATCGCTTTACTCGACAAACTTTGTTTACCACATAAAGCTTGAACCCCCAAAAGATCATGAACACAAAACTTGGATTTTGATCGTTCAAGAAATATCACGAAAGGTGATCAAATTTCTTTCTCTATAACAGAATCAACATTACCCTCTCATTATCGAACGTTTTATTAAGATCAATAACATACATTCCTGGTAACCATCAATTTACCTCACTATCACATCAATAAATCTTCTAAAGGAAACATGACAAATCGTGTCATAGAAATCTCCAGCATCAAATGGGACTGTAATAACAACTTATTCTGGAAAAGAAACCTAGTGCAAAAGTCACCAAGCTGAAACAATCTTCTTTTTGACAAACTCACTCTAACCATTAATACTAACAACTCAAGATTATCTAATCATGGAAGCATTCATAGACTTCTCTTTGTTCAGAAATTGAAATGAAATATGCAAGGTCAATGCACCCACTTAATAAAGAACTTATGAAAGAAATCTTATCTTGAGAAATTCCAAGCGAACAATTGAGTTACAATTTCCAACAAAGGATAAATTAGAACTTCTGTGAAAAGATTAATCTTGCAAATCAACTACGTTCACAAGTAGCGCAAATATCACACTAGTCAGAAGAATAATTTTTTTTTTTCAAAGAATAAATAAAGACCAAATGGAGCTTGCCCACTTCATTATAACCACCATTCAAAAGAAGTTCATCGGCTGCAAGGAACTACAACTAGGAAACCAATTACAAGCTCAAGGAAGACAACAACTTTATCAAAGGACTCAGTTTCAACACATAACTATAGAACGGGGGTAAGTACTTCTCTATTCCCCTACCACGAACGGTGGTGTAGCCTGGCGAAACCCAGGACAACAACCATGACTTTAGCTCCTCAACGTCTGTTACCAACACGCATGACCGTTAATCAATTATGTATAGTTAGGATCATCACATGGCAATCATAGAATAAATTCATAGATATAGGATATCACATCATATCATGGATTAATAGCAAGAAAGATAATACATAAACAATTCGATACAGTACAGCATAATGAAACGCATCACTAGAAATGCGGATACAATAGATTTCCCAAACCCTACCTACTGTGCACAGTGTGTCAATTTAATATTCAATTACCACAGACCTAAAGCCCGCTCTAATACCAACTGTAACACTCTGGCTACTCGGAAGCCAAAATGTTACCTAAAGAATCTAACAAACAACCACAATACGAGAGAATGATGACAATGTCTGAACCATATAAGTATATCAAAAGAAATGACCAAGTCTCACAGGTGGAAATAACCATTCGTAACCTAGAAGAAGTCAATAACCACATTTACCTTCCTTTATTACAGTTCATCACTAAACAAATGAAAGACAGAATCAAATCTTAATATTGAAACTGAGATATGGTGAATGAGTGGATAGTGCGTGTCTACTCTCTCCCAATATAATCATCCTCAACGATCACCTAAAATAAACAAACAAAGCAAGAGTGAGTCCGAGACACAGCAAGTACAATGAATAAATAAGCATACAGCAAAGATGAACAAGACCACAATGTTAAATAATATGAACATAACACTGGATGCTTAATGAATGAATGGAATGAAAGGATCTTCTGAATTGAATGGACTGCACTCCTGTTTATACCGGTATAGCTAGTGACACACCCGTCGGTGTTCACTTAAGCCCGTATTTAACAAAATACGGGGATCCAAATCCCGTATGAAGAACGTTTCATACGGGTGTCCAAAACTACCCATATTGGAATGGTGGGTCTCACATGCTCATACTTGAATTGATGGGACTTTGAACTCTACTCCCGTGGACGGAACATGAAAATAGATGCATGAAATGAATTATTGAATAAATAATATCATCATCTTTAGGTATGGGAATATCACAAATGAAAGAATATAAACTTTGAACCTTCTCATGTAACATAAGAAATCACAACACAAATATTCAAGTATTCATAATTCACATTTGATAAGATTATCAAAGTACTTATGAACAATGACTAGAATCATCACCGAACATATGAGTTTCACATACGGAAGGAATATAATTATCGGAACTTCTCACGTATCAAATGAAAACACAATACGAACATCAAGCATCCAACATACACAATTCACACAAACGTCAGTGTACTTGCCTTTAGCGTTGCGATGCGTTAGGAGGTAACGACGATGCCGCTAATCTCGGAGCCTCACCTCCTACACCATTAGTTTACTCAATAAGAACCACGAAGTCAAGACACTACTTGCAACACATACCCCCAACACCCCAACGTTTAACTATACAATTTTACTCCAATTGAACTACATTCCATCATAAAACCATAATGGGAAGCAATACTAAAATTGACATAACTTTTGCTCTGAAATTCGTAAAAATGTAAACTTAGGCTTGTTTGAAAGGTAACAAGATTATCTACAACAACCCAGTTGATGGAAATCCCAAATTCGGAATTTACCAAGCCCCAAAAGGCCGATGAACACCCTCATCGAACTACAAGACATACGGGCAGCGATGCGAAAAGGCCATAACTTCTAATTGGCCAAACCAATCTTAGCGTTCTTTATTAATATAAAAAAACTAAGACCCAGGCCTACAATAACCTAGTTGGGTGAAAGCCCTGAATTTGCCATTAACTTGATCATATATTAAAAGGCAATTCGACAATTCATTCTCATCAGGGTTCTGGATAGTCAACTTAAAACGTGTATAACTGTTGTTCTACAAATCCAAATGGGATGTTCTTTATCAATCCTAGAAGCTAAGAACGAACCCCACATAACTCTAGGAGATGGGATCCTCCGATTCGGACTCTATCTACACGAAAACAGACACGCAAGTAATGGACAGAATTCTGGAATTAAACGCAGCAGTTCAATGATTATCTAATTGATGGCAATAACGAATCTAACTTGATTCAAAACAACGAGGAGAAAAATCGTTACCCTTGAAGACACTAATGAACTCGCTGAAAACTCCACAAGGATCTCCTCTCTCCTTTCATCTCCCTCTCCTCCACCTTCTTTTGGCCGGCAGCAATGGAGGAAACACCACAAAGGGGGAGGACAGCAATGGAGCGCAAGGGGAGGAGGTGCTGGACCAAGGCGTCAATGGAGAGGGAGAGTGGCCGTTCTAGGGGGAAGGAGGGGCTCTAGGGTTTTAGCCGTCCTCCCCCCTTTCCCACTTGGTTGGCCTCCACATGGGCCTCCTAGGCTAAAGGCCCGAGGCTCAGGTTCTCCCTACTTTATTTATGTGCAGCGAACACTTCAGAGGTCGTAACTTTCTCTTCTGAACTCGGAATGGAGTACTTTTTGTCTTCAAATTTAGATAACTCATAACACTTCAACTTTCTATTTGTGGAGTTTTTCTTAAAATGTCATCTTCATTACGAAATTTGCCTTGGAAGTTGACTCAGTTGCGGACCTTGGTTCTTTGTACGGCCTGCCTTGCGGGCCCCATATCTCAAACCTTAGAACTCCAAATTAGGTAAATGATGACTCTAAATTTTACTATAAAAATGATATACAACTTTGTAGTTATGAGGTTTTCCATTCGAAGTCGTTCCAGTCGCGAAAATTACGTTGCAAGATGATTACAGATTCTGTCATGTTTCTGTGCAAGGAAAATAAGGAATGTCTCAATCTCCTTATATTCTCTTCACCTAAACGGGATATTACAATTGCACATCCTATAGAGTGGCAAATGATGAATTGCATCATATAGAGTTGCAAATCATCAAAGATCACTTTATAGAGTGACAAATCATCAATTGTCCAATGAACAAATGGTTGTTCCACTCAATGGTGCGCTTAAATTGCTTTGCTCTTTGTTATTTAACACATTACACAAATTCTCATTAGTAAAGAGAACTAAATAATGCAAATAAATCTACAGAAAGAGACTGAAATATCCATAATTTAGTTTATTCCAAAATCCAAATATCTCAAATTTTCGTGGAGACTGGTCCATACCATTGTGTAGTTTAGCGAGTGCCCTAACCGGCCCACTCCTGACTCACCCCCAATCCACGACTGCTTTGTACAACAAGAGTAGTTGACATCCTATATATATATATTCAATCGGAAGAGCAGTGTACTAAGCCAAGTTGCATAAACCAAACACGTGGTTGAGCGGTTTCTGTGTCTGTTATTTGGCACAAGGCTTTAGTCCCTGCTTGTCATCTAGTGAGGCGATGGACCAATTACCAACACATGGTTGTTCGCCTCTTGGTCTCACCTCTAACTCACTTTTATCAAGTATATTGAGTTGTCTATCCTCTTGATCTCAACCCTCAACTCTCCACCAAAACCTATTGGCATTTAGCCAATATTACTTATCAGTATTTATAAATACATTGTGTGACAATGTCGAATATTTGCTATCATTTTATGTAACTTAAACTTGTCAATGTGAATAAGGCCTACAAAGGATAGGAGGGTGTGGGTGTGTGTGGGTGATGGGATTTATTTAAGTGTCATGGCATTCAAAAATATAGTTGCAATAACGAAGTAATTGGCTCAAATACAATAATAAAATTAATAATACAAGTACATGAAATATAGGTTCAAAATGATCAAACAGATGCAACTTGCCTCCTTGCTCAAAGTCCTTAAAATTCTCTGCTTCTCCTATGTCTTGTCCAGTGCTCTCGGGAGCTTGGTCATCAAAGTCGGGACCTAACGTAAAAGAAAAATAATCCAAATAAAATATCCAGGCTCAACAAAGAGCGAGCTGGGAACAACATGCAAATAAAATAAATTCACAAAAGAAATAAAAGATAAAGGTGGTGTGGAATGGTGGAAATTTATTTGGTGCTTGATCTGGTTAAATGGAGTTGAAAATGAGATTCGTGGGCCTGAAACGGTCGAAATGGACATATTATGTCGAAAATGGGTTTAGGTGAATACTATTGGACCTGATGAATAGTGTTAATTTTATACTGTTCATGACGGGTTAGGGTTTATGAACTGTAACAGGTCTTAGGCCTTGGGCTAATGGGTTGGGTCATGAACAGTGTTGGCCTTGCACAGTACTGGCTTGGAATAGTGCACATGCACAGTGTTGGGCCAAGCCCAACATGTGGCTGGGCTCAAAGCCACTAGGCCAGGCCAGAAGGCCTAGCTTAGTTGCGGCTTGAGCCACGCAGCTAGGAGCTGGGGCACACTCTCGAGCCGAGAAAAATGGTGCTGGCGAGGTTAGCGGCAGCTCCGGCGGCGGGCGGTGCCACCGGGAGGCATGGTGAGCATCACTGCAACATGCGTAAACCATTTTTGGGCTTTGCACAAGTGGTAGTGGCTCGGGGAGGGGTGGTCATCGGTGGTGGCACAAGACCAGAGCAAAGGAAGATGGCGGTGGTGGTCCGGCGGTGCTCCGGTCAAAATAGTCGTGGCTCGAGCATCAGTGAGCGAATGGGGGTTTCAGGGTTGGTGGTGGCGGGGTGGGGGAAGCTTTGTGGTGGCATGGCGATGGTGGCTGTGTATGGCGCGGTGGTGGAGCTCAATGCCGGCGAGCTGGCGACGGGGAGAAGGTGGAAGGTAGTGGGGGATGGCTATGGGAGGTGGAGGAGGTGCTGGTGGAGGAGTTGGGAGGGAAAGGGGGGGAGGTGGTGGTGAATTGGACTTCGGGCTCACCGGGGAAGAAAGGGCACGGTGGCGAAATTCCTGAGATTCGCCGGTGTTGGGGAAGATTGGCGGTGAGGATGACGTTGGGTGGGTGCTGGTGATGAGGTAGGCGTAGGTTGGAGGGCTTTTATACTGCGAGGAGGAGGTGGCAGCGGTGGCCAAGCGAGGCTCACGCGGCGTGTGGCGGCGAGGTGGACGACGGGGAGGACTTTGCGCTGCGCAGGGGGAGGTGGCGGTTCGACAGCAGTGCGGTGGCAAGGATGTCTCACTAGCGCGAAAGCAGGCGCGGGTGAGGCTGGGTGTGGCGAGCAGGTGTGAGGGGGGCTGCAGGGTGGACGCTGGCAGTGGCACGTGGCGGGCGGAGCTGGCACGCGCATTGATGGCGAGAGGATGGTTGTCGGTGAGGTGGCGCAAGAGGTGGCGACTACTGGCGTCATCTTGGCACGAAGTGGGGCGGCGAGCGGCGGTGGGACGCGGAGACTACCGGCGTGACGCACGGCAAGAAGCACATGACGAGGTGGCGGTTTTTAAGAAATGTGTTTTTGGAAGAGGGATACAAGATTGTCATAAGAGGAAAGCGGAAATGGTATGGGAGTTTCCGAATTAGGAAGGAATTCAAGTTTCAAGCCAAAAACTCAAAAACTTGTGAAATTCTGAAATTTTTGGGTTGTTTCATGGATCATGAACACGAACGATTTCATGGATCATGGCTATCTTATGATGGCTTAGTCCTTACAATTTTTTATTTTTGGTTTTACTCTATTTTCAGTTGCTTCCCGTAAGAATGGAGTGCAAAGATTCGTGTCCACATTCTTATTGATGGGCGTGATGTTTTGGAGAGCAAAAGCGTTCGTTTCATAGAAACACTAGAGAATGATCTTTTGCGGCTCCGTAAAAAGGATGTTAATTAAGTGATTTCGTGAACAACTATTTGGTAAACTCCATTCATTTCAGTCAGCCGTCATCTTTTACTGTTTACTGTTTAGCAGTACTATGCCCTACAGTTTTCAACTATTTCTAATGTTTTGAAAGGTAACTATTTCTGAATTGAAAGATGTATATTGATGTATAAGTTACTTCATTAGATATGGACAATGTAGTCAAACGCTGGTGGAATGTACTATAAAAAAATGTGTGACAATATCAATTTTGGATAGATTGAGAAATGTGAACTCAATTTTTTTTTCCCATGAGCAGGTTCCATCTAAGGGCTTGTTTAGATAGAAATATATTAGAACTAATCCCTTCAGATTGAAAGGGGTTTTCACAATGTATCCAAACAAACTCTAAAGGGTGTTGTGACGATTGGATCATGTTAAAATGTTTATTTAGAGTTGATAACTACATAAAAAAAACCACTTGAAAAAAAATTCAAAACTACAACTGCTCCTAAAATTCCGGTGGAGGTAGTTCTCCAATCTACTCACCTTCCAACTCCTAACAAACCTTTAACAAAAAAACAAAAGAAAAAATCCGGCTCCCAAACAAAGAAATTAACTTTTTTCGATAATGGAAGAGATAACTCTCCCGGCCTCTACATCAAGGATGCACACAGCCAATTTATTAAAGTGCTTAAAGTGACAAGATAACCAGAAATGTTAAATATAGCTTGAAGCCTTACAACCAGAAGACGACTGAAAGTTAATCTCAATCATTACAAATCCGGTGACTCATCGCCACCCATGAATGTTGAAAATTTGCTTAGCCACACACTCTAGCCTGGTGCTTCCGGCCAACATGGCCTCCTTTTGGGTCAAATGTTGTAGATTTGCCTAAGCCCTCAACCAGTGTCCACTTAATAAGATAACCTGCAATGGATTAGTGATAATCTTGCTATCAAAAATAACATCATTCCGACATAACTAAATAGACCAACATAAGGCACTAGCTCCCACTAGGAGTTGTGTCTTTAAATCTTCTGGAATACCAACTAACCAATTCCTAAAAATATTTGCTATACTTGCAGGAGAAGACAAATTAAACACACATTGAACAACCCACCATGCAAGACGTGCAAAGGGGTAGTCAATAAAAAGATGTTGAATTGTTTTCTCTTTAATACAGAAACAACACTTTATGTTTCTCCACCAATTTCTTTTAGGCAGGTTATCTTTAGTTAATACTACCCCTCTTTTGAGATACTAAAGAAAAATTTTAACTTTGAGCAGAATTTTAATTAACCAAAAAAACCTTAATGGGGTCTCGATAATTTCCAATTAGCATCACATACAAAAATTGTACCGAAAAAGTCTAGACTTATTCAAATTCCACCTGAAAATGTCTTTTTGAGAGTTCAATTGTAAATTACCAATTCTTAAAATTAACTCATTCCAAGCATATAACTTAGGCCCAATAATAGGTCATCGAAAAGTAATATTTAAAGGAGCTGATCTCAGAATAGTTGTCACTGTATCATCCTTGCCCCTCACCACATTATAAAGGAGAGGATATTGTCTTTTCAAAGTATAATTTTCTAACCAAATATCTTCCCAAAACCTAGTTTGCATATCGTTGTTAACCTGAAAAGAACCGAATCGAAAAAATATATCTTTAATTTTCATTGGACCCGACCAAAAATGGAAAGTCCCTAGTTTATTAACCACCTACGAAAGACTCTTCTCACCCAAATATTTCTTTGTCCGCAATGATTACAAACCCCTTCTTCATTAAGCAACTTAAATAACCATTTCCCTAATAAACTTTTATTTTTTATGTCTAAGTTCTGAATGCCTAGACCCCCTGTTCTTTGGGTGTACACAGCACACTCCATTTAAGAAGTCTATATTTTTGCTTATGACTATCACTCTGCCAATAAAATTGTAACACCCTGGCTATCCGGAAGCCAAGATGTCACCTAAAACATCTAACATACATCCATAATGCGGAAGAATTTGAAACAAGTATATCAACTAAAGACAGCATTAAGTTAAACAGGATATGATGAAGGTATCCTTCCTTCACCTTTTAAGTTATTTAATTCTAATCATCAATAAAGAAGGTTCACACGCAGTAATAAATCAACATCCATGTGGAGAAGGTATCCTTCCTTCACCAATTATAATTTAATTATTACAGTTCATCATTAACGAATGTAAGATAGAACTAAATTTAATCTTGAACATGAATAGGATGATGTGAGCGAGTAGTGCGTGTCTACTCCCTCCCAAGTGAGCCAACATCGGGGTTACCTAAAATAAACAAACAACGCAAGAGTGTGTCCATGACTCAGCAAGTGCGATGAAAGAGAAAGAACACATATACAAACAGGACATCACCATTTAAGAATGCGAACCTTGCATCGAGTGAACACTTATGAAAACATGAAATGAATGAATGTAATCAAGGATGGACTGCACACATGCATATCTGGTATAGTGAGTGACACACCGTCGGTGTTCACTTAAGCCCGCACCTTAACAAAGTGCGGGATCCAAGTCCTATATGAAGAACGTTTCATATAGGTGTCCAAAGCTGCCCATCTGGAATTGATGGGTCTTACGTGCCCATTTGGAATTGATGGGTCTTTCAATCCACTCAGTGGACGGACATGACAATGTCCAAATTTGCCCACATTGGAATGGTGGGACTTACAATCCACTCCGTGGACATAACATGAATAAAAGGATGCATGATATGAACATGAACAGTGATAATACCATCTCTCAGTATATACTCCACATAATGAAAGAACATAACCAATTCAAGATCTCGGGTAACACAATATGTCACACTATATTCATGAAAACATTCACATTCACAACACTCAAAAGCAACAAAGTACTTGCCTTCGCGTTGCGGCGTTAGCGAGCAACGATGGCGCTCCCAAACCCGTAGCCTCGTGGCCTAAACAATTAAATAACCGAAATAAGAACAACATAGAATCCAACCCGAATTAAAAGTCTACAATACCCCTGAACTCCCAAGGAATCGCCATAAAACCTAATCTGAAAACAGGCTGCAACCCAAAAGCGTGTCGGGACAGCAGCACGAAAATGACAGTAGTTAATGACATGGGACTCGAAATGAGATGAGTCCAGATCCTACCTCATCTTAACGAACATATCTATAACATTCAAGTTGATGAGATTTCCCAATTCGGCCAATAAACTTCTAATAAAGAAAACAAAACAGCAGCACAACTTCTGTCTGAACAAACAGGACAGCAATACTAAAAACCATAACTTTTAATCTACAACTCCGAATTGAGCGTTCTTTAACAATCCTGAAAGCTAGTGATATCACCTTCAAAATTTGTTATGGGCAAGACCTCTGAATCACCCTCTAACTAGGCCATAAATCAACCTATACAGAGACTGCTAATTCTCGTCAGGATTCTGGACAGCAGATAGTAAATCTATCATAACTTTTGACTCGAAAGTCGGAATGAGGTGATCTTGGCGGCCACTGAAAGCTAAGAACAAGACCTAAATATCTCTAGGAGATGATAATCTCAGATTCGGCCTCTAAAACCACGAAACAGACCCCGCAACAATCTAGACAGAATTGATTTTCCGAACGCAGCAGTTTGATCTAATTAAATATGATCCAATTCACAACTACCACCAATCAAACGATGAGGATCGGCATTCGTTACCCTTGCAGCAACCATGGCGTAGGCGGAAGAACCTTGAGAAGATCATCTCCTCCTTCTCACCTCCTTTGGCCGAACAACCTGCTGTCCCTTCTTGTTTCCTCGCGAAGACCGGCAACGGGAACACTCCGTGGGCGAGATGTGGAGGCACCACAGCAGGGGCAGCCACCATGGAGGGAGGATCAGCACCAAAGGAAGATGAGGGGAGAGGAGGGGCGGCCAAGAAGGGGGAGAGGAAGAAATTTCGGCCAAGGAGGAAAGAAAAGGGATGGTGGGGCTAGGGTTTGAGAGGGGGGGTAAAGGGGCGGCTTGGGCTGGGCTTTAGGGCGCCTCCCCTCCTCCTTAGCCCACACAAGGCCGGCCAAGGTGGCCTTGGCCTGGGCCGGAGGCCCAAGTCCTCAATTTTTCCAAAAAAACCCTGACTTTCAATTAAATTTGCTCTCCCGAACAAGATTCTCGCTAAATTGAAATTTGGGGTATTACATTCTACCCCCCTTAAATAGGATTCGACCTCGAATCCTCACACAGCTCTACGCGAAAGAACAACCATGACTAAGAACTAACAACGGTAAACAGATACCCGTTGCGACCAAAACCGGTTAACGCTCACCCCAAGCGAAAATCCAACTCTCAAGTCACCTCTCTCTCAGACTGAGAACCACAACACAAAGACGTGAAAAGACGAAAGTCCTAACACTCAACCCTACATCTTCAGGTACACTCATCGGACAAGACTCGAAGGTAAGATCTTACTCGATGGTCAACGTTGTTAACGAATAACAAACTCCGTATCTCTCAGGTACTCACTCCACACCAAATGAAACCAAAAGTGAGTACAACGCGTAGGAATCCGAGACGGTCTTAGCGAAGCAGCGACTATCGAAAACAACCCAATGAACCTGGGGTTAACCTTCCCCTTGAAGTCGAACCACACAACAAGCACATAGAGCACGGAACTCTTGTTCCACCTCTCCATTGAACTCTTCACCGAACAAGGATCACCCTCTTTTAACCGGAAACATACAATCAATTCTTTTAAGCAAACTCTTTTACCGCAAAACACATCTGAATAAGAAAATTCACATCTCAACTATCGTTACCAACCGAGTCATCAAGAGTAAAATCTGAAATCGAATTTCATCAAGAAAACCTTTCCACTTTCCAAGTGGCAAATTGTGAATAAACGTCCACGAAAGCCAAAGGAGATCACTTGAACGCTCAAACCAAAAACTTCTTTTGTTTTGCCTGAATTGGAAAGAAGCAAACATGCCAACACAACACCAACTCACAATGCGAAGACACGACCAACAACATAAAGCTCAAATGAGTAACAAGAAAACGCTTCAATACCCAAGGAAACATCCTTTTTCTCAATTCCTTTTTAGGAATAGAATTTCTCTCGACATTGGAATTGAATTCATCGCATACCACACGGTCTCAACCCTCTTCATGTAACATCCTCAAATCAGCTTAAACCAAATACATCATCTCCTCCAACTTTCAAGAATAACACGTCGAATCCTCGTACACCCGCTCATGAACTATATCGAAGGGTTCTTTCGACAATCATTCCACTACTCGAATACTCCAGTTTTCTATCTCCTCTACACACAAATCTTTGGCGACCAAAAGTCTAGCATGAAAATAGAAAGCCCAAATTTAACCTCCAAGACCCTACAACGAAATCCTCTTATCACACATGGTGAAATCATCGGATTAAATCTCTAACATCCCCACAATTCCGACATACACACTCATTGACATCATCAGGAATCACTCACACAATATCGCAATACTTTTCAATTGTGTTACTCTATAAAATTGATTAAGGTTTCCATACATTTGATAATCCCCAACATTTCAACATGAACCAAAGTTCGGAACTACACTATACCATATGTTCTACATAGTCGAACACTATACGATTTTACTTGAGCCATACATTCCATCTCGAATCAACTTCCTCTAAGAGGTTCAGGTCAAAACCAACTCATCTTCTATTACTACTCCAATATTTGGGTAGCAAAACTCACCCATACAATCACTTAACCACCACCAAACAAACAACAACTTACGAGTTGTAAAACTTTACAAAGACAAAGCGGTTGATCCTTTCTCAAAAGAAAGAGGCGAATAAGAACAAATTTCACCACACGGGAAAATGTTACTGCTCACGGTGAGCACAAAACCAAAAGAAATAACTGTAATAAAGATCCGGAAAAAACGAAAGTTGAGTTCACAATGGAGGCACGCATCCTCGAAAAGGAATAGCAAATAACCACTAATAAGAAAAAATGACATTGCGATTGAAACTTGACAACTCTTGAGTGAAAAGAGTAAAAGTTTATGAACAATTCAAATAACTACAAGTTACAAAACTTGACTCAAATTCTCAAATATTCCTCTTGCACTTTTCCCTTAACCCCAAATTAATTCTTTGACTAACATCGCTTTGCCACAACGTACAAAATAAGATCTTTAGTCCAAACCACAAGGACTAATTAAGAACCAATGAAATTCTTCAATACGTCACATTTGTTCAGAACAGTTCAACTACACAAGAAACATGAGATCAAAATAATCTCAGCCACCAAACTCAAACATTTCCAATTACGAGATTTCGCAAACGCAAGTAGATTATTCTCCTCTTAAAGGAACCAACATAAGTTCTTTGATTGCAACCTCACGTTGCCAACTCAGACAAAGAGCCTTTAAAATTAAATCACACAAATCTCTTAAGAAGCAACAGGACAATCCAATACCTTAATTTATTTAAAATAATTTCAGCTACTAGATGATTCATGGGCTCAAAGAAAATATCACAAAGCTAAACTTGAATTATTCTCATCGAACGATATCACCAAAGGCGATCAAATTACTATGGGTATTAACATCAATTTCACAACAACAATTAGAAAACACTTCAAAAGACCCACGTGAAAAGAATGAATTGATTCTTTCTCAAAGAAGAGACAAATGGAAACGATTTTCACCAACTAGAAAACTCATCCACCACTCTGACTTGAACATGGGACCAAGAGAAGAAACCAATTAAGCAATGAACTCACAGAACATAAGTGGAGTCCACGGTTGAACGCATAAGCCTCACAAGAATAGAATATCGAACCTTACAGATAAGAACAAATAAGTATTCAAAATCAAGCACTTGCATCATCGAAGAACCATTATAAATTTGCAACATAACGTTACTCGATAAGCTTCATTTACCACATAAAAGCTTGAACCCTCAAAAGATCATGAACATAAAACTTGAAATTTGATCATTTAGAGAATATCACCATAGGTGATCAAATTACTACGAATTAACCTCATTCTCACAATTTTGACGATTTAATAACATCGACAACATACACTAGTCTTGAAAATCATCAAACTTTATTACTCCATCCTAAAACTTCCCAAAGGGAATACAACCACCGAGTTGGAACAAAATTATTATAACAAGATTATGCTAAGCAATATCAATATCACAAGGCACGATAGCAAAGACTACTTACGAAATTAATCTACTCAACTATTGGTGTTGCTTAGCACCTTCTTCAGCGCTCATTAACAATCGATGATGGTATTTATCATGTGTGTACATACAATACTAATTCCATTTGCAACCACATAACCATATGTAAACATAGATTCATATTTCACCTTTGTTCAAAAATCATTTCAAAACATGATTAAAGATTCACTAACATAATTTTCTATAAACAAGGTTTCATGAATCGATACACCAGCACCCATCTGGTCCTTCATACAAGTTTCAACAATTTTAACATACTAGGAAGTAGATAAATCTAGCTCTTATGTAAGATCTATAGGTTACGAATGGATATGGGCAGTCTTTATTTAACATACACCATGAATCAAATACAAGGATATTTCAATTTAATCAATTTCACTCTCATGGATGGTAGTTAAGAATAATGATTTGCACCATGCTAATAACCCAACTTGATAACTCATATCCTAACAATCTATTCGCTTAGTTATAACTTCTCATTTTAAGCATGACAAGACATCACAAAAGGATTCTAACACCTTCTGCAAGAAAAGAGAGACTTCAAACCTCAACGCTCAAGTAATCCAAAGAAACGCATAAAGCCAAAGCTTTCCAGCAAACGAACTTACTGAGCAGGAAACTCTCACTATCCAAGCTATCAAACGAGTAAATGAGTCATTCTTTTTCAATGAGAAAGAAGGAGCAACCAAGAAAACATCAATCTTGCCAATTGACAACGATCATAAGTAGTGAAAGCAACTCAACAGTCGAAAAGCAATAATTGTTTGAGAGAACCAAGAGGATCTATGGAAAACCATAACTATCATGGACCACAAACCCGGAGAAATTCATCAACCACCACAGGACAAGAATTGCCAAATTCGAAATGAAAGAAGAGAACAACTTTCTAAAGTAACTCATACTTAGTACACAAACGATGATACTGGGTAACTACTCCTCTAACCACGTCATCGCGACAGTGGTGTAACCTGGTGAATCCCAGAGTAACAACCACGACCTCCACTTCTTATCATCCGATAACAACACGCTTCACCAAAATACTCAACTATGAATATATAGGATCATCTCATGACAATCATATTATTAGTTCATAGATATTGAATATCATAACAGATCATATATTACCAACAAGGATGATAGTACGTAGCAATTCAACAATTGCTCAACAAAATGAAACATAACAACGAATAATGCGAAAGCAATGTAATTCTAACCCACCCATCACGTACGGTGTGTCAATTTAATATTTTTTTCTATTAACCACGGACCTAAAGCCCGCTCTGATACCAACTGTAACACCCTGGCTATCCGGAAGCCAAGATGTCACCTAAAACATCTAACATACATCCATAATGCGGAAGAATTTGAAACAAGTATATCAACTAAAGACAGCATTAAGTTAAACAGGATATGATGAAGGTATCCTTCCTTCACCTTTTAAGTTATTTAATTCTGATCATCAATAAAGAAGGTTCACACGCAGTAATAAATCAACATCCATGTGGAGAAGGTATCCTTCCTTCACCAATTATAATTTAATTATTACAGTTCATCATTAACGAATGTAAGATAGAACTAAATTTAATCTTGAACATGAATAGGATGATGTGAACGAGTAGTGCGTGTCTACTCCCTCCCAAGTGAGCCAACATCAGGGGTTACCTAAAATAAACAAACAACGCAAGAGTGAGTCCATGACTCAGCAAGTCTGATGAAAGAGAAAGAACACATATACAAACAGGACATCACCATTTAAGAATGCGAACCTTGCATCGAGTGAACACTTATGAAAACATGAAATGAATGAATGTAATCAAGGATGGACTGCACACATGCATATACCGGTATAGTGAGTGACACACCGTCGGTGTTCACTTAAGCCCTCACCTTAACAAAAGTGCGGGATCCAAGTCCTATATGAAGAACGTTTCATATAGGTGTCCAAAGCTGCCCATACTGGAATTGATGGGTCTTACGTGCCCATACTTTGGAATTGATGGGTCTTTCAATCCACTCCGTGGACGGACATGACAATGTCTAAATTTGCCCACATTGGAATGGTGGGACTTACAATCCACTCCCGTGGACATAACATGAATAAAAGGATGCATGATATGAACATGAGCGGTGATAATACCATCTCTCAGTATATACTCCACATAATGAAAGAACATAACCAATTCAGCATCTCGGGTAACACAATATGTCACACTATATTCATGAAAACATTCACATTCACAACACTCAAAAGCAACAAAGTACTTGCCTTCGCGTTGCCCGCGTTAGCGAGCAACGATGGCGCTCCCAAACCCGTAGCCTCGTGGCCTAAACAATTAAATAACCGAAATAAGAACAACATAGAATCCAACCCGAATTAAAAGTCTACAATACCCCCCTTGAACTCCCAAGGAATCGCCATAAAACCTAATCTGAAAAACAGGCTGCAACCCAAAAACGTGTTAGGACAGCAGCACGAAAATGACAGTAGTTAATGACATGGGACTCGAAATGAGATGAGTCCAGATCCTACCTCATCTTAACGAACATATCTATAACATTCAAGTTGATGAGATTTCCCAATTCGGCCAATAAACTTCTCTAATAAAGAAAACAAAACAGCAGCACAACTTCTGTCTGAACAAACAGGACAGCAATACTAAAACAACCATAACTTTTAATCTACAACTCCGAATTGAGCGTTCTTTAACAATCCTGAAAGCTAGTGATATCACCTTCAAAATTTGTTATGGGCAAGACCTCTGAATCACCCTCTAACTAGGCCATAAATCAACCTATACAGAGACTGTTAATTCTCGTCAGGATTCTGGACAGCAGATAGTAAATCTATCATAACTTTTGACTCGAAAGTCGGAATGAGGTGATCTTGGCGGGCACTGAAAGCTAAGAACAAGACCTAAATATCTCTAGGAGATGATAATCTCAGATTCGGCCTCTAAAACCACGAAACAGACCCCGCAACAATCTGGACAGAATTGATTTTCCGAACGCAGCAGTTTGATCTAATTAAATATGATCCAATTCACAACTACCACCAATCAAACGATGAGGATCGGCATTCGTTACCCTTGCAGCAACCATGACGTAGGCGGAAGAACCTTGGAGAAGATCATCTCCCTCCTTCTCACCTCCTTTGGCCGAACAACCTGCTGTCCCTTCTTGTTTCCTCGCGAAGACCGGCAACGGGAACACTCCGTGGGCGAGATGTGGAGGCACCACAGCAGGGGCAGCCACCATGGAGGGAGGATCAGCACCAAAGGAAGATGAGGGGAGAGGAGGGGCGGCCAAGAAGGGGGAGAGGAAGAAATTTCGGCCAAGGAGGAAAGAAAAGGGATGGTGGGGCTAGGGTTTGAGAGGGGGGTAAGGGGCGGCTTGGGCTGGGCTTTAGGCGCCTCCTCCTCCTTAGCCACACAAGGCCGGCCAAGGTGGCCTTGGCACTGGGCGAGGCCCAAGTCCTCAATTTTTCCAAAAAAACCCTGACTTTCAATTAAATTTGCTCTCCCGAACAAGATTCTCGCTAAATTGAAATTTGGGGTATTACAAAAATCTAGATCGATAAAAATCTAGTCTTTTGAGAACCTCTCTGGGAGCCTAAAAAAAGACAACATAAACATTGACAGACTGCTTAGCACTAAGTTAATAAGTACTAAGCGTCCATCTATATACATGTTTTTCCTTTCCAACTGCTAAGCTTCTTTTCAACTCTATCCTCAATCCCTTTCCAATGACAATTTCGTAGTTTTCTGAAGTGAATTGGAATGCCTAAGTACCTGAAAGGAAAGGTACCTACTTCACAACCGAATAATTGAGTATACTGCAGTTCAGCTTCTTTGGCTTTACCAAAACAAAAAATCTCGCTCTTGTAGAAATTAATCTTTAAACCTGATAATTGTTCAAATACACATAAAATAAATTTGAGATTTTTTGCTTGTTCTAAATCATTATTCAAGAAGAGGATAATGTCATCAGCATACTGTAATATTGATAATCCAACATCAATCAAATGAGGAACTACTCCCGATAAAAGACCTTCTTCTTTAGCTCTTGAAATAAAGATTGCAAGCATGTCCACAACAAGATTAAAAAGAATTGGGGGCATAGGATTGCTTTGCCTAAGCCTCTTTTGAGTTTGAAAAAAAATCCAAGATCATCATTGACTTTTATTCTAACACTCTCTCCCCTG
The DNA here is from genome assembly GCA_036346255.1 of Ampelocalamus luodianensis. Classification (NCBI taxonomy): domain Eukaryota; kingdom Viridiplantae; phylum Streptophyta; class Magnoliopsida; order Poales; family Poaceae; genus Ampelocalamus; species Ampelocalamus luodianensis. The sequence goes on along the minus strand of CM070617.1, from coordinate 59,932,881 downwards.
ACAATACTTTCCACCCAGGAACACCACTTAGTCGAAAAGCATTTCATTCTCAAGTTTTGAAGCAAAAAACGGCCATTTTTCTTTATCATAAGCTTTCTCAAAATCGACCTTGAACATTATTCCATCCAATTTTTTGTTTATGTAATTTATGAATGGTTTTGTGAAGGATAACAACTCCATCAAGGATAAATCTCCCTTGCATGAACACCGACTGGGATGATCTAACAACTTTCTGAGCTACTCCAATAATTCTATTAGTAGCCACTTTAGTGAACACTTTAAAACTAACATTTAAAAGATAAATAGGTCTGTATTGTTGTATTTGCTTAGCATCCCTTTTTAGGGAGCAGTGTAATGATCCCAAAGTTCAAGCTAAAAAGAGGTAGGGAGCAATGATGAAAATCATGAAACATGTCCAACAAGTCCTTTTTAATGACTTCCCAAAACACGTAATAAAACTCAGCTAGGAACTATCTAGTCTAGGTGCTTTGTTATGTTCCATTTGAAAGATTGCTTCTTTCACTTCCTACTCAATGAACGACGTTACAAGGAAAATGTTTTCAGCTTCCAAAACTTGAGGTATATCATGCCTAAAATCATCAATCATGGATACATGATTAATTTCAGATGGTCCAAACAAACATTTATAAAAATTGGTGATATACTTCTTTAATTGTACATCACCCCGAATTATCCCCTCCTCTTGTTAGAGTTGAAAAATTATTTGTCTTCTATGCTTGCCATTCGCAATCAAGTGATAAAATCGAGTATTTCCATAACCCTCCAAAAGAAACTTTGCTTTAGACCTTTGGTACCACTTAGTTTCTTCTTCTCTTCAAAGTTGAGCCAATCTTGCCTTCGCAAAAAATTTCTGATAAAGGTCTTCCTCAGACAAGCTAAAAAACTCGGCTTTTTATCTAACTCATCAATTATCAAATTGAGTGCTATTTTTCCTTTCTATAAGTCCCACTGCTATTTTTTGCTCATCCTCAAAGATACTGTCTAAGAGCTCTAACCTTACATTGCCAAATTTGTAAGGCGGAACGACCTCTAATTTCCTTTGTCCACACTTCAGTCACCATCTCTCTAAACCCCTCCCTACACAAACAGCCTAATTCAAATTTAAATAAAGTTTGATTTCCTCCATAAGAAGTCTCTCTCGTATTTAGAAGCAACAGCGTGTAATCGGACAAAGACCTTTCAAGAGCATTAGCTGTGACCAAAGGATATTTATGCTCCCAGTCTGCACTCATTAGAACTCTATCCAACTTTTCAAAGGTTGGAGTAGCTAACGAATTGGCCCAAGTAAATTGTCTACCAGATAAATCAATTTTCCTTAAATCTAAATTATTAATCACAGCATTAAACAAGAAAGGCCATCTATACTCAAAATTGTCATTATTTTTTCACCTGAATGCCTGATAATATTGAAATCACCCCTAATTAAAATGGGAAGTGGTTCTTTCCTACAGGCATGAACAAGTTCAGTAAGAAACTTCTCCTTGAATTGGGGTTGGGCTGCACTGTAAACAGCCATAAACACCCATTGAAAATCATCCTCTCTATTTTTTTTAATGAAACTTTACATAGAAATCACCAGCATCAATGGAGCCAATATTATAAACCCGAGGGTCCACCCCTAAAAGGATACCCCTGGATCGTCCTTGTGGCGGAGAAAAAAGCCATAAAAAATCCATTCCACCACAAAGATGATTAAGACTAGACACTGAAAAATCTTTTTTACCAATTTCAAGAATAGGCACAAAATCTAAATGTTGCTCCTTAACCACTTCACAAATGTAACGATGTTCGGCCAAGTCACCTAGACCTCTGCTATTCCCCAAAAGACCTTTCATTTTAACTTTAATTTAATTAGCCTACAATGAGAACTTTTTCCTTTCTTCTTCCCAGAGTTGGATGACCTCTTTTTATTTGTGACCAATGTAAAATTATATTGGTCTTCCTCCAAAAAAATTATTATTTAAATCATTACATAAATGATTAAGGGTTGAGAAATCGCTGTAATCCTGATCCTCATCCGCCAACTCTTCCACATCTACAATTTCTCTATTTTTTTAGTCTACCAACTTCAAGATTCCTAATAGTTGTGATAGTATTAGCAATCTTTGCACTATCATCTCCTAAAGAAATTCCAATGCTAGCAACTTTTTCGCTAATTTGCTCATCAGAAAAAGACAAAAAGTAAATTTTATTACCAAACTTACTTGGATCAAGTTTGAGATTACGAACTTTCACACACCGCAAGCCTTATGGACCAAGTCTTCATCACCAGACTGCTGCTTCTTGATGCACTCACTCTGCCTAGACTCCATTGTATCAACCACTTGGATCAACACCAGCCGAAAAACCCCATCTGATTTTGAACCTATAGCAGCCTTGACAAGCACAACTTCCTCCTCCACCCCTTGGTTAATCATAGACTCATCAACTGTAGCCGGCTCATCTAGTGTCTCCCAAGTAGCTACCGTATCCAAGCCCAACACAGAGAGAGCAAGTGGAGCTACTGAGGTAGCGGGTGGAGTGGAAGGCACAGCTGGCGGGCCTGCTGTGGCAAGGGAAGGAGCAAACTTTGTAACAGAAAGGCCTAGCGCGGCAGCGACGGTAGGACCATCTGACTCATCCTAGGCCAGTAAAAAATCGACCACAACTGAGGAATCACCCGACACCGCTTTCTGATGTGAATGTAAACAAGCTTTGGCAACAACCAATCTCTGCCCATGGACATTCAAGATGGACTCACCATCCCCTCGAACAACAGTCTTAAACCCATTTCTGATCGCCCTCAGTGTAACCCAGATGGTATCCGATGCCAAGAGCCCCAAAGTATTCCCCTTAGTAATTGAGGTAGATTGACCCTTGCGGTTCTCAGAAGCATTCGATTTAAGATCTGAATTATTCTTCAATCTCTTAGCATCTCTATCTTCCATCTCGACATCTTTGCCCCTGCCCGATTTGTCCTCGCCCTCATGGTCCTCACTCCAATCAAAGTCTTCATCAACAGCATCTACTGCAGCCACTTCAACTTTGAAAAAAATATCATAGACATATTCACCAACCACAATCTCTACACTAGATGGTATGGCATCTATGTCCAGCACGACCACCAGCATACAAACCAAATCATTCTTACGGACCTTTGCCATGTCCACCCTCACTGCTAATCCAATGATCGACCCTATAGCATAAAGACTTAGAAAGTTACGTACTTCATGAGGCACTCCTAGAACTTGAATCCATACCTTCTGAAGCTGATACTTGGTGAGCTTCAGATTCCATTCCACAAATTGCAGCACTACCTTATGCTCCTTCACATGCACGTCACCAATAGCCGCTATACTAAGCATATCAAGTCTAGTTGGAAAATGAACCAAAAACGTATTTTGTCCATGAATCTCCACCTTTGGCTGCCAATTCATTGGAATTAATCTTTTCAGCTCAGTAATCAGAAGGTCTTCAGACAGTTGATCCCCTGTGACCCGAACTAGCCCTGTCTTGTTGTTCTCTTTCTTCAACTTCTTCGTCCCTACTGTTGGGATGTGATATAATCCCAACCCATCAACCCTGAACCCACATAGATTGGCAATAGGTCTGGGCTTCAAAGACAACATATACTTATTTGCCAAATGATCAGTGCCCTCACAAATATCACACAATAAGCTTGCTTTGCAATTGGCAATTCCATGCCCCTTCCCTTTACACCGAAAGCAAATTAGGTTTGAAATTGCACCTGCGAAACTAGTGTTGACTTGAGAATGATTTCCACTACCGAACTGGCAACATCCCCGACCTCTGAAGTTGCCATCGCCAAACCCCCACGGCCAAAACTGGGCTCCCTAACTTGATGTTGGTTGCTGGTTGATCTTCTTCCGCCAAAGATTGGAACACTTCCCTACCCACCGATAACACCACCAGGCCCAGTAGCCTGTCCGCCAACACCACCATTGACAGAGAATTGACCACCTCCGTGCCCACCGCCCACAACCTTGCCACCAGCACCACTGATGACAGGGACAACACCTCCAATATCCGAAAAATGGCCAGCATCACCATAGACAGAGAAGTTTCCACCACCTCCCATGCCCAAGCACTGCCGACCACTCGCAACCTGGCCGCCGGCACCACCAATGATAGGCGCAGTACCTCCGTTGCCCAGAGCTTGACCCCCGCCGAAGCCAGCAAAGGGGCCATTCACGCTAGCCTTTCTCTGACCGCCTGCACGTCCCCGTCCAAAATACATATCCCTATAATGGCAACGCGCTTCAACAAAAGAATGACAATTGTGCCAAAGATTTTTGGTTTGGCCAAGCTTTACACCAATTATGCTGAAAGACTCTTCGTAACCAAGGCAACCCTTTCAAGTGGGCCTGAGCCAAACTGTTAAGAGGCATGCAATCTGCTGTCAATCGCGGTCCATTGACCACCGAACCCGATGGCTTTGGAAAGGACTGCAGTTTCGACGGAATTACCAAGCCATGCGAAAATGGAAAGGGTAGCCGATCCTTCGGATTTTGAATAGGCAGACAATCAGGCGACACATCCGGGCCATTCAAAATTTCAGAAGGCAGCAAGTTCGACGAAACTACCATGCAGTCAACACGGTACACCAGTCGAGTTGGAAGGAAATGGCGAGCTTGATCAATCGCATCACCCATCGTCAACGAAAGCGATATGTGAGGAGGTGGTAAAGGCCCCAGCCAGGGCCAACCAACACCAACATCCTGCTAGCTCCGGCCCAGCGAAATCCCCACCTTGTGAAGCTCTATTGGAGAGTATCCCGCAACAATGGCGGCGTCAAAAAACAACCCTTTCAAGTCTTTGATGAAGACCCTTGTCAAATGCCCCCCCCTATCTTCAACCTGCAGAGATGAACGACAACTAGGAGATATAGGAAGTTGAGCTCCATTACCTTTAGCGGATTTTGGACCATTGACGGAAACAGCTTTCGTTTCAACAGCCACTTCCGACATGATGGTCTCTTCATCGTTGGAAGAATCACCATCTTGCAACTGCCAAAATCTTGATCCAACCACAGCACTAACTACACAATGAACCCACGAAAACGGAACAAGCACCTCATCGATGTCTGCATCACCTCTGATGCCATCTTCGACCACCTCCAACGCCAGCCTCAGCATCGTAGCAGCGGTCCCAAAATTGCCCAGATCTCCTATCAGGGTAGCATCCACGCCTGCCGCAACCCCATCCTCGCCCATGCTAGAGGTTGGTGGAGGTCTCTTTCAAGAACTGCATCAACTTCTAATGAATTTTTAGTCTTAACCACACAACCCATCGTCTCAATTCCCTTAGAACAATTCTGCAGCAGATTTGTCACTATCAGGCCCTTCCTATCTACTACAATGAGTGAAGCTGCCTCTCTCACAGTCTGTGGGCCCAATTTGGCCTCGGGAAATGTTGTTCATGTTGTAGTGGAGGTCGGCCTAGTATAGCATCAAAGCTGAGGCGCTTTGTGGGCCGAGCTGTTGGTGATATACCCTAAAGGTAATCATAAAGATGATTGTATCACGTCTATGTTTATGTGTTATTGAATAAGTGTTGTTCTGTTCCTTGAATGAATCATTAGTTATAAAGATTAACGAGTATGTGACTTGTTGGTGAAGCTCTTTTTAACTTATGATGATGTCGTTCTAAATGTATCCCTGGTCGAAAGTCACTGATCGGAACACTAGTGACCCTATCGATCAGCACATGTATTGATTGATGACCATGTTTCACCGGTCATAGATATAGAGATATCAAATCAATAATGTGAACACATGCTAGAGAACATGGTGTTAAATTGACCCATCTTGAGACACTGTTGAGATTGTTATGAATTCATGTGTCATCAGTTGGTTTCAAGTAATGATGATGTATAATCCTTAGACCTAAGATCAGCATGGTTTCTTACATGTGTAAGCGTACACTTAGGGGTTGCTAAACGCTACTCATAACTGGGTAGTTGTAAAGGTAGCTTTCGAGTATGCTATAAAATATATGGAGGAATATGACTGGTCGAATATGGAATTTGCCCCTCCTGACATAACAGGAGAGATGTCTCTGGGCCCCTCGATGTGGTCGGATAGAGAAAATACATGACCATACCACTAGTGGTCGAAGAGTTCGACCAAATGAAGTTATCCGACAATCAATCGAGAAAGTATTGAATAGTCCATGGATGACATAACATATCACCTCAAGTTCAACCAGATATCGTGAGACAAAGGGATAATACACGAGCTGGCCGTTCAGTTCGATCAGATACGGACTAGTCGTATGGAGATACGAGCAGGTCGTGGGCTGATCGAACATGATCACTAAGTGATCAAAACCTAGTTGTAAGGAGTTACGAACTGATCGAGACCAAATATGAGCTGGCCGTAGGCTGGTCGAAACCTGGTCGTAATGAGTTTTGAACTGGTCGAGACCAAATAGGACCTGGTCATAGATCACATTGAATTAAGGTTTGTCTGATATAATTATGTGTATCCGGGAGTCGTTATGTCCTGCTAGGTACCACTAATGACTCGTAGTAGAAAAAGGTTTCCTAGTCACAACCGATTACTCATGAACCTACAGGGTCACACACTTAATGGGTTGGAACAAACCAGTACGGATATGATTCGTCAAACATGTTCGGATAGGATCTGTCACGGGCACTATATAAGGAGATGCTTGAGGCTATAGGAAATATATACAAAACACATGACAAGAGTTGACATGAGTTGCTCCAAACCCTAGCCGCCATCTTCTTAAGAGAGAGCCTTCCCATGCGAGTTGGTGCTAGCACACCGGCGTACCGCGTTCCTGCCCTGGACGTGTGGATACCATAGAGACACTATTGCGGTTGATGTTGCGCTTGAACACGATCCACGATCTTAGTGAGGAACTTGATTGGTTTCTGACGAAGACGATCGACTACGAGGACGATCGACTACGCTAGACGATCGACTACGGTAGGAGATTGACTACGGCCACTACATCGACGCGCTCTTTGTTGGACCAGGCTACTCCAACTCTTCTTCCGCTGCACTGCACATCTGGTGGTAACGATCTATGATCTCTTACTTGCATGGCATCCTGGTTTACATGGTAGATTTTTTGACTTGTCAGCTAGCGTAGCCTACCCGTATCCCTTCACGAGCATAGTCGCAAAGGCAAGTTGCAATAGGGGCGGTGCTCGGCCTGCGTAGAGGCAAAGTTGAGGGTGTAGTGTAGGCCAAGCACAGCTACGGAGGCATGATGTGGTGAGGGCAGAGCTCGACCGAGCTTCGTGGTAGAGGCAAGGGAGTGTGTTGTCCAAGCCTGATGACCTTGGCACAAAGTGGGGTAATATGATTTATTTTTATCGGTAGCAACTAACAAAAACAAAAAAATAATCTATCAACCAGCAAATCTACCTCTCTAAAAATTCTCTAACAAGAAAAAAAGAAAGACGCTCGGTGAAGCCAAGGGTGCGGCGATGTGACGCCACCTTTGTCGGAACTCAGGCGCACGTGGAGCCGAGGGCGTGGGCCGGGCAAGACAATCCCGACGATGTCAACTCGATATGTTGGGGTAATATATTTTTTTTATCTTAGCAAAGCATGAGCATTCAGCTATCTTTACTATTATAAAAGAATGACTTGGTGGTGGTGGTAAGTCGGTTATCTACTTCCTCTTGAGTTGGTGGGATCTTTTGTAGATAAATACACACACACACACACACACACATATATATATATATATATATATATATATATATATATATATATATATAAGATATTTGAAGGATCTTCTATGAATAATTAGATTATCTGTGTTTTGTTTGTGATAAGATTCTATATGGCTTGTTGATTGGATACAAATTATGTATAAAACTTTCATTTATAAGAATAATTACCTTATATATATTTGTTTATAAGTTTATAACTTATATCATGTTTTATCTAAAATCATTTGCAATGGATAGGCACTCGGTTTGTTTGTTTAAGAATTTTTGTATTGCTATTTGCACTATGTTCCGAAGAAGATGCACCGGAGGGGGAGATGTACATGATACGGCCTCCGTCAACATATACCTGCGTAATGCCATTTTTCTGAATCAAATAGGTCCTTTGTAAAGTCTCCGTTGCCTTAAAGAAGTTATGATAAAGCAGGGTAGCTTACACTTTTACAGTGACTAACGGCGTGTTTGGTTGCTTCACTCTTTGCTACACGTCTTTTGTCAAGAGTGTGGAAACTGGTAAGCCACAATTTTTTGGCGGTCTACTCGTTTGCCACACTTGTCACAAGTTATGGCTAGAGAGTCCATGAGACTGACGGCTGGGGTTGGGAGCAAACAAAGCATAGCAAGTCACAACTATGGTTATGATTCATGAAACAAACATTAGCCAACAAAAATCGAACTTAAGCTAACATGCGTGGGCTAGATGAAAAAAATTACAGATCCTTAAACGACGAAAAGAAAATTTACGTGCATACAAAATATAGCCATAAAATGGCCTGGGTGTACCCAATCATGGAACATAACGAAAGACACGGTTACATGTCCTGAAGGACCAAAAGAAATGTTCCATGCATCAAAATATAGCACATTATTTTCCCATAAAGATCACTTTTTACTTGCCCCCAAAAATTTTGAGGACAACATTTGAGACAACATTTTTCCTTTTTGTACATGGCAAACCTAAATTGAAAAGAATGGGTATAATCTCGAGGTACTAATGCGGTTCAGTAATTCAAGACACTGGCCACATATCAAAGTACACATATTTTTAACAGTGGCCACTACAAAGAAAGTAAAGAATCTTTTGGTATATAGCAAACATATAGAATACTGTATCCTAAAGTAGCTCCAACTGCTGGACAACATCTGCGATTGCAACAGATAGTGCTGTCAGATATTATCCTAAGATAAGAATATGTCCACTTTGCAACAGAACACTCAAATACCTTGAACAATATGTGGTGTCGTCTTGAATTCATGCCAGAAATTTGGGTGAAAGGTAATGTCATAGCGGAGGAACTTTGCAGCAAGGAATGCAGCCCCAGCAGCGATGTGATGAGGTTTGAACTGAAGCCAGAGAGAACTCCGAGCCTGCATTATTAAAATAACTAAGAATAATAGTTGGATGATATTAGAATAAGTGAACACTCAAGTAAGAGCTGGACAAACCATCGATTAGTGAACTGTGTGCATGAAAAACAAGGGCATTTGTTTCAGACAACATGACAAACCATATCAGCAAGAGATGTCAAGGCTCCACCAAATAGCTACATATTAAGCAGAAACAAACTAAACAAGCCATATGTCCTTACCACTAAAAGTTGCTTCAGATGATAACATTATTGAAGAGCCTTCTGCAGAAATTGCCATATTGCTAAATTCTAGCAATTAGACATGCCTCTTGAGATGCATACATCAATTCTTTCACCAAATAATAATGCTCCAGTGGCATATGCCACTCCAGAAATTGTAAATGTCATTTCGCCATGACAAGGTTAGATTTGTCGGCCACAAGAGAGATAATATAGCATGCTCCAGCAGGAGCATACTAGTTCTTGTTTACTAACGAAATCTCGAGTTGTTCTTGTGTACTAACTCTAATATCATGTAGGAAGATTTGAAGTCCGAATGCAAGCAATGCTCCCTATGTCTTTAATAAAGATGAATCTAACCTTGTTAAGCATCATATTACATGAAAATGTCAGTGTCAGTGTCAGTGAGGCACTGTCTTTAGTAAAAGAGAAGTGGAGATGGCCAGGAACTTCTCACGTAGAAATTCTGACTGGCAAACTAATGATGGAACTACTAAGGCATGCAAACTTATATAAAATACAAAAGCACAGGGAAGTCTACATAAAACAGAAAGTTTGTTTAATAGTAAGGATACAAAGAGCAACAGCTTATTGCCTGATTGATTACAAATGTAACAATTCTTTCCGTCATTATAGACACGAAAAATTTAATGTCAGCTCAGATTTAAAAATACAAATGAACTACGTAAAAATGGCTGAGCCATGAGGACCAATACTTGATCTGTAATAACTCAAAAGGTAGCAGCATCGTGTCAAACTTGTGTTCTCTTTGTAAAATTGGATCGTGCAGTCATTGAGTACGTCCATCCGAACAAAGATGTATACGAAATTAGAATTAGTATGAGCTTGAAGCATTGTTCAACGGTCAAGGTCCAACAGTACTACTAAAGTGAGCTTGGTGAGAAGTATAACTTCAATTTAAATGAAAAGATCAGATTTAGGACCAAACTACTCTCTGATTTCTCAGACAAAAATCTGCAATTAGAATATATTTGTAGGTACAGAATGTTTCACTATGTCCCATTTTCCTTGTCCCAATTATCACATCATGTTACAACGGTTGCTACATAATGATTCTTGGACAAGTGACAGTGCAATTTATGCCACACCAAAAGGATCGACATCTACTTTCAAACACAAGAAAAAATCATTTCAAACTAATCAGCCAACATAAAACCTTGTTGGGCCTGATAAATCACCTTGACCATAGTATAGTGAATATAAAGCACATGAAGGTGAAGTATATGTGTGCATCCACAGAAACCAAATAGATCATACAAGTTTAGCTGAAGCTGAAAGTTGCTCAACATCTTGATGATAGAGTTACTTGTTGAATTAAATGAGTTGAACCAACAACGGAGAACACATCTATAAAAGCAAATGAAATGATCCTACCATCATCACAGCATTAGTACCGTGGTACGGTAATGTTCTTTTCACATCAAATAGGCATGCACGCATGGGACTGAAAAACTCATAACTATATCTAACACGTACTCCCTCTCTGATTACACATTCTTGCCCCCATGCGAAACATGCAGCCAAACGTTTTTCTTCTTTGACCAACAATATTTTAAAATATTTAGATTGGTCACATGAATATAGTATGAGTAAATTATCACAAAATCAAATACTTTCATAGTGTTATACATTAGTAACTTATAGACATATATATCGATAAACACTAATGGTCAAATTTGTAACTCAGATACCATGAAAAGTAAAAAAACATAAAAAAATTTTGTGACTTGAGGGAGTTACACTTGAGTAATGCAGAGACTTTCCAGTAACAATATTTTTTAGGCTAAAATGTGCTGAGGAAAGTTCCCACTTGTTAGTGCAAATTAGTGCAAACAAAACGAAATTGTAAGTGCAAAATTGGAGAAGGGTGAAGACATTTCAAATAAATAATTTATGAGATGTAGTTGGGTATTCAACAATACAGATGACATGATTCTAAAAAAATGACATGCAGAACTCAATAATGAATATAGTGAATATTTAGAAGTGATACTTTAACAGTGCAATATATCAGCAATGAATGCAAAACTACAAATCAGCCAGGCTGCGATTACCACCCCAAATAGCACATCTTAAAAAGAGTTCCTCTTTTCCATGATTTAATAGGCAAGCAGGCAAACAAAAGATTAACACCCTTAGAAAGGAAATTTTGTATTATGGCACAGCAAAACTAGCCATTTCCAAAAATGGCTTATCACACCTGAAAGCTCCCACCATACGATCCCAGTAGCATTCTTGTAATTTTTTAGTGGCATATTTACAACACCTGATATGATTTTATAGCACCATATTTACAACTGTATAGTGCAATATTTACGTAGTTAATTAGGTTCCATGTTTTATAGTGACATACAGACATGGTGGGAGAAGTTTCAAGTGTTGCAATGGTGTACCCACAATTTTCACACTTTTGCAATGGCATATATGCAATTCACCCGATTAGAAATGAACCAGACTTGGGCCTTTTAACCTATTTGCAAAATAGCATCGCTTTGATCCAGCCTTATGATTAGCTTCCTCATCAAACCTATTAGGATTCATGCATATATTCTTACAAAATTATACCATAAAATAACTCAGTAACTCTCAAAGAATGATACATCAACATAATATAGAATTGTGATATTTTCCCATGTTTGCAAAAAATTTAATCGATGCTTTAAAATTTTACTATAACTACATTTGATTATCTAGAAGTTGGTTGTCATTTTTTTCTGAGAATATGTACAAGTTCATCCTTGAAGATGGTTATTATACAAATTTGAATCAAATACAACAGAATCTCTATTCAAGCTTAGGCAATTCAATAATACATTAAGTGGTATAAAGAGAAATTTAGGCAATTCATATCCTCATTGCAGTAGGATAAACCTCCATACACAGAATGGAGAATTATCAAACTTAGTCTTACAAAGGCTACATACACATCAAGATAGAACCAACAACTCAGGTATGAAATTGAGCTCCTAGTTGTTGCTGTAGTATACACAAAGAGCAAATCAAGATACGCATTTCCAAGTAATTGCAATGAGCCAATGAGAATAGGAAGAAGATTCACATATATTTGCTTACTTTCGTCAACAACAATATAAAGCAAGCTGACATTGACAACAACATAGCAAACTACGAGTGATAGTCAATACATATTACAGTATTTTGTGTTAGTTGATAGTCGTGGATGATATTCAAGGGCACTTTTGTGTGACAGGTGGGACGCGTACAAGAAATGCTTGGAAAATGTTTGATCTCACACTATAACCAAATCAACCTTTTTCTAATCATTCCTGTCATCCAATCTCATCCAGTGTTGCACTGGCCAACAATCTAGGTCCAAAAGGTGTGCTTTGGCAGCAGATAGATAGACCAATATGCACCGCCCCCAAATGAGGTTAGTTCATAATGGGGCCACAGGAACCAGAGATGGTACCTTAATTCCAGTCTTGCTAACTATCGATCCACAAAAAATGTATGACTGGCATTTACTCGATAAGAATCTCCATTTAACCTCCCAAGTGCAGCTGTTTTCTGCCCATTCGCCAGATTGGAACAAATATTGATGATTGTACCACTATAATCCACATATGATATACATAGAAATGTCTACAAACTTGAAGGATAACATCTAAAGACCCCAGCCTGGTCCAACCATAGAAAAACCAAAATCCAAACAGTGCAGATGATAACTTGACATTGCTAATGTCCGCAAGAATATGAATGTTGTGCAAGATACCTTAACTGTTGTTTATTAAGAATTCAAGAAACGAATTATGTCAGTAAATAATGATCAATTATGCATTAAGCAATAGAAAATACTTACCCTTCATTGATCAGATTCCAAGCCACATTAAATAGAACAGTATGTGAAAGTCCTAGTTTGCTCAAAGCAGAAGAAAGTGAACCATATGGATGGGTCACTTCAAGTTCAAATCAAGTGTTGTCAGTATCATTTGCTCTGCCTGTATTACACTTTCTCGATATTGTTCAAACCAGTCCTGCTGAAGAAATAAGAAATACAAACCATTAGGACACGGCAGTCCTTTGTACTTTCCCCAATTTAGTTCAGGGAAATAAGAACGCACTAAACTCAACATCACACTGATCAAGCTAAACATGGTAGAGTAAGAACGTATTATTTTTGTGTCAACTTACACCACGCCGCATATAAGGAAGGAGGTTGAATTCTTGATTTTGAGAAACTTCACACGAAGCCCTAAGAACAGTATTCAAAAGGCATGCTGTTTCTTCATACTTCGCTGACAAAAACAATGCTGCAGTCGCAACCAACTGTACAAGTTTGAAAAAGAAAATATTTATCATAATGAAAGGAATAAAATCTGTTTTGTTGTATCCGCCTATATGTAGAAAAAAATTAATATCCGCCTTGCCTGTTGAGTGGATCTAATGGCTATTATGAGAGAAAAATCACAATAATCCTTCCTAGATAAGGGTGTCCAGTTCATTTTCTAAACAATACATGGGGCATTGGCCAGGAAAAGTAAGTTTTGTAAAGACACAGTACAAAATCCTTCACAAGCCAAGTTAAAAACAAAAATGTGCACAGGAAGATGATAATAGCCGTCAGCCGTGGCTTAATACAGTGCACAGGAAGTACATGCAACGTGTCAATGTACAGTTTGAAAATAACATATATACATATACATTACAATTTTTTGTGTGCTTGATTTTATTTGTGGTCTTAAACACTGCAGAAGTTCCAATCCACATTTCAGGCTCTAACTTGCACTTTTCATGATTTCAACCAAAAAAAGTGTACATTGGATCATTTTTAGGCAGAGTTTCAACTTATTCGTTTGAGTTGAATTAAATTTCTAGGAAACAAAGCTTATGTAACCAAGAAACTTTAGGTTGGGGTATATATTGGACCATTTACAGTCACTACTCAATGACCAAGCTGTGTTTTTTCCCTGTAACTAGTTAAGTACCATTTCAATCTGCGTAATAATGTTGGAAATTGTAGGTGAAACGCAACTTATTTTTCACCAGGCAGGCACTCCCAGTTGACGGATGAAAACCCATATTGATCAAATGGCCACCTGACATATTATCCCAGAGTGGAAAACCTAGTTCTTAACCCATTTAATTTGCATTACTGAGAAATTCTTGTAGAAAAAGAGATAAAGACAACTAACAAATCTATCGTGGCAGGCGTGTGATCTGTGGAAAAAGAACCGGTGGCAATACACCACGGCAGTCGCAATAGTCGTCTGTGGCCTGCAGCAAACACAAGCACCAAGATCAGCGACCACAAAGACAAATCACGAAACGAATAAAAAAACCGCAGAGCCAGCAGCGAGCTTACAGCCCGAGGAGGATGCCGAGGCAGCGCAGGTAGGCGCAGTACGACGCGCGAAGCCTCGCCTCGAGCGCGGAGTCGATCCCGTCCCTCCGCGAAGGCGAACGTCGCTCGATCTCGTCCCGCGAGAGCAGTGCCCCGCGCCACCGTCCCCACGCGACCTCGCCGGCGCCGCGGGGCACCGCTGGCGGCGGCGGATCCCACCGAGGCTCAGGTGCGCGGCGAGCCCGCTTCGGCGGGGGCTGGCCCGCGGCCGGGTGAGGGGGAGGCGGAAAGAGACGTTCTTGGAGATGGGAGAGAGCGAGGGGTCGCGGGGACATGGTAGGGGACGCTGGCGGCGGCGGCGGTGTAGGGATGGCCGTGGGGCGGGGATAGGGATTGTAGGGGTCGTCGTGGCCGCGGCGGCGGCGGCGGCGGGGTGCGGGGAGGACATGGTGATGGGGATGGGGATTGAGGTGGCGAGTGGCCGGGCCGTCGACGAAAGACTGGGAGAAGGACATGGCGGCGGCGGTGGTGTCGACGGAGAAGGCAGTTGTGTCGACGGCGAAGGCGGCGGCGCGGTGGAGGTGGAAATTTGAATCAGGTCGGGGATCCCAGGAGGAAGGAATTGGGAAAGCAAAGGGATTATGGGGATTTGGAAGAGGTGATCCGGGAAAGGGCCGGAAAAGTTAGCTGAAAATTGTGCACGTATCTGTAGTTTGTAGTTGATAGTTGACAGTTGATACTTCGTAGGTGTGGTCTTAAATAAACAATATCACTGTTGGGAAACCATGGGCCCGACTGCGCAATGCCCATTAGTGGCGCCATCCCAAACCCCTGCGCGGTCGTCAGAATCATAAATAGAAGTCTATTCATTGTAAATGATTGATCGATGGATGAAGGAATAAAGAGAAGCAAGGCGTCCCCTATATCTCGTGTTCAATCTCTTATTTATTCTTGTTGTTCATGCATTGTTCTTACGATTCTACGCTTGTCACGAGGTAATCGCTTCGGACCGACTCGCCAATGACGGTTCCTCAACACGTTATCGCGACGATCGACTCTCCTCGCATCGAAAAGGTAACCGTCGATGAACGACACTCGTAGATTGAATCGTTTTCTAGATTGCTTTCAATTCAAAGAAATTTGGCTTTCTAGATTGGTTTTCTACGGTGCAAATCCGCTCTAATCTACCGCGAGCCGACTTGAAGTCGCCGGCCAAGCCGATCGGTGGATTGCATGAAAGAGTAGATGATGATTGTACCGTAGGTAGTATATGCAATCGTATGAAAGGCACCATGTGCACGGCACCGCCTGCAAGCGGCTGTCACTACCTCCGTGATACGTTACCGGTCGGCTTAGTCCGCCATCACGCATCGCCACAAAGGCAACGATAGAGCCACGCCGCTAGCACGCGGCGAGCATGCACATGTCGGCATGAGGCCGCGCCTCCGTTGCAATATCGCATTACATTACATTGCATCGCATACATCTGCTTTGCATGAACAGTATCAGTACGAAGAAAAATCGGCCGCCGGCCCTGTAGAGCCGCGCCGCCATCGGCTTGTAGCCGCGCCATGTCGCCACGCACACGTGAAGCACCACGTTGCGCGAACCATGGCACCGCCGCCGCGGCACGAGTCGCAGCCGCGCCGCGCGATGCACGCGCGAAACCGGCGCCGCCGACGACCACCGAGCCGCGATCCCGATGACCACGCGAGCTCACGCTGCGCCGGCCCGGCCATGCCGTAGCGCCTCGCCGCCACGGCGTGCTTTGCCACCGCGAGCCCGGCGCCGCCGGTTCGCCACAGAATCCACGCCGCCGCCACCTTGAAGTGCGCGCCGTGTGTGTGCCCGCCGCGACGACCGCCCGCGAGCGCCGAGCGACCTCCGGCGCCACCTCGCACGACCACCCGGCGTGTCGCCGCGATGGCCGCCGCACGCCGTCGACCGCCACGGCGTCGCCGCCTCTGAATCGTGCCGCGCACCGCCACGCAGCGTCGCGCGCCGCCGCCGACCGACGACGCCGCCACCGCCGCCGCGACGGCGCGCGCGCCGTCGGCGCGCACTACGCCGCCGCCGCTGCGTTGAAGCCACCACCGGAGCTTGAAGCGCCATACGCCGCCACGCATGGCATCTGTCGCCCGGTTGCGCGCCGCCTCGCCGCTCGAAGCGGCGCCGCGCCGCCGGCCGCGCATGCGCCATCGGCCAAGATGGCCACCTCCATAGAAGGCGCGCGCCATGAGCAGGGTAGGGAAACCCTACCCCGTGAGCTCTTTCTTGAACCGACCATATGGGCCGGATTTGTATTGGCCCAAGAAAGAAAAAAAAAAGGCCGGGTGGGCCGGCCGGTCGAATTGGGCCAAGAAAGGCCCAAAAGGAATATGGCCTCGCCGGATAAAAGAAAAGAAGAGGGGGCGCGGTGAAAATTTTTGAATTTTTGCGAAACAAACCCTTCGAATTCTGAAAATTACGAGGTAGTTTTGCATATGAGGAAATTTTACATAAAGGACCTCGAAAAATATGAAAATTACGCATAAATTCTCTCAGAACTGAGATTTCGCGTTTTGAACCCTGGAAATTGCAGATTTTGCCGAAAAGTTATTTTTCCAGCAGAAAATGGCCTCGGGAATCCAAATTTTTGCATATTTTTGCATTTGAAGCATGTTTAACTTTGTTATTATTATTTCTATGCAATTTATGTATTGTATTTACTGTTTTTGATTATCTGTGATTGTATATATTGCTTTTAATCACTGAAAATAGCAGTAAATCATGAAAAATTGCGTAGAAAAATACGGGATCATGAACCGGAAGTTCGAAGAGCATTTTGAGATTTTTGCAACCATTTTATGCAGATTACTAGCAGTAATCTAATGAACTTTTTGTATGAATATGACTGGCATCACGAATCAGGAATTCGAAGAACTGACCCAGCATGGCCAGATTTTGTATAAAATTTGTATCAGTCTTCAATTCTGTGGTAATGTAATCACGGATGAGCAGAAGATTGAGAAGACTCTCTCTACCTTTCACCCAAACGCGGTGTAATCCGCACGCAACTATCGTCAAGACGGCTACATGCAGTATGTCGAATTAATTGATATCATGCAAGTTGCGAAAACTTAGGATGATGTTCTCAGAAAGAACTACATCTCGCAGCCACCTAATAGCAATGTTGGCCATGAAGCAATTGCTAGCGACTACAGGTGATGAAGCCTCTCACGAATGAGAGGAGCAAGAAGGGTAAGGTAGTGTGTCGCACGTTATTGATGCTTTCGGTCTAAGAAAAGGGCAAATGATAGCATGAGGCACACCGCCATTGCGAACGAGGATTCACATCCATTAACCGCACTTATGAATGTGGACCCCAGAGCGTACCCATCATCCCTCCTTTGGATATCGCAATGCCACACCGTAGTCGCCAAGTGAGAAGATCGCGCATGAAGCCGATTGAGGCGAAGTTCTGAATACTTCGTCTATTAGATCTAGTGCACACATTGCAATTGGATCTTTTATAGAAACTTGCGTTTGTAATTGAAGCGAAACTTGAATTATTGAATAATGGTTGCAAGCTCTAGCGAGCAAAGCATTAAATTCTTATTATGAGTCTGCAAGACTTATTTCCCGTCTTTATAATAACAAGTTACGTTCTGATATCTGAAGTATTTTATTTATGTGTTGCTTGCTTTCTGCTACATATTAATAAAGTACATTATATTAGAACGCGTGTGGCGCCCTATGGAGGAAGTGTGCTAAGCATGTAGCGGCACTTGAATACCATCCTGAGAGAAATGAAAACTTTTCCAGTCGATCAGCAAGAATGCTGGCAGTCTTACGACAATCGCAGGCAGCGATACTTGTATAATAGGCTCGGGAAGGGCTATAATTATACTCCCAACGGGCACAACTTTGGTCAATAAAGAAGACTTGTTGTACCTAGAATCGACTAGAACTCTCAAGGATATTTGCGCTAACAGTTTCCATGTAGAGACTGAAGAAGAGTACGGTACAGAATACCTGCTCATTACAAAACATGAAGAAAGTGAAAAATAGCATTAGAATATCTTCCTTCATATGAAACTGGGCTATACTACACTAATTTTAAGGCACTGCATTTATCTCGCCTTGAAAATCGAATTTAGAAGCTCTGAACTTTTCTATCTCTGGCATGATAGATTATGCCGCCTAGGTCTTAGGATAATGAGAGATATAATTAACAATTCACAGGGACATAATATGAATAAAAAGAATTTCCCGAATCAGGAAGATTTTGTGTGCCCCGCATGTGCCACGGAAATTAATTATTAGACATTTTGCTCGAAGCGAAGGATGAAGTCCTCGCATTCTGGACCGTATCCGGGGAGACTTTGCGGTCCTATACAACCTGTAAGGGTCATTTAGGTATTTTATGGTGCTCATCGATGCTTCCTCGGAATGGTCGCACGTATGTTTATTGTCTATGAGAAACCATGCTTTTGCAAAGCTAAATCTCGCAGATAATTAACAATTGAAAAATAATTTCACGATCATCACGTGAAGTCCATCCGAATGGACAACGCCGAGAATGTACTCCGAAGGCATCTGATGATTATTGTATGAAAATGGGAATTAAAGTTGAGCATTCTATACCGCACATCCGCACCCAGAATGGACTAGCAGAACTTTGAAGAATTGTAATTTACCAACTATATGTTGGGGACATGCGATCCGCTCGTAGCGACTCTCATCAATTTTAGACCGTCGGCCTATAACATCCATCTAACTATGCAACTAGCGCAAGGGTCAGCACTGAAAGCTTCTCATCTTCGCAGGTTTGGTTGCAAGGATTATATACCTATACCACCACCGCAGCGAACTGCAATGGGTCTTCTCCGAAAGTCTGGGATATAAGTTGGTTATGAGACAACATCCATAATCAAGTATTTGGACCCTATGACTGGAGATTTGCATAATGCCCGATTCGCTGATAGTACAATAGATGAGGTTAGTTTCCCGTCATTAGGGGGAGGAAATCAACCCTTGATAATAATGTCGGGAAACAATTGAAGTCTAGAAGATAATTGAAGTCCAGAAGATAATTGAAATCTATGCATATGACCCGCGCACTAGTGAAGCAAATAGAGAAGTCCAGAAGATAATTGCAGTCCAGAAGGTAATTGAATTGAAGTCTAGAAGACAATTGAAGTCCAGAAGATAATTGATTTGCAAGCATTAGCGAATCAACCGCGGATCACTTTAATGATTTGAAGAGCGTGACCAAGTTGCATTTGCTCGCAAGCAATGCACGGAGAGGGTTGAAATACCAATGAAGGTATCCTAATTCCGCCCGAGGCCTCGTAATAAAGGGCGAGAACTCCGGTCCCTCGAATCCAGAAATGTAACCGGGGCGCTGGTGAAAAAGGATAAGAAGGACTTGACACGGCCGATCACGAAGTGCCCCGAACGGAAGGGAGCAGTTGAGACTGCATCGGTATGGAACCTTGTAAAAGGCATACGAATTGAACATCCCCATGAAGGAGACATCGGCATGGATGTGTGCGCACACATCAATTTGAAAAACTAAAGGACTTGCCCGCAATTGGAAGCGATGGTGAGCAAGTAAAAGCATTAGAAGAATCGCCCTTTGAAGAAATAGCTATAAACTTTATGATCTCGGGAGAATCTTTGAATATGACAACGACCAAGGTCGACATTTACTTTGCAAAGAAACTTGTCGCAATCATCAATCTTGATTTAGAGTGCATCGCTCACCGAATGAAAGAAAATATCGATTGAGAAGATTGGGAGAAGGCAAAGAAATCGAATTATTCTCTCCGAATAAAAGAAGACGTTTGGGCTCGTAAGCGCACGTCTCCCCTTGTGCACCCGAAGGGTATAAGTGGGTATTTGTTCGAAAGAGAAATGAAAAGAAGCAAGGCTCGTTGTACAAGTTTTCTTTGGACATCCGGAAGATGATTATAAAGAAACCTATTCCCGGTCATGGCGGAACTCCCTTTTAAATATTTATCTCAATGGCGGTGAACTTGAAGTTAGAAGTGAAATTGATGGATGGGGTACCAAGACATACCTTTATGAAATATTGGATTCGGACATTTATATGAAGATACAGAATGTATCAACGTCCGAACCAAAAGCAGAGCAAATAGAAATATGTACAGTGTGAAACTCGAGAAAGTCATTGTCACGAAAACTTAAGCAATCAGGCAGAATGTGGTATAATCGCTTGAAGCGACTTTCTATGCAAGAAAGGCTACACGAACAATGAGAATAATCTCTGTGTATTTATACGACGATCCCAGAATGGATTTTGTATAATCGCAGTGTATGAAGTTGATCTGAATATCATCAGAACCCTGAAGGATATTAAGAAAGCAAGCCCTTACCTGGAGTCGGAGTTCGAAATGAAAGATTTGGGTAAAAACCAAATATTGCCTAGGCTTTGACTTGAGCCCACTGAAGGGATTTTAGTACATCAGTCAACCTACACTCAGAAGGTGTTAGAAAGGTTCGGCTTTGAAAAGGCATATCCCTCGAAAGTGCCAATGATCGGGAGATCCTTGCAGCAAGACAAGGACCCGTTCAGACCTAGAGAAGAGGGGGAGGAAGTCCTGGGACCGGAATTCCCATATTTAAGTGTGATAGAAACACTCATATATTGAACAAACTGTACTAGACCGGGCATTGTATTTGCCGTGAACCTATTAGCAAGGTATAGTACAGAACCTACCAAAGGCATTGGCAGGGAATGAAGGACATCTTCCGATACCTCCAAGGAAGCAAAGAACTTGGTCTGTTCTATAGAAAGAACCAAGACCTAACTATGAATGGCAATGCAAATAACGGGTACTTGTAGGACCCGTGATACGATAAAAAGCGAGCAGGCTATGTATTCCTATGTGGTGGAACCGCAATTCCATAGAAATCGTCTAGCGAGTCTTGTACCGACTTCGACGAACCACTGGAAATGATAGCACCTGTATGAGGCCTCACGAGAATGTGCTTGGCTTCGCGGATGATTCACCACATCCAGCGATCATGTGGATTGAATGCCGAACTAACCCCACTATTATCTATGAAGATAAATGCAGCTTGTGTTGCACAAGTCTGATGTGTTATGTGAAGAATCCTCTCACAAAGCATATCAACCCCAAGTTCTTCTATGCTCATGAATTGCAAAAGATGAACATATTTAAAGAAGCGCATACTAAGTCATGTGAGAATCTTATGATTTATTCACTAAGTCACTTCAGTCTAACTTTGAAAGATGCATATGTGAATTGGAATGATGAGACTTAGAGAAGTGCAAAATTCGGGGAGAACCTTCACGAACTCATTATTAAAGTTTGATCATGAAGATCAGTACCCAAAGAATAAATCCGGAGATTAAATGAAATTGGGTGGATTGTACTCTTTTTCCTTACGAGTTTTCCGAAGTTTCTCGGCTAAGGTTTTTAATGAGGCAATTCGTGCATCACAAAAGAACGTGTATCATGTACTCTTTCTCTAAATTTTTCCCACCGGGTTTTATGGAGTTTTGACGAGACATGGACATGAAGGATGGGTGCCCAAGGGGAGTGTTGGAAACCATGGGCCCGACCCTGCAGTCGGCCCATTAGTGGGCGCCCCATCCCAAACCCTAGCAGGGTCGTAGCCTATAAATAGAGGGTGCTATTCATTGTAAATGATTGATCGATGGATGAAGGAATAAAGAGAAGCAAGACGTCCCCCTATATCTCTGTGTTCAATCTCTTATTCTGTTCTTGTTGTTCATGCATTGTTCTTACGATTCTACGCTTGTCTACGAGGTAATCGCTCGGACTGGACTCGCCAGCGACGGTTCCTCAACAATCACAAGTGCTAAATTATATTAATATCAAATCTGGCTATGTTAAGATGTACATCGTTGGAATTTGAAAATATATCAGGCTTCTCCTAACTTTTGTTTCTCAACCTACTTTTATCGCTCTCCACTTTAGCCCTATCAAGAGAAGAGAAGAAAAGAAAAAAAATCTTCACTTTTATTGCTCAATCCTTTTTTTTTGTATTACGTGCACCATAGATAACTAACATCCAAAAATTTATCAGTTTATAGAAAGATCTTTGATGATAATTTTGCTCAAATTTATGTAAAAAATCACTTAATGCGCCAGGTAAATTTTGACAAAGTGCTCGGAAGGCAAAATAAATTTAACAACATTAAAGCATTTTGACATATCTAGATCAACTTCACATAAGAGATGAATAGATAGAAATAAAAACAAAACAAATAAGAAATATCAGGCCATAGTCGGACTTCACATATCATTAACACACCACCTAAATAACACAACACGGATGCAAGAACGAGTGACATATTGTATTGTTGACGTTAAGATGGGTAAAGCTTATCGTTCATGAGCATGCTCAGAGACATGTAGTTTACAAATAAGAGTAAAATGGGTTTATAACTAATAAGGTCTATGCAAGTTACACAAAACACTTATCATATAGGTCATGAATGTAAAAATAGGTGATATGCTATATACATACATGCTACAGATCTTGGCAATAAGTGCATGACAAGAAGCAAGTCATGTATAAACTATTATTACTTCAGTGTGAGGCATGCCAAAGGAGTTGTTCATATTTGTGATCTATGAGGTCCTCCGTCAATGAGGACCAAAGGTAGTTTGTAAAATAGATGAAAATCAATTAGTATGGTATAAAATGCTAAATGCTACGATGTTATGAAATAGCGCTCTACCTTTTAATTTAGATGATGCATCGACATCCAGGAAGCACCAAGCTAAACAAAAATTGGTATGCGGGGATGGTGAGGATGAAGGAGACATATTTATACATAGATGTTGATGAAATTCAATAGGAAGCATGGATGATTCAAGATGTCGGTAGAAGCGTATACATACATATTGTCATATGTTAGATGCAACATTTCGGCAATGGCTTGCCTATACCCATATAGGATGCACATATCCATTCTCTCGGGATGCACATGTCCATTCTCTCGGAGTATTGAAGTTAGTCGGACTATTTCAATTGCTTCATTCGTCCTTTCTTTCGAATATACATATCTGCAACTAGTTAACACTCAAGGTACAAAACTTTTTCAAGGCAAAAGGCATCTTTTAACACAAACTACATTGTACTTCTTGCTTGGTCTTCAATGGTGATTTTCTACCTCAATTTCTTCAATAGTGACATGCCTCAAGTCGCTCGATATCATACTATCAAAAGTTAATTATTTAAATCTACAACAACTTGCCTCTTGTTTGAGTGTCGAAGAGCGAGGCACTAGTCATCTGACGCACTCCACCGCCAACCCACAACCTCCCACACATTGTCCGCTCATTAGCGCGCGCATGGTGTTGCGGGCACACACCGTGATGAGGACAATAACCCTCACAATCACGCATGGGAAGCAGCAATAGATGTTTGCGCGCTCGGCCGTCGTCCAACCGACCACCTCCCGCATGGCGGCTGCTCAACGGGCGCACGCATGGCGTGGTGGCGAGCGCAGCGGACACACGCACCATAGTGAGGCGATGAGCTCGACGGTTGCTCACGGAAAGTAGCGCAGACGGTGGCGTGTCATCGTCTTGCCGCCACCTCCCATGCCATGGCTACTCGCGCTCTGCCGCACCGTCTCATCGGCTACCTCCCTTGCCACGGCTACTCGCGCTCGCGCATCTCCTGGCGACTACCACCACATCACCGCCGCTACTCCACCACCGACGGTGCAAGCGACCACGACCGCATCGCACGGTGGTGCACCTAGCGGACATGGCGATCGAGCATGATAGCCTAGAGGACGGCGATGCGTGGCGGGTTAAATCGAAAATTTAAATTTCGGCCGGGCTCGCCTGCTGTTTGAGACCGTGCTTTCAAGCCCGACCAAGCCCACCTAGCACGCTCGTTTGAATAGGTCTAGTCATGGACATGCTAAGCAAAGCCACTTGAAGCTAGACTTTGATTTTGTTTTCAAAATGATTTATAAAACAGTTTATGACACAGATGGGTGTCCATTAGAAAAATATGGGTTGCAGCCCCGGGTTGGTGCCCGTGTTTAAGTTAGTGTTAGGTTGGTGCCTATACTAGCTTTATTAATTCACTTAAAACTCAATTTTAGATATTGTAAAACATAAGCTTTTGAACTTAGCTATTGTATTTAAAATGTGAAATATTGCTTTTCCACAAATAACTCTATAAGCCTTTATTTGATAATATCCATGCATGCATTAACTCTGTTATGGGTGTAACTTGTGGAGTAAAATTACTTGTACTCATCATTGCTTAATAAACTATTGTTCAGAAGAGAAGGACTTTGTCAGTGCTGAAGACCTCAACAACTAGGCCGCTACTCCAGTCGATTGTCTGTGGCAAATTTGCTGGGTTATACTACTTCTTCTTTGTTTTTCGCTGTGTTCTTTATTGTTGGCTTAAGCCTTTCTTGTAATAAACTCTGATATTTTATTAATAAAGTTGTGCAATTATGGATATTACCCATCAAGCCTGCTCTGATACCATTTGAAACGACCCCATTTTTCATACAGGGTACCCCCGATTTGCAAAACCACCTAGGATTTCAGTTGCTGACCGAAATGGCATCAAACCCGCTCACATACATTTAAAAAGCGTTAATTTGATTCAATTATGGTCTAACGGCTATTTCGTAACAACAGAATGTGCATCTCAAGACCAAAACTATACTTACATTCAAAAGAACCAAAGAGCTCCCATAGGAAACCTTGAGTGCACTCGCAACCCTAACACGTTTTCAAGGTGTCCTTCAATCGTTTGATGCATCTTCTGATGAAAATTAAGCAAGATTGAGTGCACAACATAATCAGCAAGCCACATAGAAAAGCTATTTAACTACATGATAGGATTTCAATTAATTGTTGAGGGTCTACCATATCAGGTATATATGGATGCATCACTTGAGTTAAAGTTGTTTGTCTTTAAACAAGAAACCATACTACTATAACATCGGGGTTTTCTCAACATTTGTAATTACCATATTAACATCTCAAAATCTCTACTTATGCATAATTTACTAAAATCACCCATGAACACAGCTTCATTAATCGGAAACACGGCATATTCGAATACCATTGCTTATACTTTACAAAGTTGCCCATCTTTACCCATAAGATACCACAAACTTATAATATCATGCAATATATACGCAACATGATAGTGTGATCGAGTTGAGATAACAATATTTTTTACTACTCAACCTTTCTAGCCTCTAGGTTCTTGGACAATACAATAATCAGGAAACCACCGACCAATGGTGGAATGCGTGGTCCAAATCTTGATTGTACCTATCGTTGTGTAGACCAACGAATGTCCTCGGGTCTATTCTGTCCCACTGAAGACGTGGTGCTCTATACAACAAGAGCAGGTGATATCATGTAGATATTCAATTGGAATAGAAGTGTACTTAGCTAGGTTGGATATACCAAACCCATGGTTCGGCGAGTTCTGTATTTATTACTTAGCATAAGGTTTTAGTCCTTACAGTCTCAAGTGAGGAGATGGACACTCAACCAACTCGTGGTTGTCCACCTTCTTGGTCTCACTTTCGACTCACTTTTTCTAAGCCTATTGGATGAGGAGATGGACCCTCAACCAACTCGTGGTTGTCCACCTTCTTAGCCTCGACCCTCAACTCTTCACCAAATCCATTGGCGAGCAGCCAATCATCTTTATCAGGATTTGTGAAACATTTGTGTTGCAATGCTGAACCTTTAAATGGCATTATATTGTATTTTACTTGTCAAGGTGAATATGGCCTACAAAAGAACGGGTGGACTTGTACGTGGGGCGATATGAACTAACTATTCATCAAGACATTCTAAATTATTATTTTATTAAAGAAATAATTAGCATAAATATTGTAAATGAAAGTAATAATAATAATAATAATTGAAATGTGGGCTCAACATGATGAAAGAATACAACTTGCCTCCACATTCGCAGTCCTGGATTGGACTTAATTCTCCTGCGTCTTGATCAATTCCTTCTGTAACTTGATTATCAACTTCGGGTTCTAATGTGAGAGAAAATCAAATAAGTAAGTCCGGGCTCAACTGGGAGTGAGCTGAGAACAAAATGAAATAAATAAATTTGAAAAGAATTGGAAACAGAGGTAGTGGGGTGGTTGAGATTTATTTGGTGCTTCGTTCAGCCAAATGGAGTCGAAAATGGGTTTCATGGGTCCGAAACGGTTGAAATGGGTATATTATGTCTTATTGGGTCTGGAATGAACAATGATTGGTTCGGATGAACAATACCAGGTTGACACTACTTGCTGTCAGGTTTGGATTGAATAGTACCGGGTTGACACAATTCATAGCGGGTCGCGTTGGCTGAACAGTAATGGGTTTGGGTCAGTTACTATTGAGCCCCACAGTGTTGGGCTGGTTTGGTTGGGCTTGGAAGTGTTGGGCCACGGTGCCCGATGAGTACTATGTTGGGCTACTTACTTGGCTTGGGCTACGAATCTGTTCGGATGGCATTGCTAGCCTGCCAAGGCAGCCCATGGGGCATGCGGCCCAACTTGCGCAAGCGAACCAGGAGCTCACTCCTGTGGCTCCCCAGCCGGAGTCGGCAGCAGCGTTTGGGTGGTAGTGGCACCGAATGGTGGCTCCAGATAGTGCGATGAGCTCAACGGCAACTCGTGCAATCCATTTTGGGGCTTTGTGCGGGGGGAGGTGGCTCGACGAGGTGTCAATAGTCGCGGTGGCACACGACCGAGGAAGGGGAAGGTGGTGCCGGTGCTACAGGCTCACTCCGGACAAGGCGGCCCATGGCGGGGCTAGGGAAGGTCTGAGGTGGCTTGGCACGAGTGACCGCGAATGGCATGGCGGCGGAGCACGGCGGCGGCAAGCTGGCAGTGGGGATGATGAGCTTGGTGGTTGGGGATATGTTTGCGGGCTCAAGGCGGGGTTAATTGGACAAGGGTGTGGATGGAGAAGGCGAATCAAAGAAGGGGCAAACCAAGGGCTTTTCGAGCACGACGACGGTCTGAGGAGGTGGTCGATGTTGGGGGCGATAAGGGTGCACCGAGGGGTTGTGGCGAGGCTAAAGAGACAGAGGGAGTTGCGAGAGCAGGCTTTAAAGCCATGGGAAAGCGGTGGCGGTTGATCTGGGGCGTGGGAGACACGTGGCAGCGGCATGGACGACCATGTAGACCTGCTCACGGGTGGCCCGACCCGAGACCTGGCCGGGATCGGGACTTGAATTTTGGCCCAAAAGCCCGGCAAAATGCGATTTAAATAATAAAAAACTATTTTTTATTCTCAAATGAATGAAATATTAATTTTTGTTCCAAAAAAGAATTAAAATAATTTTTTAAAATGGAAAATGTATTTTTCAAGCTGGGCTAGGCTCAGGCCTGCCGATTCGAGATCAGGCTTTTCAGGCCCAGCCCGAAGCCTGGCCCGGCTAGGCGTTTGAACAGGTCTACGGCCGTGCTCAATCGGTGTTGGAGGAGGGGAAGCTAGCGAGGTGAGGTGGCGAGCGCCGGCGCGGCTTAGTGTAGATGAAGCCTACGAGGGACCGAGGTGGTGTGATGTGGGCGAACGGCGGGGCGGCGTGACGTGAAGTGAAAGAAACAAGAAAGGTGGTGGGTTGGTGTGGAAGGGGAAAGCGGATAAAGGCGAAAACTTTCTAAATTTGGAAAGAATCCAAATTCAACCGAAAATCAGATCAAACTCAAATTTTGAAAAAATTTGGGGTGTTACAGGTCGCACCTCCGATCTCGATCGAGTTCTTGGTCGTTGTAGTGCCGCTTGTGAGGTAGTGACACCTTCGCGGCCTTGCCCATGATGCGGTGTTCTCGCCGCCATGGCGTAAGACGAAGATAGGAGGGTGCGGACAACATCGATGTCGACATGTCACGCATGAGGTTGTTCTTTGTCTCGTCGATCCGCAACTCGTCGCCGTAGATGACCTTGTACTGGCACTATTTGTTGTCCGACGAGCAGCTCCGCGAGTCGAGTTGTTGCATGTTGTAGGGCACGGTGGAGCGACTCCGGGCAGGTCTTGATGTTCGTGGCTTGCAGTCTGTGCGCCTACAATGTCATGTCACTCTACCGCCTGCCGGTGTTGAACACCAGAAGTGGCAGACCCATGACTAAATCTTAGCTAGGGTAGTATGGACCAAGCCTCAAGCCGCATTCGCATTGTAAGACACATCACCACCACCACCTCGCTGGACATCGTGCCCCCAAGTCCACATCTCCACACTTGTAGTTTTTCCGCATATCTGCTCCACCGCCCACCACTCGCTATTTACTAGGTGGTCAGCATCTTCTAAGTCATATACAAATAGTAAATTTCTACCTGTAGTGACAACCGATTACCCTTGATGATCAATTATCACACGTACATATTGTTGGTGATATGCCCTA
The DNA here is from genome assembly GCA_036346255.1 of Ampelocalamus luodianensis. NCBI lineage: Eukaryota > Viridiplantae > Streptophyta > Magnoliopsida > Poales > Poaceae > Ampelocalamus > Ampelocalamus luodianensis. The sequence continues at coordinate 59,903,829 of CM070617.1, read as the reverse complement.
GAGGTGTAACACCCTGGCAATTCGGAAGCCAGAATGTTACCTAAAGACCTAACATGTAACCATACAGCGGAATAATTTTCACAGTAATTCATCAACTAAGTTAAGTAGATCATCAACAATTGGAACATAAACGGAAATGTAATATTGGATCCACTAAGATAATCCTATCAACGAATAATCAATAAATATAAATAGTTATTTAAACAAACTCAATGATAAGGAAGGTACCATCCAAGTCTAAGTTTATTTATTACAATCCAACAATTCACTAATGTAAGGTAGCAGCAGATCTTTTATTCAACTAGTGTAAAGTGATGTATTTGAGTAGTGCATGTCTACTCCCTCCCAAGAGAAACTTCATCAACGATCACCTAAAAATAAATAAACAAAGCAAGAGTGAGTCCAAGACTCAGCAAGTACAATGAATAAGAACAGACAACCAACATGAACAAAGCAATCTCTTCTCAACCTCTGAACATACAACAAATGAATACTTATGAAGATATGAGATGAATGTTCAAATTCAAAGGATTAGACTGCACACATGCATATACCGGTATAGCCAGTGACACACCCGTCGGTGCTCACTTAAGCCCGTATTTATTGAAATACGGGGATCCAAAATACCGTATGAAGAACGTTTCATACGGGTGTCCAAAGTGCCCACATTGGAATGGTGGGACTCACATGCCCATACTAGAATTGATGGGACTTTAGACTCCACTCCCGTGGACAGAACATGAACATGGATGCAACTTTAGACTCCACTCCCGTGGACGGACTTGAACATGGGTGCATGAATATATTTAAAAACAACGACTAGCATCATCTTTGAACATATGAATTTCACATACGGAAGAAACATAATCATCGGAACTTCTCACGTATCAAATGAAAACACAGTACGAACATCCAGCATCCAACATACACAATTCATACAAACGTCAGTATACTTGCCTTCCGCGAAGCAACGTGTTGGCAGGAAACGATGGTACTCCTAAACCTGAAGCTTCACCTCCTAAACAATTAAATAACTGAAATAAGAATGCGAAGAACATGATATTATTGAATAACGTCCTACAACGCTTTCCCAGCGATTCAATATTTAACAAGAAGCTCTAAACTGAAAACCAACGCATTCTGCCCTAAATCGCCTCTGGACAGCAGCACGATAAACAACATAACTCTTGTTCTGGAACTCCGAATGAGGTGAATCCAGTTTCTCTGGATTCTTAACTAACAAATCTACGATACTCTAGTTGACAAGATAATCTAATTCGGCCAAATTAGTACGTCAACAGACTGATGAACTTTCAGCACAGAGCAGAAAAAACAGCAGCACTAAAACGATCATAACTTTTAATCTATAACTCCGAATTGAACGTTCTTTAACAATTTAGAAAGGTTATCAAATTACCTACAATAACCTAGTTGGGTGAAAACCCAGATTCTTCCAATTACAAATTCATATTTTACGAAATAACAAAACAGACTAATCTCGTCATAAATCTGGACAGCAGATACCAAATCTATCATAACTTTTGACTCGAATGTCGGAATCAGGTGTTCTTGGCGGCCACCGAAAGCTAAGAATATAATCTAGATATCTCTAGGAGATCCAAACTACTCGTTCGGCCTCTAAGATCACGAAAATGCCCATGCAACAATCTGGACAGATTGATGTGAACAGCAGACCGACATTGATCCAATCAAATCTATTCGATTTCTCCTCTACGACTAAACAACCAACGATAATCGAGAATCATTACCCTTGTAGAACCTTAGGAAGACGCTGAACGATCCCCCACGAAGAAGATCCCTCGTCCCTCCTTTCGGCGAACCAATCTGCAGTCCTTCCTTCTCCTTCCTTTGCGAACACCGGCAGCGGGAAGGAGCGGCTCCAAGAGGCAAGGCACTGTAGCGTGGTACTGTAGCGGTGGCACTGTAGCTACAGTACCAACCTAGGGTTTTCCCCCTTCTTTTATAGGTGGTCGGCCCCCCATGGGCCTCTTGGGCCAAGGCCCGAGGCCCAGGTTGTCGAAGAAAAGCGAAAAACCCCTCTTTCTTAATTATATTCTTCTCTTTTGAATGATTTCTTTCTTAGAATAAATCGGGGTATTACAAGAGGCAATCATGGAGATGATTGTTTCACGTCTATGTTTATGAGTTCTTGAATAAATGTTATTCTGTTCCTTGAATGAATCGTTAGTTCTGAAGATCAACGAGTATGTGACTTGTTGGTGAAACTCTTCGACTTGTATGATGTCGTTCTAAAAAGTATCCCTGGTCGAATGTCACTAATCGGAACACCAGTGACTCTATGACCAGCGCATATATTGATTGATGACCATGTTTCACCGGTTATGGATATAGGGATATCGAATCTATAATGTGAACACATGTTAGAGAACATAGGGTTGGATTGACCTACCTTGAGACACTATTGAGATTGTTATGATTCTGTGTGTCATTAGTTGGTCTCAAGCAATGATGATGTATAATCCTTAGATCTGAGATCAACATGGTTCCCTACATGTGTATGACACTCTTAGGGGTTGCCAAACGCTACTCAGAATGCGGGTAGTTATAAAAGTAACTTTGGGTATGCTATGAAACATGCGGAGGGATGTGACTGGTCGGATATGGGATTTGCCCCTCCTAACATAACGGGAGAGATGTCGCTGGGCCCCTCGAGGTGATCGGATAAAGAAAGTGCATGGCCATGCCACTAGTGTTCGAAGTGTTCGACCACATAAGGTTATCCGACAACTCGATCGAGAAAGTATTGAACAATCTATGGATGACACATTATCTCACCTGGAGTTCAAACCAGATATCGTGAGGCAAAGGGAGAATACTAGAGTAAGTCGCTTAGTTCGATCAGATCCGGACAAGTCGTATGGTGATACGAGCAAGTCGTAGGCGATCGAACGAAATCCTGAGTGGTCGAAACACGGTTGTAAGGAGTTACTGACTAGTGGTGACCGAGTGCTGACCAGTCGTATAAAGATAGGACACAGTCGTAGTGATGAGGATCTAGTCGTAGATCATATTGCATTAAGGTTAATCCGATATAATTTGTGTGTATTCGGGAATCGTTATGTCTGCTAGGGACGCCACGACTAAGTGGTCGGAAAGGGTTTCGAGTCACAACCGATTACACATAAACCTAACGGGTCACACACTTAATGGGATGGAACAAACCAGTATGAATACGATTCGTTAAATATGTTCGGATAGGATCCGACACGGGGTACTATATAAGGAGATGCTTGAAGCTAGTGTGGGGACGGACGAGAGAGACACGTGAGTTGTTTCCACCGAAACCCTAGCCGCCATCTTCTGGAGAGAGCCTTCCCGTGCGACTTGGTGCTAGCACACGTTGTCTGGTTGTTCCTTCTCGGGCGTGTGGATACCGTGAGGCGCTCACTGCGATTCTTTGTTGCGAGGCGATCAGCGATCTTCACAAAGAATTGGGGAGGTTACTGGAGGAGATGATCGACTACGAGGACGTTGGATGATCATCTACGACCACTACATCGGCGCATTCATCGTCGGACTAGGCTGCTCTGACTCTACTTCCGCTGCACTGTGCGTCTGGTGGTAATGATCTGTGGTCATCTATCTTGCTTTGCATCCTGGTTTACGTGGTAGAAATTTTAAATTATTGCTAGCGTAGCCTACCCGTATCCCTACACATATTTGGCTATTGATGGTAATCTATCTACGCATCGTCAAATTGGCATATGATCAGATAGTTTGCATTACACATATTTTAAGACCGTAGCACATAAATCAGACTCGATGCCTCGATCGGTGGTGCGATGTCCGCCTCCCTAGTCAATGCTTCTCTTGGTGGCGGTCGACCTAAATCAACAAAGAGACATGCCACATGTCCAAATCAACAAAGGGCGTCGCCATCCGTTCTTCGTCTACCTCGGCTCGCATACTCTCGCGGTGGCGATGAATGCCGGGGTTATGGAAATGGAAGGAGGCTGGGCAACCGCTACCACATGGGACGATGCGCGCCTGAACACCAACGACAAGTCTATGTTTGGGTCTCGACTCTCGAGTCCAATCGACACGATCGATGTAGTTACCAGTATATATCAAGAGAGGCATGTCCCTGTGCATGCGCAGGATAGGACATGCCCTTTTGAGGCATAGGTTGCGTCAATCACCAAAGTAGCATTGATCTTGTAGTTTACGGACTTGCAGCTTGAGGTGACCATCGTGAGTTTTTAGCCGTATTGGCACATTTCCTGGATGAATTAGTGAAAATAGCTCTCATCGCACCAAATTTGTAGAAATGAAGCCTCGTTCGCACGCGCCACCGCGTGCGGCGGTTTTCAAAAAGGCGACACGTAGCAAAACCACACGGTGGTGGCGGCGGAGGGGTCTTGTGTCCATTTAATTCTATGGTGTCGACTCTCTAAGAGCAACTAAAGTGACAGCAAGTGAAGTGACTTCAGTCTGATATTGATTATTGAACATGGACACTTTTGAACTCTGTAACATCTAAGAGCAAATACATAGCAAGTGTGTTTGCCCTGTGTGAGGACCCCAGTTTATTTGGCTTGTAATGCTTAACCAACCACCTGGTCCTAGCATCACAAATCAAATAAAGCGATCCTCGAATATGTATACTTCCCTAAAGATATACACACCTCGGTACAAAATTAGACATCAACTCCATTCCAAACATAGAGTCCAAATACTACACTACCAAGCGGAAGATAAACAAATAGTAGAGTTATTACAGACAAAGGCCGACAGGCCACAAGGTACACAAATGAACAAGACGGATAGCGGAAGCAAAGTGCCATAAGATGGCTATAAACAAAGCCAATCGTGCCTCCAACCCACAAGGCATCGGCCAGGACCGCCAAGTCTAGTCGTCCACGAACGGCAACACTCACTCACGAGTGAGGCCCTTGGGGCTCACCTTCTTCCTCTGCAACACAAACATTAAGCAAAGCACACAGTACAAAGATTGTCTTTGTACCCAAAGCGAGTGTGAACTAGCGGACTGTTCATATGCTACATGCGGGCTTGTTTGGTGGAGGCCATATGTCTTGTTTGCATAAAGCCAATTTTCATTTGCAATAAGGTAATACATTTTAAAGGCAAGTTTGCAATTCATTTTAAGATTGAAATAACAATAAAGATAATAATAACAAAAGAGGAAGATAAACAACCTAGAAGTGACTATCCCAATAGTCACTCCAACAATAACACGAATCCCAGTTAGTACCACCCATCAAGTTTTAATTTTAAATGTTGTAGTCTAACTCTTGATAAGCTTACCCAAGCGTGTCCATCACCTAGGGCGAGGCTATTCGAATAGTTTTTAACCTGAGGGTGTACCCTGTACCACACTTGGACCGCCTTTAAGCCAAAGCACACTTAGAAGGTATGCCGACACAGCTAAGTCCTCACGAGACTTTTTCCAATATTGTGTATTAACTACGAGCCGCTCGTATGGATAGAAATCCATGCGCTTACATGGTAAAGCCGAAAGACAACTACCCGCTCGGGATAAAGCTTTTGGACAACTACCATGCTCCCACCTCCATCCCTCCTGCGACCCCTGCGACCGAGCCAATACACGCCAAAGTACTAGGTCAAGAGAGGTCCATACCCTCTAGTGTGGTTAGCGCGAAATGCTGGATAATGAAACTCACAAGATGTTCGGTCCTTAATTGACCGGGCACCTTTCGATCACACCAATAGATCACACCAATCTTACCATTGTGCGCGTCTAAATCATTTTTGTTTTCATTTTTAGTTTTGCAATTAAACAAAGCGAAATCTGAAATATAAAGTTATAGAAAGTTTTGTGTGATCAAGGTTACCGACTAAGTCGATAACGCCCATTTCTACCGATACTAAGCATGTCTAAGCAATTTGACCGGATCTACTAAGTGGCAAGAGATCATCCAGCGACCTCTAATCACGACAAATAACCTAGGCTCGGGTAGTAGAGGTCAATATTTTGTCCACAGGATATGCAACTCTGATTTAACTAATCAATTTAACACAAATTAAGCGATGCATACATACGGTTGAAACAAAATATTAGACTTTAAAATCTTTGGGATAAACATGATCAAGCGCTTGCTGTTGCTGTTGCTCAATTTGTTGCGGAGGGTCGCTCTCGGGGTTACCGCAAATATCGAATCCTAACGATTGAACAAATAACAGCGAATAAGAACGAATAACACCGGCAAAACTCAACATACAACAATAACAAGACATACCAAAACTCACACGGCAACCTAAGCAGGATATAACAAAATTTTAGAAACAGAGAACAAATCACTTTAGGTTATTAAGAATTTTCCATGAATTTTCTAAGCTAAAACACATCAAAACACTAGTTAATTGCTTAACAAATTTTCATGAGCAGAAACATTATCTAAAACCTATCACGAAAATTAGTATACTAAAAATGAAATTTTCAGAATTGGTTTCACTTTAGATTTGGACAATTATTGAAAGAGATATACATTTTCTAATTTAGAAGATACATAAAACATCTTTTAATTAATTAACAGATTTTTGCTACATAGACAAGGTTGAAACTAATTTTAGTAAATACCACATTTAAAATCAAAATTAACGACTTTGGATTCATGCGATTTAGATAAAAATTGAATTAGTTATGCATTTTCTAAGTTTAAATGAATTATCGAACAACGAAAACACATTACGAAATACTAAAGCATTTAATCCTTTTTCCACCCACACCAACCCAGCCCAGACAACGGCGGCGGGCGCGCGAAAGTCTTGGCAGAACGATCCGCGCGCGAAGGTGGCGTCGGCGTATTCTAGAAATCGTCTTGGCTTACAAAGTGCAAACCTAACATACTCTCCGAGAAATACGCTACCGACGGAGAAAGCGCATTACGAGCTACACAACCTAAGCGGCAACGACGGACCACATGGCGTGACTCGGAGAACAAATAGCGAGGCTGGATTAAAGATTTTCGCGTGATTAGCCAATAGGGCCACAAGTCGAGACTCAAACTAGACATGATTAGAGTTAAACTAATCATCACGGCGGCTCACCGGCGCGCCTGAGGGCAGCGGCGGCGCGTGGTGATCTAGCTAACGATGGGTTTACGGGCGAGAAGTGGTACCCGGGTTCACCGCGTCCTGCGAACTTGATGGCGGTGACCGGGACCTCAAGGATGCGGTGGCGGTGGCGAGCGAAGCGGAGAAGAAGATCGGCCTCCGCGAGAAGGCGCTCTGAGCCGATAAGCTACGGGAAGTGCGCGCCGGCCGTTTTGACTCCGGGAAGGATAAGCCACGACCACGGCGGCGATGGAGCTCGCGGCGGCGAAATTGCTGCGGCGGCGAATCACCGTCTTGCGGGAAGAAGCGCCCCGCCGCCCGCGCATGATGTACCAAGGCGAGAAGGAGCTCACGGTTGGACTCGAAGAAGGTTGCGATCACGAGGACCAGCGCCGGCGAGGACTCACCGAGCGCAAATGAGCTCGCGGGCGAGATCACCGGCGGAGCGGCGAACTAGCTCCGGCGATACCCCGGATGCGAGAGCTCGGGATGGGCAAAATGGGCGCGGTGAGAGAGTGGATCACGATGGTGCGATCGCGAGCTCGAGTGCGGCTTCAACGCGGCGGCGCGCGCCGTTCTCTTCTCGGCCGAAGCGGAGTGGGCGAGAAAGCGAGAGAGCGAAGAAGCGATGAATGGATCGAGGCGGTGAGGTTATGAAGGCACGGCGATGCGCTATGGGCGGACACGCGTCCACGACATGGCGGCGGCGAGCTCGTGGCACGCATGCGCGCGCGGCGCGAGCTCCGGTGAGTGCGGAGAAAGCGAGGCGGACTGGCGGTAGGGTCCACTTGTCGATGATAGCGGCGGCGGTGCGGCTGGAGTCAAGTGCGGTGCGACCGGTGGTTTGACTAGACCGAATGTATCGGCTGTTGGATCTAAAATGAGCGGTCGAGATTGATGTATGCATGGACGGTCGGCGAGGCAAGCAATGTGGACCGTTCGATCTCCATCGGACGGTGATAGCCATCGGACTGGCGGTGCAGCTAGGCGGTGCGGCCAGAGTCAAGTGGTGCGGGTCGGACTCGAGCCCAAGTGGGGTTTGAACCCGAGCAGTAATTTGATTTGAATTAGAAAGACAAAGAGGGTTTTGGGAATTTTTAGAGGTAGCTCTAGGGCTCCAAAAATTTCGAAATTTTTATGGTAGCTAACTGGAACAGAGGACTCCCTTGTGTAATTTTTCCAGGAGTTCTCATGCATTAGATTTCTCCCAAGAAAATTCACAAGCTGCTGCCTAAGGGTTTGACCAGATTTCTAAACTGGTTTGACTTGGGCATTTGAAATAGCAACTAAAATCTAAAAATTGTGAAATAATTCAGGGAGGTAGATAGGATGATCAAGATGATAGGAAAAATAATTTTAGAAGATGATCACAAGTTTGAAAGCTATGAATTTGCTGATAACAATTTCTATTCACAAGAATTTAATTCTAGAAAATGGAAATTGCTAGGGAAAATTTGGAAAACTTCCAAATGATTTGATGAGACAACAAAAGTTTTATTTCTCCTCAAAATTTTACATTGGAAATACAAACCTAAGCTAGGGCTGTTACAAATCTCCCCCTACAGGAATCTCGCCAGAGATTACGATCAACTGAGGAAGAAGGGCGGTGTCTGCTCGGAGGCGATCTTCCTGCTCCCAAGTGGCTTCATCCTCGGAGTGGTTCGACCACTGAACTTTAAGGAACTTGATCACACGGTTCCTTGTTCGCATTCGGCTTCTTCGAGGATCTGAGCGGGACACTCACGATAAAGGCAGATCTTCTGCATCGATATTTTCCAATGGTGTTTCCTCAGCCGGAACGGAGGCACTTCTTCAATTGCGACACATGGAAAACATCATGCACCCCTCAAGTGTAGCTGGCAACTCAAGCGGTATGCAGCGGCTCCCACTTTCTTGGCGGCGCAATAAGGCGGGCATGCGAGAGCCAATTTGCCCTTGACACCAAAACAGCGGCCCTTCAAAGGTGAGACTTTGAGATACACAAAGTCATTGGGTGGAAACTCAACTCACGGCGGCGTCGATGCGCATAGCTCTTACGCACGGGTGAGCTCGTGCAAGTGCTCACGAATCAAGCGCACTTGGTTTCGCCTCATTGATCGAATCTGGACCAGAAGCGCCTTTCACGGTTTCGACCGGTTCAACGGTGTCTGCATCGCCGTCCATACAAGGTCTCAAGCGGTGCCATCAGAGACTAACTGGAAGTTGTTGTTGTAGGAGAACTTCGGCAGCGGTAGGCACTTCTCCCAATTCTTCCCATAGGAAAGAACACAAGCACGAACATATCTTCAAGCACTTGGTTGACTCGCTCCGTCGACCATCGATCGAGGATGATAAATTTGGTGAAAGAAAGACGGGTCCCCATGGCTTCATGTAGGCGTGCCAAAGTCGGGAAGTGAAAAGAGAACCACGATCGACACCATCGTTCGTGGCACACCATGCAAACTCACAATGCGGGATATGTAGAAGTGCGCCAATTTCTTGTGGCGAGGCGGTACACTGGCGCGAAAATGTGCTACTTTGTCAATCGGTCAATAACCACCCGGATAGCATCCTTCCCGAAGAAGTGCAGGGCAAACGATGTGAAGTCCATACCAGCGGAATCCCACTTCCACTCTGGTATAGGCAAATTTGGAGGAGACTCTTCTGGGCGATGCTCGGCCTTCACTGCGACAACATCGTCGCATCGGCAACGAACCCGGCAATCTCGCGCTTCATGCGAGTCCACGAATCTCGCGCGGATCTTGGTACATTTTAGTGGCAGCAGGATGGATGGACAAAGGCGAATCATGGGCCTCTGAAGAATCAAATCCGTAATCGGAACCTTTGGAACCACGGTATTTGCCCAAACCACACAACACCATGCTCATCTTAGAAACACTGGCTATCCATCCTTGATATTACGCTTGATCTGGTTCACATGCCATCAGCTGGCTGTGCTGCCTTGACTTGATCCACCAAGGTTGGTTGCACAACCAAGGCGACAAGGAACCATGCTCAACCAAACCCAAGTTGAGACAAAGTGCGCAGAAGTGCGGTTCTTTGCTCTTGGATCATCGAGTATTGCAATACACCTTTCGGCTAAGTGCATCGGCAACCACATTGGCCTTGCCGGGATGATCTGAATACCCATGTCATAATCTTTGATCAATTCCAACCATCTCCTGCACGAGGTTCAGTGCAGTTGGGTGAACAAGTATTTCAAGCTCTTGTGATCGGAATACACCTCACGTGATTCTGATCGGATAATGCGCCAAATCTTGAGTGCATGAACCACGGCCGCAAGCTCTAAATCATGGGTGGGATAGTTGAGCTCATGTGGTCTCAGCGCCTAGATGCATAGGCAAGCTGCCTTGCCTTCTTGCATAAGCACACACGAGTCCTGTGAGAGGCATCGCGATGAATATCAAAGCCCTTGTGGACATCGGGAAGAGTAAGAAGCTGGAGTGAAGTCAATCGCCGTTTGAGCTCTGAAAGCTCTCATCTGCGAGAGGTCCACACAAACTTCTTGTCCTTTTGAGCAATTCGGTCATTGGTATGCGATTTTGGAAGTTCTCGATGAAGCGGCGGTAGAAGCCGCTAAACCAAAAAACTCCGCACATCGGTGGTGACTTGGTGGCCCCAAACGAGCGTCGATGACCTTCTGGGATCCTGACTCGCCTCGGTGAAAGAACATGGCCCAAGAATGCCACTTCCTTCAACAGAACTCACATTTCTTGAACTTTGCATATAGTGATGCTCCATAATTTGCCCAAAACAATCTTGGATGCTCGGCATACTCTGCCTTGATCTTGGAATAAATAAGAATATCATCAATAAAGACCACCACAAATTTATCAAAAACTCCATGAATCTGAATTCATTAAGTTCATGAACAAAATTTGGAGCATTGGTTAAACGAAAGACATGACGGTGTACTCATACATCCCATAACAGTAGTGAAAGTGTTTGGAATATCTTGAGATCTAATCGACACGATGATACCCCATTCTCAAATCAATCTTTGAGAACACAGGCTCAGATCAAGCGATCGAGCAGATCATCGATGCGGGGCAAAGGATATTTTGTTCTTCACCGTCACCTCATTGAGAGGGCGGTAATCAACGCACATGCGCAAAGTCTTGTCCTTCTTCTTCACAAAGATCACGGACAACCCCAAGGAGATGGCGGGACGGATGAAACCCTTAGCTTGGAGCTCGCCAAGCTGCTTCTTCAATTCTTCTAGCTCATTGGGAGGCATCCGATCTGGCGCCTTGAAATCGAGCGTCTGGGCAGCAACTCGATGACAAACTCCGGATCTCGAGCGGAGGCATCCCGGACAAATCTTGGAAAGACATCCACAAAGTCGGATACTATGGGAACATCCACGAATCGTAAAGTGGCTTAGCTTCTAATACACATAGATGTGGCCTGAAGGCTGGCGAAAATCCGACTGTTACTTTGAAGAAATTTGGTGAGATAGACAATCTTCACAGCTGTCGATTTGTCCCAAGTGTTGGGACAACCAATCCATGCCAAGAATCACATCCAGCTCATGGGCTGAGCGAGAATAAGGTTGCCAAAACCCACTCCTTTGACTATGATAGGAACATCCAGGCAACGTAAATCGGCTCTCATTTCCGACCCGGAGCGGATGAGCAAAGGAACTCCCAAAGGAACACGGTGAAGACCACTAGCGAGCAAATGATCTTGAAATAAAGAATCGATGCTCGAGAATCAAATAATCTGCAGCGGGGCGAGTTAACAAGAAGTGTACCCATCACGACATCTGGCGCCTCCTGAGCCTCCTCGGTGAAAGGTGGTTGACTCGACCATTGCTTTCGCACCAGGGCTTACGGATCATCTTAGTCGGTGGATGACCACTCCTGCCGCGTCCTCCATTGGGGGCGGCGGCTAACACTCGAGGGCAAGCGTTGGCGTAGTGGCCCTTGTTGTGGCGGCGAAAACAAGTAACCTCGGCCGCCGGTTGCGGAGGCCGCTCTGTCTTGGATCGCGGCGCGCGTGGCTGGCTCACGGCTGCGGTGGGCGGCTGGTGCGAGATAGCCTCGGCGCGGTGGAGCAAAAGAGCAGACCAGTGGTGTGCCCGGCGAGGGCAGTGAGGCTAGTGTGAGTGGGCGTCGCCTCCCATTTGCGCTTGCGGGACTCGCCAGCGCCTTTGCCTTATGTTCGACAACAATGACCTTATCGACCAAGGCACGAAAGTGAGAGAAGTCCACAATAGATAGCTTGTCCTGCGGCTCCTCGGACAAGCCATCCATAAACTTCTCTGCTTAGCCTCATACGAGGCCACCTCACTGGAGCATAACGAGCCAAATGATTGAACTCGTGCGGTACTCTGTCACGGACTTGCGCCCTTGCTTGGCGCGAGGAACTCCTTCTTCTTGACTTCATCGGGCCATACGGGATGTGGGCCCGCCAGCGATCGAACTCCTCCCACGCGACCACATGGCCCGCGGGGTGCATGGCGAGATAGTTCTCCCACCATGAGTCTTTGCGCCCTCAAGGCGGTGGGGCGAAAGTGCCTTATCTGTGCACGGCGGCGAGCTATGTTGAGCTTCGGCTCAGCCATGCGCAGACCAATCATCCGCATCGAGAGGTCCTCGGGCGGGAAAGTCGGCGGCTGCGTGCGGAGGAACTCTGCAAGTCCCCGCGAGTCTAGTGGCGCCACCACGGGCGAGTGGAGGTATTCCTAGCAATAACCTCCAAGATGCGCGTCGGTCCATGCGGTTTCGCTCGATCTAGCGAGCACCTCGGCCATGGTCGGAGGAGAAGCTCCTCATCATGACTAACTGCTGACCGCGCACGCGTTCTCCGGCCATCTGTTTCACTAAGACAAGTTAACAATAGTAGAAAAACACGAAGTCGATAACCCATTGCAAATAACACTAAAGCACAAAACAAACACAAGACTTTTAAGTTACAAAACCATTTGACAAAAATCGGACACTTAGCAACTCATACATATCTTACCCTTATGCCCCCACAAATTTTACTTAGACTAATTCTCTATGGTTCTCCCAAAGTGATTCTACAGTAGTAACTATCTTTTGAAAGGAAAGAGAAGAAACCAAGTTTTAAACTCAAATTAGAGTAAGATGAGGGTAGAAGGCTAAGATAGGTAAGGAGTAAAATCGAGAATCTGCCTAGGTTTTCATAAACCCTTTTATACTTTGAACTTAAGCTTTTTCAAAATATCTAAGGACGACTATGCTTGGGTTACTACGGTCGAATGGCTCGATACCAACTTTGTGAGGACCCAGTTTATTTGGCTTGTAATGCTTAACCAACCACAGTCCTAGCATCACAAATCAAATAAGCGATCCTCAGATATGTATACTTCGAAGCAGTATACACACCTCGGTACAAATTAGACATCAACTCCATTCCAAACATAGAGTCCAAATACTACACTACCAAGCGGAAGATAAACAAATAGTAGAGTTATTACGGACAAAGGCCGACGGGCCACAAGTACACAAATGAACAAGGCGGACAGTGGAAGCAAAAGTGCCATAAGATGGCTATAAACAAAGCCAATCGTGCCTCCAACCCACAAGGCATCGGCGGGACCGCCAAGTCTAGTCGTCACGAAAGCGGCAACACGACTCACGAAGTGAGGCCCTTGGGGCTCACCTTCTTCCTCTGCAACACAAACATTAAGCAAAGCACTGAGTACAAAGATTGTCTTTGTACGCAAAGCCCAGTGTGAACTAGCGGACTGTTCATATGCTACATGCGGAGCTTGTTTGGTGGAGGCCATATGTCTTGTTTGCATAAAGCCAATTTTCATTTGCAATAAGGTAATACATTTTAAAGGCAAGTTTGCAATTCATTTTAAGATTGAAATAACAGTAAAGATAATAATAACAAAAGGAAGATAAACAACCTAGAAGTGACTATCCCAATAGTCACTCCAACAATAACACGAATCTGATTAGTACCACCCATCAAGTTTTAATTTTAAATGTTGTAGTCTAACTCTTGATAAGCTTACCCAAGCGTGTCCATCACCTAGGGCGAGGCTATTCGAATAGTTTTTAACCTGCGGGGGTGTACCACTATGTACCACACTTGGGCCTTTAAGCCAAAGCACACTTCGAAGGTATCCGAGGCTGACTAAGTCCTCTGAGACTTTTTCCAATATTGTGTATTAACTACGAGCGCTCGTATGGATAGAAATCCATACGCTTACATGGTAAAGCAGAAAGACAACTACCCACTCGGGATAAAGCTTTTGGACAACTACCATGCTCCCACCTCCATCCCTCTGCGACCCCTGCGACCGGGCCAATACACGCCAAAGTACTAGGTCAAGAGAGGTCCATACCCTCTAGTGTGGTTGCTGCGCGAAATGCTGGATAACGAAACTCACAAGATGTTCGGTCCTTAATTGACCGGGCACCTTTCGATCACACCCAATAGATCACACCAATCTTACCATTGTGCCCGTCTAAATCATTTTGTTTTCATTTTTAGTTTTGCAATTAAACAAGCAGAAATCTGAAATATAAAGTTATAGAAAGTTTTGTGTGATCAAGGTTCTGACTAAGTCGATAACCGCCCATTTCTACCGATACTAAGCATGTCTAAGCAATTTGACCGGATCTACTAAGTGGCAAGAGATCATCCAATGACCTCTAATCACGACAAATAACCTAGGCTCGGGTAGTAGAGGTCAATATTTTTGTCCACAGGATATGCGACTACAGTTTAACTAATCAATTTAACACAAATTAGCGATGCATACATACGGTTGAAACAAAATATTAGACTTTAAAATCTTGGGATAAACATGATCAAGCTGCTTGCACATTTGCTGTTGCTCAATTTGTTGCGGAGGGTCGCTCTCGGGGTTACCATAAATATCGAATCTAACGATTGAACAAATAACGTGAATAGAGCGAATAACAGGCAAAACTCAACATACAACAATAACAAGACATACCAAAACTCACACGGCAACCTAAGCGGGATATAACAAAATTTTAGAAGCAGAGAACAAATCACTTTAGGTTATTAAGAATTTTCCATGAATTTTCTAAGCTAAAAACACATCAAAACACTAGTTAATTGCTTAACAAATTTTCATGAAACAGAAGCATATCTAAAACCTATCACGAAAATTAGTATACTAAAAATGAAATTTTACGAATTGGTTTCACTTTATTTGGACAATTATTGAAAGAGATATACATTTTCTAATTTAGAAGATACATAAAACATCTTTTAATTAATTAACAGATTTTTGCTACATAGACAAGGTTGAAACTAATTTTAGTAAATACCACATTTAAAATCAAAATTAACGAAAACTGGATTCATGCGATTTAGATAAAAATTGAATTAGTTATGCATTTTCTAAGTTTAAATGAATTATCGAGCAACGAGAAAACACATTACGAAATACTAAAGCATTTAATCCTTTTCCACCCATACCAACCAGCCCCGGACAACGGGCGGGCATGAAAGTCTTGGCAGAGACGATCCGCGCGAAGGTGGCGTCGGCGTATTCTAAAATCGTCTTGACTTACACAAAGTGCAAACCTAACATACTCTCACGAGAAATCGCTTAGCGGAGAAAGCGCGTACGAGCTACACAACCTAGCGGCGTACGGACCCACATGGCGACTCGAGAGAACAAATAACGGGCTGGATTAAAGATTTTCGCGTGATTAGCCAATAGGGCCCACAAGTCGAGACTCAAACTAGACATGATTAGAGTTAAACTAGTCATCACCGGCGGCTCCGGCGCGCCGCGGGAGGGCAGCGGCGGCGCGCGGTGATCTAGCTAACGGTGGGTTTACGGCGAAGTGGTACCAACCGGGTTCACCGCGTCCTTGCGAACTTGATGCGGTGACCGGGACCTCAAGGATGCGTGGCGGCGGCCGGCGTCGAGCGGAGAAGAAGACGCGGCCTCCGTGGAGAAGGCGCTACGAGCCGATAAGCTACGGGAAGTGCGCGCCGGCCGTTTTGACTCGGAAGGATAAGCCCACTACCACGGCGGCGATGGAGCTCGCGGCGGCGAAATTATTGCGCGGCGAATCACGTCTTGCGAAGAAGCGCCACGCCCACCATGATGTACCAAGGCGAGAAAGGAGCTCGCGGTTAGACTGCGAAAGGATTGCGATCCACGAGGACCAAAAGCGAGGCGAGGACTCACGAGCGCAAATGAGCTCGCGAGCCGAGATCACGGAGGCGGAGGCAGCGAACTAGCTCCGGCGATGCTTTGGATGCGGAGGCTCGGGATGGGCAAAATGGGCGCGGTGAGGAGAGTGGATCCGCGATGGTGCGGTCGCGAGCTCGATGCACGGCTTCAACGCGGCGGCGCGCCGTTCTCTTCTCGTGAGAAGCGGAGAAGTGGGCGAGCGAGAGGCGAAGAAGCGATGAATGGATCGGGCGGTGAGGTTATGAAGGCTGGCGATGCGCTATGGATGGACCGCGCGTCCACGGCGTGGCGGCGGCGAAGTGCGTGCACGCATGCGCGCGCGCGCCGCGAGCTCCGGTGAGTGCGGAGAAGGCGAGGCGGACGGCGGTGAGGTCCACTTGTTAGTGATAGCGGCCGGCGAGTGCAGGCGGATTCAAGTGCGGTGCGAACGGTGGTGTGACTCGACCCGAATGTATCGGCCGTTGGATCTAAAATGAGCGGTCGAGATTGATGTATGCATTCGGACAGTCGGCGAGGCAAGCAATGTGGACCGTTCGATCTCCATCGGATGGTTGATAG
Organism: Ampelocalamus luodianensis; assembly: GCA_036346255.1. Taxonomy (NCBI): domain Eukaryota; kingdom Viridiplantae; phylum Streptophyta; class Magnoliopsida; order Poales; family Poaceae; genus Ampelocalamus; species Ampelocalamus luodianensis. Next base: position 59,887,031 of record CM070617.1, on the reverse strand, counting down.
CCATCGGGCTCGTGCGGTGCAGCTAGGCGGTGCGGCCGAGTCAAGTGGTGCGGGTCGGACTCGAGCCCAAGTGGGGTTTGAACCAGAGAGCAGTAATTTGATTTGAATTAGAAAGGCAGAGAGGGTTTTGGGAATTTTTAGAGGTAGCTCCAGGGCTCCAAAAATTTCAGAAATTTTTATGGTAGCTAACTGGAACAGAGGACTCCTTGTGTAATTTTCTAGGAGTTCTCATGCATTAGATTTCTCCCAAGAAAATTCACAAGCTACTGCCTAAGGGTTTGACAGATTTCTAAACTGGTTTGACTTGGGCATTTGAAATAGCAACTAAAATCTAAAAATTGTGAAATAATTCAGGGAGGTAGATAGGATGATCAAGATGATAGGAAAAATAATTTCAGAAGATGATCACAAGTTTGAAAGCTAAGAATTTGCTGATAACAATTTCTATTCACAAGAATTTAATTCAAGAAAATGGAAATTGCTAGGGAAAATTTGGAAAACTTCCAAATGATTTGATGAGACAACAAAAGTTTTTATTTCTCCTCAAAATTTTACATTGGAAATACAAACCGTAAGCTAGGGCTGTTACACCCTGGGGGTATTGCAAATGGTATCTCACAACCGAACACTCTGCACCATGTAGAAGGCCATATAGGTTAAGAAATGAATATGTTGTACATGGTAAATTCTACCAAGACTCCCAATTTGTGCATTAGTAATACTCCTAGCAAAAATTGACAAAACATTGCAAAAAAAACTGAAAAGATAGTACTCTCTATTTGGAGTTAAAAAACTGACATTTGCCGATTTGGTGCCGACTGGAGGCTAATAACAAGGAAAATAATAGTTAATAACAAGTACGTACACAAAATTCTTAGAATATATAAACAAGAAAAAAATACCTGCTAATATGGTTGCAAATGATAGAGCTTAATAACGCTAAAACGTCCCTTTACTCATTTTAATAACGTTAATGACTGACTAATGATCGGAATGATTCATTTTCTTGTGAGCGCATTGTGAGGACCAGAATATTTAACTAGTAACATAACCTCCAAATGGTTCTAGCATTACTAATTAAACATTCTAAGCCTCGATGGGCATATGCTTCCCAGAATTGCAGCACATGCACATCATCACAAAATTACACATTATTTCCATACAACATACATTAAGAAGTCTAGTAAAGGACATAGATAAAGTAAGTTATTACAAAAGAGCCGACCGGCCAAATGACACAATATACATGAATGACAGCGGAAGCAAAAGGTGCCATAAGATGGCTAGAATAAAAGTCGACCAGTTAGCTGCATAACCCACAAGGCAACCGACCGGGCCGCCAAGCTAGACGCCTCTAAGGCTACCACAGCACAACTCACGAGAAGTGAGGCCCCTCCAGCTCACCTTCTTCCTGCAACAAATACATTTAAGCAAGATAGCCCAGTACACAGCGGTACTCGCAAGGCGACGTATGGAATAGCGGACCTATTCATAAACCACATACAAGCTTATTTAGGTGGAGGTTGTATGTCTCATTTACACAAAACCAACTTTATTTGCAATAATGTAATACATTTAAAACAAGTTTGCAAATCTGTTTTGTTGTCAAAATAACGACAAAATAAAGATACATACAAGTAACCACGGAAGTGACTATCCCAATAGTCACCACAACATAACACGAATCCCGATTCGTACCACAAAATCAAGTTTTAATTAAAGGTTGTAGTCTACCTCTTGAAAAGCTTACCCAAGCGTGTCCATAACCTAGGGCGAGGCTATTCGAATAGTTTTAACCTGCAGGGTGTACCAATGTACCCACACTTGGACCGCCTTTAAGCCACAAAGCACACTTCAGAAGGTATGCCGGCCACGGCTAAGTCCTCTGAGACGTTTTCAAATATTGTGTATTAACTACGAGCGCTCGTATGGATAGAAACCCATATGTTTACATTGCAAGCGAAAGACAACCGGCCATCACGGGGAAGCCTTTGGACATTGCAATGCTCCCAACACCATCCCTCCTGCGACTCCTGCGACCGAAGCCAATACACGCAAAATACTAAGTCAAGAGAGGTTCCATACCCTCTAGTGTGGTTATACGCACAAATTGCTCGGATAACAGTACTCACAAAATGTTGGTCCTTAATTGACTTGGGCACCATTTCAGTCACACCCAAAAATCACCGTCTTACCATTGTGCCCAAGTCTAAATTATTTTGTTTTCAGTTTAGTTTTCATAAGTAGACATGGCACAAGTCGAAATCATAGATCATAATAAGTTTTATGTGATCAAGGTTATCGACAAGTCGATAACCGCCCATTTCTACCGAAGCTAAGCATGGCTAAGCAATTGCCATAACTACTAAGTGACAAGAGCTCATCCACGAGCCCTAATCACAACAATAACCTAGGCTCACGGTAGTAGAGAATAATCATTTGCTAAGAAATGCATCTACTAGGTCAACTAACGACAATAGTTTAACACAAAGTAGCAATGCATACATAGAGTTTGTAATCAACATAAATACTTAAAATACTGGGATTAACATGATCAAAGTGCTTGCCTTACTGGGATTGGTCTTGCTGCAGAGGAGTGCTCGGGTTCAATAAACTCTTGAACCTAGCATTGAAAAGGCGATAAAACCAATAGAGCGAAGAATACCAAAGGAACTCAACAGCAAAGAACATCCAAATCCCATGAAATTTCTACAGCAGCTAGAGGTTGATTTTAGACAATTTTAGAAACAAGAATCACTCCCTTTGGACTTAGCATGAAAAAGTTATGGCCTAAACAATTTCTCTCAGCCTGAAAAATCCTTATTAAATTAATTTCGGTTACTGTTCATGGCAAAAATTTCTAGAATGATCTGGAGTCTGAAATTTTTATGGTAGGTAGCTAAGGTCATCCTAAGAACAGCAAAGTTGAGTTTACATCAATTGGAGTTATAATGAATTAGTTATGATTTTTCTAAGTTCTAAAACTAGTGGATCATTAATTTCAGTGGCAAGGATCATAAGAAGACCTATTCTACATTATAGTACATTTCTAGAGGGTTTTAACAAAACTTAGTTTGCTCAGATTGGAATTACAGAGAATAAGTTATGCATTTTACAAATTTTCCATGAATTTCTAGACAACCATTTTATATTAAATGAGGTTCATGTAGTTTATATCATTTTACGCTACATACGATTGCCTAAATTCATTCTTAGATTAAAGTTCATTCTATAACAGAGCTAAAGCAACTGGAATCATTCAAAAAGGAGCTAAAATGACAAAGTTGTGCATGTTTGAAAATTGAACAATCCAAAAACTTAGAAAATTTGAGCTCTCGGGGTCCAAATGGCTGAATGAATAAAGAGAGGTCGTGGGCGTTGATCTTGCATCGCAAGGCCACGGACCTCGGCAACTTGCACAAAAGACCTCCTCCTCCTTTGGGAGAGTGCGGGCGTTGAGATTGGATCCAACGGCACCACCGCATGTGCATGCACGCGCGCGCAAAGAGTCCTCACGCCTAACGGAGGTCGTGGACCGTCGAGATCAAGATCCGCGATCCGGGCACTAGGGGAGGTCCTAAGGCTTTAAATCCAAGGAAGGAGGTCGGGACGGTCGGGATCTCTCGGGAAGTCCCAACGGTCTAGATCTCGAGAGGAGGTCTACGGCTAAATCTACGGAGGAGGTCGGCCCGTTAGATCTAAATCTAGCGGTTGAGACCGAGGAGGAGGTCCTAAAGCTACGGATCTAAAGGATGAGGTCCTAGGCGGTCAAGATCTCAGAGGAGGTCTTGATCGGTGAGGATTTACACGAGGAGGTCTTGGATGGCCAAGATCTACTCGGGAGGTCCTATGCGCACAGGGTTTTAACGGGAGGAGATGCAGGCGGCTCAGTTAGACCTAGGAGGTCTTGAGCAGTCCCGGATCGGCGGAGGGAGGTCCTGAGACTAAGGATTTTACAAAGGAGATCTAACGCTCAGATCTAAATCCGGGGAGGTCGTGAACGGCTAGGATTGCGTCTAAGAGGTCCTGAGCGGGGTTTTCTTTGTAAAAGACCAGGGGTGGCTTTTTACAAAGAGGACCCCGAGGGTGGTCTAGGGGTGGTCTTTGCAAAATGGCCAAGACAACCCGAGGAGGTCCAAGGTGCTTCAAAGGTGCGGGACCTCGGGACGACTACTAAGCGTGGCGGCTAAGACAACATTAATCTTTGCTCATGATTGGCAATAAAGGAGCCTAAAAGGGACATTAATGGCTTATGGATTTTAATTCTAAGCCTATGGCCCACACGTCGGTGACACATGGCACAGATTAAGACATGATTAATGCACCAATGATTAGAAATGATTAGGCATTAATGCTGTCCTAAAAATGACAAAGCGGGAGTTTGCAGGCAAAACTCCCGGCGCTTTAACTTGCTTGCGGCGACGAGGACCACGCCGCGCCAACTAAACACTGGAATGGAACCGCAATAACATCACGAGCTTGGCAACCTCGCGCGGCGCGGCTGGAACAGGCCGCGAGCGAGAGATAGGCTAGGAGTGCAATACGACACAACTCACGAAAACTAAACGAACTCTCGGCGACTAGAAAATGCAAAGACCAAGCTAAGAAAAGGCACACGAGGCGAGAGGGGACCAAGGTGGTCGGAGGAACTTGGAGAAGGCCGATGAGGTCCGGTGAAGAGCTCGCGGTGAAGAGAAAGAAGACGATCTGGACCACGGCGGCTCCCGACTTGTCCACCTGCAATGGTGAACCGAGCTAGGTTAGAGAAAGCTCGAGGTGCTCAAGATGACAATTGACAAGCCAAGAACTTGATGGAACCACTGGAGCTCGGATGGCTTCAAGGAGCTCCCAAGTCAGACAATGGTGGTGCGAAGGTGGTGTTCTTGGGTGCTTGAGTTTGAGGACCACTCGACTTGAGGAGCTCAAGCACAACAAAGAACGGAGAAAAAGCAGGAGAAGGAGGTCTCGGGCTATTCATAGCCTAGGAGCTTGGTAATGGTGTGGGCAAAAGTCTACTGTGAACAAAGTCCATGCCCTGCCATGGACTTGCTAGATTTGACAAGGCAGTAGGGATGACTTCTTTTAGGGTAAAGCTCTGCCGCAATCAATGCATGGCAGAAAGAGACGTTGGGAAGGACCAAAAAGTGACAGGCCACTGCTCCCAATTGCTCTGACCCTGACACACGCACGGGCGCGTGAAAATCATGACGACCAGACCTCAAGGAGTAACAAGCCTATACATAGCTACACGAAAGCTGTATCAAAGGAATGTGGTTATATGGTTCTTTGGACGCACAAAGCAAGTTTCATTTGCAATATTGTAATAGGTTGAACAGCAGTTTGCAAAATCTGTTTTTAAGCATTTAAATAACAGCGAGTAAACATAAGTAACAAGTATCCACCTAAGAGTGACTTTCCCCAGAGCCACCACAACATAGCATGAATCCCTGATCCATACCACCCATCAAGTTTTAATTTAGAAAAGGTTGTAGTCTAACTCTTGAAAAGCTTACCCAAGCGTGTCCATAACCTAGGGCGAGGCTATTCGAATAGTTTGTAATCCTGCAGGGTGTACCAATGTACCACACTTGGACCGCCTTTTCCAAGCTATTAAGCACACTTCCTTTGGTATGCCGACGGCTAAGTCCTACGAACCCTTTCCAATGGAATATGCTAATCAAGAGTCGCACGTATGGGGTTAATCCTTAGTGATCTGCCGAGCGAAATATGGATAACAAGGACCCATACGTGGAGCAGACACACCGGCCTCGGCGGGTGCTCCTCTCCCCCACAAGCGTGTCCATGTTGCATATAATTAAATATGCAACCCACCCGCGACTCATTAATTGCGCACCCCAAAGTACTCGGCTAGAGAGGTCCCATATCCCTCTAGTGTGGTTAGCACGCACAAAAATGCTCGGATATGAGATACTCACAAGTAGTTCGGTCCTTAATTGACCGGGCACCATTCCATTCACACCCAAAAGATCACACCATCTTACCATTGTGCCCAAGTCTAAATTGTTTTCATTTTCAGTTTTAGTTTTGCAATTTAGACATAGCACAAGGCTGAAATACCTGATTATAACGGTTTGTGTGATCAAGGTTATCGACAAGTCGATAAGCGCCCATTTCTACCGATAGCTAAGCATGGCTAAGCATAATGACACGTAAACTACTAAGTGACAAGGGTTCATCCAGTGAACCCAAAATCACAGACAAGTAAACCTAGGCTCGATGGTAGAGGAATCAACATTTCCTCACGATAATGCAACTCTTTGGGCCAACTATCGACAATAGTTTAAAAACAACATAGCAATGCATACATAGAATTTGCAAACAACATATTAGAATTTGAAATTAGTAGGAACAACATGATCAAATGAATGCTACATCTGCTTGCCTGGCTGAAGTGCAAGATCTGGCTGCTGTGGCTCAATATCAAGATTAATAACTTCTTCGGAACCTAACGCGAAAAGGCGATACGCAAATAAGAACGAAGAACACCAATTAAACTCCAACAGCAAAAGATATCCAAATCTAATAAAATTTACACAACAGCTAGGGAATGATTTTAGACAGAGATAGGAACAAGAATCATGCAATTTGGACCAAGCATACAAAAGATATGGAAAAAATACTCTTTCTCAGCCTTAAAATCAATCTAATTAATTGCTAGTACTGTTCATGGCGAAATTTCCCAGAATGATCTATGGTTCGAAATTTTTATAGCAAGTAGATTATGACATCCTAATAATAGCAAAGTTGAATTTACTAAATTTGGAGTTATACACATTTACTTATGATTTTGCTAAGGTGCAAATCTAGCATATTATAATTTCCAGAAACATAAATACGCTCAAAACTAATTTTATATTGAAGTATGCTAACAGAGGGATTTTCTAGCATTGATTTTATATATTTTGCATTTTCAGAGAATTACTTGTGCCTTTTATAAGATTTTTAGAATTTCTAAATGCGGAAATAGGTCCAAAATCATTGATCAATGTTTACATTGCTATCTTGTGCCAACAATCATTTTATATTAAAGTTTGGTTAATAACTAATTTATCAAAATTGAAATTATCCATTTTGGACATACACAGAGCAAAATATGCATTTTATAAGGTTTCATTTATTTTCGGAAAAGCGAGAATAACAGAAGCAAGTTTTAAGATCTACAAGAATTTATATTACGAAACAAGGCCTAAAGCATTTTTAAATAAAACTTTAGCCTAAAACAAAATTATTACTGATTGGAAACATCTAAAAGGGTTTAAAATGAATTTACTACGATTTTATAAAGTTTACGCACAAATTTTAGTTGTAAAATAATTACTTATCGAATTTCCGATAACCTAATCAAAAGATAACGGCGTGGGCCACGCAGAGCCCTTGATTCGAAATCAAGCGGCGCGCGAGGGCGAGACCGACCAAGCGCCCATATGATCTCCATTTGTCGATCTACGCACCGGAAGGTCGAGGGGTGAGCTTTCGGACCTTGCGAGCGTCTCACGAATCTCACCACGTGATCTCGGATGGGACGGCCCACAATGATGGTGAGATCGGGTACCCGAGCGTCCCAAATGATCTTGGCCACAGATCAAGAATCGGACGGCGGCTATTGATCGCGATTCAAAAGATGGACCGACACGTGGGGCGCTTGTCGATGACTTCGAGTCTGGCGCGAACGTTTAACCCACGTGCACAGTGCATTGGGCCCACATGTCAGCGACTGAGAGGGAAATTTTAGGACAACTAATTAATGACTGAGCTAATGATTAGAGATGATTAATCTTTTAATGTGCCCTAATGAACTCCATAGAAGTGATTAACACAATCAAAGGACCACCGACAGAGACTAAGGGTGGCGGTTTAGGACCAATTTAATGCAACTAATGATTGGCATTAAATAAACCTAAAAGAGACACTAATGACTCCTGGATTTTGCTCTTAACCCCTCGCCCACAAGTCGAGACCCAGGTGATTTCAGAGCGATAATGCCGACATTAATTAATCAATGATTAAGCATTAATGATGTCGAACGATATGAATTGCGCCGGTAGTGATTTAAGAATGTTGGGCCCACATGTCGATGGCTCAACGATAAAGATTAGGACACCATTAATTAACTAATGATTAGCAATCCTTGTACAATTTATATGTCCTAAACAAACTAAAACGGGAGTTTTGCACCGGCAAAATCGGCGACTTCAACGGCTTGCCGCGGCGACACCGGCGCATGGCGCCAACCAAGAACTAAATGGAATAGCAATAGCGCCTAGAACCTAATGGTGGCATCCTCGCTGGCGGTGAGGAATAAAACGCCGCGAGCCGAAAATGAAAAAGGAGCTTTTCTTGCTAAGTGCGAAAATAGCGAAAGCTGTGCGAGAGAGGCGGGTGCAGAGCTCTAGGGACTAATAAGAAGCTACCTTGATGAAAGGAAGCTTCAAAGATGGCCGGAGAAGCTTGATCACGGAGGAGGCTTGTCGGACATGGAGAAGAAAGGTCGAAAATGACACCCTGAGCCAAATGAGTGATTCCAAAGCATCAATATAGATTCATTATGGTCCACAGGGGCTACATGAGCAAGTAATTGGAAAATGGAGCACTCACAGTGAGAAGAAGATGGCGATTTAGTAGAATTTGAACAAACCCCAAATTGGACAATTCCTGAGAATCAAATCCAAAATCAAGTGAGGAAATGTTCAAGATAGTAAGGAGATAAAGATAGGGTAAAGAAATGTGAAGGAGAACCACTGGAACACCAAGAACATCAACGGAGCTCTCGGGTCAACAATGGCGATTTGGAGGTTTTGAGAGTTAACCTCCCATCTTGTAAATGGAGCTTGGTGGTGGTCTAAAGAGACACCGAGGAAGCATTGAGAGTGCTTATAAAGCCTTGGAAGCATTAGGGTTTGGACCAAAGGCTTTTCGGTGACAAAGCACAAAGCACAAGGTATGCGGAGCAAACAAAAAAGGTGGCGAGGCGTGCATTAGGGTATGGCATGGTGGATGTGTCTCCCGACCCTCACCGTTGACTAGAGGCGGTAGTAGGAAGCACGATTTGACATCGCCATCTCTCTGCCTTTGTTCATGCACGGCCGGAGGTTGAAGAAGACCAGGAAAAGCATTTGGGCGATTTTCAGCCGTTGGATTAGACACAGACGGCTGAGATCGCGCCAAGACGCTTTGGTTTTAAATTCGAAAGCAGAGCTCGCGATCGCTGGATAAGGAATGGACGGCCACGATTTAATGTGCTCTTCGGGTGACCCGAATGTCACACGCATTATACGCCGTTGGATTCTGATCTGACGATCCAAATGAGTGGACTCTTCGCAGAGGCCCGAACGTCCCCGCACACGTGGGCCGTGCGATTTAGATCCAAAGGCGAGATTGATCGCGAGCTTTTCAAGCGGGCTCGGTGCGATTAGGCGGTTCGATCTAATCGATTGACTCGAGCCCAGTCCGACTCGACCCGAGTAATATGATACTAACCGTGCTTTGACTCTAAGTAGAATAGAGACTTTTGAGGATTTATTTGATGTAGCAAACTAACTCCAAAAGTTCTGAAAATTTCTGAGAGTTTCTTGACTCAAATATGGACCTTGTGTAAAATTTTCAGAGGTTTTATGCGGTGCACTTTTCTCCAAAAAGTGCAAGGTTCTGATTTGTGGTTTGATGCCCTCTAAAAATATTCAAACAATTTCTAAAAATTGTGAAATTTTTCAGAGGGGTCACATATCATCCCTAGAACTTAGGAAAAATATTTCCAGAGGATGATCACAATACTTGACATGATTATATTTTGGAAGCTCAAAGTTTGGATCAAAAGACCTGTGACTTTGTATTTCCATAATTCCTTATACAAGAATTGTTTGGTACAACAGGAAATACAAGATGTAAGAAAAAGTTTTAATTTCTACTCATTTTCTTACATTTGAAACACAAGTCTAAGATTGGGATGTTACAAAACCTCCCCCCCCTTACAAGAATCTCGTCCCGAGATTCCGTTTACTCGGAGAAGAAGGATGGGTAATCTACACGAAGGCGATCTTCGCGCTCCCAAGTTACCTCATCTTCAGAATGATTCGACCATTGAACCTTAAGGAACTTGATGACACGGTTCCTTGTCCTCCGCTCAGATTCTTCGAGAATACGAATAGGATGCTCATGATAGGTCAAATTTTCTTGCACATCGAGATTTTCCAACGGAGTTTCCTCAATTGGAACACGGAGATATTTCTTCAAGTGTGACACATGGAATACATCATGCACACCCTCAAGTGATGCTGGCAACTCCAATCTGTATGCAATGGCTCAACTTTCTCGATGATCGATAAGGCCCAACATATCGAGGAGCTAATTTGCCCTTGATGCCAAAACACCGATGGCCCTTCAAGGGTGAGACTTGAGATAAACAAAGTCATTGGGCTCAAAGCTCAACTCTCGGCGACGACGATCCGCATAGCTCTTTTGCTGGGTGGACCACGCGCAGATGCTCACGAATCGGTGAACGACTTTCGGCCTCATTGATGGAATCGGCAAGAACCGGCGCTCACCGATTCGACCAGCTAATGGGGTTCTACATCTCCTCCCATACAAAACCTCAAGCGGTGTCATACCAAGACTAGCTTGAAAGCGTTGTTGTAGGAGAACTCGCAAGCGGCAAGCACTTCTCCCACTCCTTCCCATAGGAAAGAACACAAGCACGGAGACATATCTTCCAACACTTGGTTGACTCTCTCCGTCGACCATCGGTTTGAGGATGATAAGCTGAACTGAAAGAAAGACGTGTACCCATCGCCTCTTGCAAACTATGCCAAAAGCGAGAGGTGAAAAGGGAACCACGATCTGACACAATCGTTCGTGGCACACCATGCAAGCATACAATGCGAGACACATAAAGATCGCCCCCGATCGTGCCCGAGGTTGGTACGCACTGGCAGAAAATGTGCTACCTTTGTCAATCGATCAATGACAACTCAGATAACATCTTTCCCAGAAGAAGTACGGGCAGACCGGTGATGAAGTCCATACCAACGGAATCCCACTTCCACTCAGGTACTAGCAAAGGCTGAAGAAGACACGTTGGGCCGATGTTCACGCCTTGGCAGCAAAGACACGTCGCACTCGGCAACGAATCTCGCAATCTCGCGCTTCATGCGAGTCCACCAAAATCTCTGTCGAAAGTCTTGGTACATCTTGGTAGCTCCAAGATGAATAGACAAAGGGGAGTCATGGGCTTCGGAGAATCAAATCCGCAATTCCATGACCTTGGAACCACAAGGTATTTGTCCAAACCACACAACACCATGCTCATCCTCGAAAAGCACTTGGCTGCCCCATTCTTGATGTTCTGCTTGATTTGGATCACACCAACATCTGTCTGCTGGGCAGCCTTGATTCGATCCACCAACGTTGGTTGCACAACCAAGGTAGCAAGAGAACCATGCTCAATCAAACCCAAATTAAGCCGCTGAAATTCTTCCAGAAGGGCAGGTTGTTGCTCTTGAAGTAACAAGGTATTGCAATACACTTTGCGACTGAGTGCATTGGCAACAACATTGGCCTTGCCCGGGTGATACTGAATACCCATATCATAGTTCTTGATCAATTCCAGCCATCTCCTTTGCCTGAGGTTTAGATCGGTGAGTGAACAAGTATTTCAAACTCTTGTGATCGAATACACCTCACAGCGGTTACCAATCGTAATGCCGCCAAATCTTAAGTGCATGGACCCGCTGCGGCTAACTCCAAATCATGAGTAGGATAGTTAAGTTCATGAGGCCTAAACTGCCTTGATGCATAGGCCACTACCTTGCCTTCTTGCATAAGGACACAACCGAGTCCCTGACGAGAGGCATCACAATAGATATCAAAGCTCTTGTGAATATCAGGGAGAACAAGCACTGGAGCTGAAGTCAACCGTCTTTTGAGTTCTTGAAAACTCAAATTACAAGCAGAAGACCACACGAATTTCTTTTCTTTCTTAAGCAATTCGGTCATGGGCTTTGCAATCTTGGAGAAGTTCTCGATAAAGCGGCGGTAGTAGCCCGCTAAACCAAGGAAACTCCTCACATCGGTGACTGACTTGGGCTGCCCCCAAGACAACACATCGCTGACCTTGCTAGGATCCACAGCTACACCACTGTTTGAAAGAACATGGCCCAAGAACGCCACTTTCTTCAACTGAGAACTCGCACTTGTCTGTATTTAGCATACGGTGGTGCTCTGGCTTGCCCAATACAATGCGGGTGCTCGGCATGCTCCTCTTCACTCTTGGAGTAGATAAGAATGTCGTCAATGAAAACCACAACGAACTTATCCAAATACTCCATGAATACCGAGTTCATAAGATTCATGAACAAAGCTGGAGCATTGGTCAAGCCAAAAGACATGACTCTAGCGCACTTCCTGCGATGCCCACCACTCTCGGTGTCGGTCGATTGGCGGATCTCTATATCTCCGCATTGTGAGCTTGCATGGTGTGCCACGAGCGATTGTGTCGGATCGTGGCTCTCTTTTCACTTCGGCTATGGCACGATTTACGAGAAGCCATGGGGACCCGTCTTTCTTTGGCTTCGACCTATCATCCTCGGTGATGGTCGACGGAGCGGGTCAACCAAGTTCTTGAAGATATGCTCCGTGCTTGTGTTCTTTCCTATGGGAAGAATTGGGAGAAGTGCCTACCGCTTGCCGAAGTTCTCCTACAACAACGACTTCGAGCTAGTCTCGGCATGGCACCGTTTGAGGCTTTGTATGGGCGTGGCTGCGAACACCATTGAACCGGTCGAATCGGTGAGAGGCGGTTCTTGGCCCGATTCCATCAATGAAGTGAAAGTCAAGTGCGGTTGATTCGTGAGCACTTGCGCGTAGCTCGATCGAGCGAGAAGAGCTATGCGGTCGGCGTCGCCGTGAGTTGAGTTTCGGCCCAATGACTTTGTGTATCTCAAAGTCTCACCTCTGAAGGACATCGTCGTTTGGATTGTCAAGGGCAAGCGGCTCCTCGATATGTCGGGCGTGTCGCATCATCAAGAGAGTGGGAGCTGTTGCATACAAGTTAGAATTGCCGGCTACACTCGAAGGGTGCATGATGTTTTCCACGTGTCGCAATTGAAGAAGTGCCTTCGTGTTCTGTGGAGGAAGCGCCCTTGGAAAATATCGATGTGCGGGAAGATCGTCTTATCGTGGCGCCCGTTCGTATCCTCGAAGAAGCTGACGCAGGACAAGGAACCGTGTGATCAAGTTCCTTAAAGTTCGGTGGTCAAACCACTCGAGGATGAAGCCACTTGGGAGCGGGAAGATCGTCTCAGCAGATTACCCGTCCTTCTTCTCCGGTGATCGAATCTCGGCGTAGATTCTGTAAGGGGAGATTTATAACAGCCCTAACTTAGGGTTTGTATTTCAAATGTAAAATTTTGAGGAGAAATAAAAACTTTTGTTGTCTCTTCAAATCATTTGAAAGTTTCTACAATTTTCCTAGCAATTTCAATTTTAGAATTTAATTCTTGTGATTGGAAATTGTTGTTATCAGATTCTTAGCTTTCAAACTTATGATCATCCTCTGAAATTATTTTTCCTATCATCTTGATCATCCTATCTACCTCCCTGAATTATTTCACAATTTTTAGATTTTATTTGCTATTTCAAATGGCCAAGTCAAACTAGTTGAAAATCTGGTCAAATCCTAGGTCAGCATGCTTGAGAATTTTCTGCAGAACTTTTCAGTGCATAAAAAGTTCTGGAAAATTTATGCAGTGTTGTTCTCTATCTCAAGTAGCTACCATAAAAATTTCGGAATTTTTGGAGCTCGGGATCTATCTCTAAAAATTCCCTAAACTCTCTTAGCTTTTAAAATCAAAAATCAGAAAACACTGTTTGTCGGGCTCGAACCCGAGTCCGACTCAAACCAGACCGCACCACTTGACTCGGTCGCACCGCCTAGCTGCACCGCTACGCGAAGTCAATCGATCGTGACCGTCCGATGCAAATCGAGCGATCCACGTCGCATGCGCAACCGACTGTCGAATGCATACATCAATCTCGACCGTCCATCTCGGATCCAGCGGTCGGCATCTTCCGATCGAGTAGAACCTCGGCTCGCACCGCTTTGCTCTGCCGCTTACATGTGGGTCCCACTGTCGGCGCTCGACCTCGTCTTCTCCGCACCTCACGGAGCTCACGGCCGCGGCGCGCATGCTTGCCACGTCCTCGTCGCCGCCACCTTTTTGTCCTCGTGTCACCGTGAGCGTCGCGGGATCTCATCTACCCACCGAGCCCATCCACTACCCTTCGCGTCCATTCTCGTGTTTTCTCCGCCCAAATTTCCTTTCCGACCGGAGAAGAACCGAGAGCAACGCCGCCGTGTTAAGCGCCGCCCGAGCCCGAGACCGCGCTGTGATCCACTCTCCTCGCCGCATCCATTTTGCCCGTTCCGAGCTCGTAGCACCCAGTGAATCATCCGGAGCCACTTCGTCGTCTCCGCCTCCGGTGATCTCGGCTCTGCAAGCTTATTGGCGCTCTGGTGAGTTTCCAGCTTCGTCACTTGGTCCCTTAGGATCGCTTCAACTGTCTGAGTCTAACCGTGACCTTGTTTCGCTCTTTGGTGCATCACCGAGGCTATGCGTCGCTTTCTTCTCCAAACTCGGTAAAGCGCCGCGTGTCAATTCCGGGCGCCACCGTCCTCCTCCATCATCAAGATCGTGGGCTTATCGTTCCTGGTGTCTCCGCGATCTCGAGGAGCTCCTTCCCGAAGCTTCTCGTCGTCTGTAGCGTCCTCTCCGCGCGCACCGCACTTTCTTCTCCGCCTCAGTTCGCGTGACTCGCCGCCGGCATCCTCGTGGGTCCGCGTCACCGTCGTCGAGTTCGCTAGGTCCTTGCGAACCAGAAGGTACCACTCTTTCGCCCAGAAACCTCCTGGTTTGCAAGATCGATTCTTGTGCGCGCGCCGCCGTACCGTGCTTTCGCCGGTGAACCGCGGTGAAGATTAGTTTAACTCTAATCATATGCGCTTTGAGTCTACGATTTGTGGGCCTCTTTGGATAATCGCGTTTAGAAATCTTTTAATCCAGCCGTTATTTGTTCTCGAGTCACTACCATGTGGGTCCATGTTGTCGATTAGGTTTGTGTAGTTACGGTTATCGTTTTCTACGATGGGAAGCGTATTTCTCTGTGAGGGTGTTTTGGGTTTGCACCTTAGTGAGCGAAGACGTATTCTTTGAATCGCCAGCGTCACTTAGCGAGTCTGCGTCTGTGTCGGCGTTGCGCGCGAGGCCATTGTCGATGGTGAGGGCTTCTTGTTGGCGGTAGAAAAAGGATTTAATGCTTTAGTATTTACGTAATATGTTTTACATGTAATCGTTAATTCATTTAAACTTAGAAAATGCATAACTAATTCAATTTTTATCAAATTGTATGAAACCAGTCTTTGTTAATTTTCATTTTAAGTGTGCTATTTGATAAAATTAACTTCACCCATGTCTCTGTAGCAAAAATCTGTTAGCTAATAAAATGATGTCTTATGTATCTTCTAAATTAGAAAATGCATATCTCTTCCAATAATTGTCCAAATTAAATGAACCCAATTCAGTAAAATTTCATTTTCAGTATACTAACTATTAGGATAGATTTTATACACTGGTTCTGTTCATGAAAATTTGTTAAGTAATTAACTAGTGACTTGTTGTGTTTTTAGCTTAGAAAATTCATAGAAAATTGCTAATAACTTAAAATGATTTGTTCTCTGTTTCTAAAATTCTGTTATTTCATGCTTAGGCTCTTTGTGTGAGTTTTGGCTTGTTTGATGTTGTTGAATGTTTGAGTTTTGTCGGTGTTATTCGTTCTTATTTCTTTGTTATGTTCGATCGTTAGGCTTCGATATTTGCGGCAACCACGAGGACGATCCTCGCACCATATTGAGCAACGGCTGACGGGCAAGCGCAGTTTGATCATGATAATCCCGATACTTTAAATTCTAATATTTTGTTTCAATTTGTATGTATGCATTGCTTAATTTGTGTTAAAATGGATTAGTTAAATCTGTAGTGCATATCCTCAGAGACAAATATTGATCTCTACTACTGAGCCTAGGTTATTTCTTTGTGATTAGAGATCATTTGGATGATTTCTTGTCACTTAGTAGATACGATTTCATTTGCTTAGACATGCTTAGTATCAGAGAATCAAGTGATTATCGACTTTAGTCGGTAACCTTGATCACACAAAATTTACTACAACTTTATGTTTGAGCATTTCGCTATGTTTAATTGCAAAACTAAAAATGAAAACAAAAATGATTTGGGACGGGCACAATGGTAAGATTGGTGTGATCTTTTGGGTGTGATTGGAAAGGTGCCGGGTCAATTAAGGACCGAACATCTTGTGAGTGAATTTTTATCGAGCATTTCGCGTGCTAACCACACTAGAGTATATGGGACCTCTCTTGACCTAGTACTTTGGCGTGTATTGGCCCGGTCGCGAGGAGGTCGCGGGAGGGATGGAGGTGGGAGCATGGTAGTTGTCCAAAAGCTTTATCTGAGTGGGTAGTTGTCTTTCGGCTTTACCATGTAAGCGTATGGGTTTCTATCCATACGAGCGCTCGTAGTTAATACATAATATTGGAAAAAGTCTCAGAGGACTTAGTTTGTGCGGCATACCTTCGGAAGTGTGCTTTGGCTTAAAGGCGATGTCCAAGTGTGGAGTGCGATGGTACACCTGCAGGTTAAAAACTATTCGAATAGCCTCGTCCT
Source organism: Ampelocalamus luodianensis (assembly GCA_036346255.1). Taxonomy (NCBI): domain Eukaryota; kingdom Viridiplantae; phylum Streptophyta; class Magnoliopsida; order Poales; family Poaceae; genus Ampelocalamus; species Ampelocalamus luodianensis. The sequence goes on along the minus strand of CM070617.1, from coordinate 59,870,280 downwards.
AGGTGATGGACACGCTTGGGTAAGCTTTTCAAGAGTTAGACTACAACATTTAAATTAAAACTTGATGGGTGAGTACGAATGCGGGATTAGTGCTATTGTTAATGGTGACTATTGGGATAGTCACTTCTAGGTTGTTTATCTTTCGCTTTTGTTATTATTATCTTTCTTGTTATTTCAATCTTAAAAATGAATTGCAAACTTGCCTTTAAAAGCTGTATTACCTTATTGCAAATGAAAATTGGCTTTATGCAAATGAAACATATGACCTCCACCAAATAAGCTTTGCATGTAGCATATGAGCAGTGCGCTAGTTCACACGTCAGTCTTGCGGGTACAAAGACAATCTTTGTACTCGGGTGCTTTGCTTGATGTTTTGGTTGTTGAGAGGAGGAAGGTGAGCCTCGGGGCCTCATACGTGAGTGTCTTTGTCGCCGTGGGTGACGACTAGTCTTGGCGGTCCGGTCGGATGCCTTGTGGGTTGAAGGCACACCGATTGGCTTTGTTTATAGCCATCTTATGGCACTTTTGCTTCATTTATCGTTCTTGTCTATTTGTGTATCTTGTGGCACATCGGCCTATGTCCGTAATATTGTTACTATTTGTTTATCTTCCGTTTGTAGTGTAATGTTTGGACTCTATGTTTTGAATGGAGTTGATGTCTAATTTTGTAACGAGTGCGTATCTTGCTCAGGAAGTATACATATCTCGAGGATCGGTTTATTTGATTTGTGATGCTAGGACCGGTGGTTGGTTAAGCATTACAAGCCAAATAAACTGGGTCCTCACAAAGTTGGTATCGAGCCATTCTCGACCGTAGCAACCCAAGCATAGTCGTCTTTAGGATATTTTAAAAAGCTTAATTTCAAAGTATAAAAGGGTTTATGAAAACCTAGGCGATTCTCGATTTTACTCCTTACCTATCTTGGCATTCTACTCTCATCTTACTCTAATTTGAGTTTAAAACTTGGTGTTCCTCTTTCCTTTCAAAAGATAGTTGCTCTGGTAGAATCGGTCTTTGGGAAAACCATAGAGAATTAGTCTAATTAAAAAATTGTGGGGTATAAGGGTAAGATATATGTGAGTTTGCTAAGTGTCGATTTTTGTCAATTGGTTTTGTAACTTAAAAGTCTTGTGTTTGTTTGTCTTTGTTAGTAAGTTATTTGCGATAGGATGTTGACTTCGTGTTTCAGGCTATTGTTAACTTGTCTTAGTGAAGCAGGATGGCCGGAGAAGCGCGGCGTCGGCAGGTGGTCATGATGAGCTTCCCCTCCTCCAACCATGGTGAGGTTCTCGCTCGGATCGGCGAAACCGCATGGACCGCAGCGCATCTTGGAGGTTATTGCTAGGAATACCTCCACTCCTGCCGTGGTGGCGGCCACGGACTCGCTGGGACTTGCGAGTTCCTCCGTACCACCGCCGACTTTCTCCGCTCGAGGACCCTCTCGTCACGGATGATTGGCTGCGCATGGTTGGCGGAAGCTCAACATAGCTCGATGCGAGCGCGGACAAGGCACTCTTCGCGTCCCACCGGCTTGAGGGCGCGGCACTCTCATGGTGGGAGAACTATCTCGCCATGCACCCTCGGGCCATGTGGTCGCGTGGGAGGAGTTCGGTCGACTTTTCGTCGGCCCACATCCCGGATGGCCTGATGAAGTGAAGAAAAAGGAGTTCCTCGCGCTCAAGCAAGGGCGCAAATGCGCGTGACGAGTGCACATGCGAGTTCAATCATCCGCTCGTTATGCTCGGGAGGTGGCCTCGGATGAGGCTAGCGGGAGAAATTTATGGATGGCTTGTCCGAGGAGCCGTAGGACAAGCTATCCATTGTGAACTTCTCGGACTTTCGGGCCTTGGTAGATAAGGCCATTGTTGCGAGCATAAGGCAAAGCGCTGGCGAGTCCATAGCGCAAATGGAGGCGCATCGGTCTACTCACACCGGCCTCGTTAGTCCTCGGTGGGCGGCACCGATGGCCCGTTCTTTTGCTCCACCGGCGCCGAGACCATCTGCACCAGCTCCTGCGCCCACCGCAGGCGTGTTTCCACCACGTGCGCTGCGATCCAAGACTGAGCGGCCTCCGCAATCCGGCGGCGAGGTGACTTGTTTTATTTGCCACAACAAGGGCCATTATGCGAATGCTCGCCTCGAGTGTTGCGGCAGCCCCTCGTCCTAATGGAGGACGCGGGCGGAGTGGTCACCCGCGACTGTAAGATTATTCGAAGACCGAGTGTGCGGCAATGGTCGAGTGAACCACCTTTGGTGAGGAGGCTCGGGGCGCGGATGTTGTGATTGGTATACTTCTTGTTAATTCGTCTGCTGCGGTATTATTTGATTCTCGAGCATCGCATTCTTTATTTCAAGATCATTTGCTGCTGCTAGTGGTCTTCTTTGTGTTCCTTTGGAAGTTCCTTTACTCATCCGCTCTCAAATCGGAAATGAGAGTGATTTCTGATGTCGGGATGTTCCTATCATAGTTGAAGGAGTGGGATTTTTGGCAAATCTCATTACGCTTTCGATTCAATTAGTCCGGATGTGATTCTTGGCATGGATTGGTTGTCCCAACACTTGGGGCCGTCGATTGTGCCGGGAAGATTGTCTATCTTACCGACCCGCCGGGTGAGCAAGTCGGGTTTCGCCACGGCTCTGGCCCGTGTCTATGTGCATTAGAAGCAAAGCCGACCTTGCAAATTCAAGATGTTCCCATAGTATCGACTTTGTGGATGTCTTTCTGAAGATTTGCAGGATGCCTCGGTTCGAGATCCGAGTTTGCCATCGAGTTCTTTGCATCGCTCCGATTTGAAGGCGCCGTGTCGGATGCCTCCCAATGAGCTAGAAGAATTGAAGAAGCGGCTTGGTGAGCTCCAAGCAAAGGGTTTCATCCGTCCCAGTTCATCTCCTTGGGGTTGTCCAGGTGATCTTTGTGAAGAAGAAGGACAAGACTTTGCGTATGTGTGTTGACTACCGTCCTCTCAATGAAGTGGCGGTGAAGAACAAATATCCTCGCCCGCATTGATGATCTTTTGACCAGCTTATGCGAGCTCGGTGTTCTCAAGATTGATGCGAGATCGGGCTATCATCAAGTCGGATCGAGTGAGGATATTCGAAGACGACTTTCACTACTCGTTATGGCACTGCACGAGTACACCGTCATGTCTTCGGTTTGACCAATGCTCCGGCGTTGTTCATGAACCTTATGAATTCGTATTCATGGAGTATTTGGACAAATTTGTGGTGGTTTTATTGATGACATTCTTATCTATTCCAAGATCAAGCGAGCATCTTGAGCATCGAAGATTGTTTTGGGCAAGTTGCGGGAGCATCAGCTGTATGCGAAGTTCAGCAAATGTGAGTTCTGGTTGAAGGAAGTGGCATTTTTGGGCCATGTTCTTTCAGCTGGAGGAATAGCTGTAGATCCCAGCAAAGTCAGCGATGTTCTATCTTGGGGGGCCAAGTCGATCCAACGATGTGCGGAGTTTTCTTGGTTTAGCGGGCTACTATCGCCGCTTTATCGAGAACTTCTCCAAGATCGCAAAGCCGATGACTGAATTGCTTAAGAAGGACAAGAAGTTTGTATGGTCCTCTGCTTGTGATGAGAGCTTTCAGGAGCTCAAGCGGCGATTGACTTCACTCAGTCCTTACTCTTCCCGATATCCACAAGAGCTTCGATATTTATTGCATGCCTCTCGTCGGGGACTTCGGATGTGTTCTTATGCGGGAAGGCAAGGCGCTTGCCTATGCATCCGAGCAATTGAGGCCTCATGAGCTCAACTATCCCACCCATGATTTAGAGCTTGCTGCGATGGTTCATGCACTCAAGATTTGGCGGCATTATTTGATCGGAAACCATTTGTGAGGTGTATTAGATCATAAGAGTTGAAATACTTATTTACTCGGCGATTTGAACCTCGAGCGGAGGAGATGGTTGGAATTAATCAAAGATTATGACATGGGTATTGATATCACCACAGCAAGGCCAATGTGGTTCTTGATGCACTTAGTCGAAAGGTGTATTGCAATACTTTGATGATCCAAGAGCGACAACTGCGCTTCTTGCGAAATTCAGCGTCTCAACTTGGGTTTGGTTGAGCATGGTTTCCTTGCGCCTTGGTTGTGCAACCAACCTTGGTGGATCAGATCAAGCGACACGACAATCGATGATGGCGTGGGTAAAATCAGCGTAACATCGTGAATGGATCAGCCAAGTGTTTCATTGAGAAGATGAGCACGGTGTTGTGTGGTTTGGCGGCGTCTTGTGGTCCCAAAGGTCCCGAGTTGCGGGATTTGATTCTTCAGAGGCCCATGATTCGCCTTTGTCCATCCATCCGGGGCCACTAAAATGTACCAAGATCTGCGTGAGATTCGGTGGACTCGCATGAAGCGAGATTGCGTGTTCGTGGCGGATGTGACATATGTTGTCGCGTCAAGGCCGAAAGCATCGGCGTCGGCCAGTCTCCTCGGCCCTTGCCTATACCGAGTGGAAGTGGGATTACAGAGGCATGGATTTTATCACCGGTCCGCCTGCATTTCTTCGTGGAAGGATGCTATCCGGGTTGTTATCGATCGATTGACGAAGGTAGCGCACTTCTGCGATGCCACCACTCGATGTCGATCGATTGGCGGATCTCTATATCTCCGCATTGTGAGCTTGCATGGTGTGCCACGAACGATTGTGTCGATCGTGGCTCTCTTTTCACTTCGGCTATGGCACGATTTACGAAGCCATGGGGACCGTCTTTCTTCGGCTCGACCTATCATCCTCGATCGATGGTCGAGCGGAGCGGTCAACCAAGTTCTTGAAGATATGCTCCGTGCTTGTGTTCTTTCCTATGGGAAGAATTGGGAGAAGTGCCTACCGCTTGCCGAGTTCTCCTACAACAACGACTTCGAGGCTAGTCTCGGCATGGCACCGTTTGAGGCTTTGTATGGGCGGGCCGCAGAACACCATTGAACCTGCCGTGGCGGTGAGGCGGTTCTTTGGCCAATTCCATCAATGAATTTGAAAGTCAAGTGCGATTGATTCGTGAGCACTTGCGCGTAGCTCGATCGAGCGTAAGAGCTATGCGGTCGGCGTCGCCGTGAGTTGAGTTTCGGCCCAATGACTTTGTGTATCTCAAAATCTCACCTCCGAAGGGACATCGTCGTTTGGTTATCGAGACAACGGCTCCTCGATATGTCGGGCCGATCGCATCATCAAGAGTGGGAGCTGTTGCATACAAGTTAGAATTGCGGCTACACTCGAAGGGTGCATGATGTTTTCCACGTGTCGCAATTGAAGAAGTGCCTTCGTGTTCTGTGGAGGAAACGCCTTGGAAAATATCGATGTGCGGGAAGATCGTCTTTATCGTGGCGCCCGTTCGTATCCTCGAAGAAGTCGACGCAGGGACAAGGAACCGTGTGATCAAGTTCCTTAAAGTTCGTGGTCAAACCACTCAGGATGAAGCCACTTGGGAGCGGGAAGATCGTCTCCAGCGATTACAGTCCTTCTTCTCCCGGTGATCGAATCTCGGGCGAGATTCTGTAAGGGGGAGATTTGTAACAGCCTAACTTAGGGTTTGTATTTCAAATGTAAAATTTTGAGGAGAAATAAAAACTTTTGTTGTCTCTTCAAATCATTTGAAAGTTTCTACAATTTTCCCTAGCAATTTCAATTTTAGAATTTAATTCTTGTGATTGGAAATTGTTGTTATCAGATTCTTAGCTTTCAAACTTATGATCATCCTCTGAAATTATTTTTCCTATCATCTTGATCATCCTATCTACCTCCTGAATTATTTCACAATTTTTAGATTTTATTTGCTATTTCAAATGGCCAAGTCAAACTAGTTGAAAATCTGGTCAAATCCTAGGTCAGCATGCTTGAGAATTTTCTGCAGAACTTTTCAGTGCATAAAAAGTTCTGGAAAATTTATGCAGTGTTGTTCTCTATCTCAAGTAGCTACCATAAAAATTTTGGAATTTTTGGAGCTCGGGATCTATCTCTAAAAATTCCCTAAACTCTCTTAGCTTTTAAAATCAAAAATCAGAAAACACTGTTTGTCGGGCTCGAACCCGAGTCCGACTCAAACCAGACCGCACCACTTGACTCGGTCGCACCGCCTAGCTGCACCGCGTGCGAGTCCAATCGATCGTGACCGTCCGATGCAAATCGAGCGATCCACGTCGCATGCGAACCGACTGTCGAATGCATACATCAATCTCGACCGTCCATCTCGGATCCAACGGTGACATCTTCCGATCGAGTAGAACCTCGGCTCGCACCGCTTTGCTCTGTCATCGACATGTGGGTCCCACTGTCGACGATCGACCTCGTCTTCTCGCACCTCACCGGAGCTCACGGCGTCGCGCATGCTTGCTTGCCCGTCCTCGTCGCCGCCACCTTTTTGTCCTCGTGTCGGCCGTGAAGCGTCGCGGGATCTCATCTACCCACCGAGCCCATCCACTACCCGCCGCGTCCATTCGTGTTTTCTCGCCCAAATTTCCTTTCGTGGGAGAAGAACGGAGCAACGCCGCCGTGTTAGCGCCGCCCTCGAGCCCGAGACCGCACCGCTGTGATCCACTCTCTCGCGCATCCATTTTGCCCGTTCGGAGCTCGTAGCACCCGGTGAATCATCGGAGCCGCCGTCGTCTCCGCCTCCGGTGATCTCGGCTCTGCAAGCTTATTGGCGCTCGGTGAGTTTCGGTTCGTCACTTGGTCCCTTAGGATCGCATCAGCGTCTTTGAGTCTAACAGTGACCTTGTTTCGCTCTTTGGTGCATCAGAGGTGTGCGTCGCTTTCTTCTCAAACTTCGGTAAAGCGCCGCCGTGTCAATTCCGGCGCCACCGTCCTCCTCCATCATCAAGATCGTGGGCTTATCGTTCTCGGTGTCTCCGCGATCTCGAGGAGCTCCTTCGAAGCTTCTGCGTCGTGCATGTAGCGTCCTCTCGCGCACCGCACTTTCTTCTCCGCCTCCGTTCGCGCCTACCGCCGCATCTCGTGGTCCGCCACCGTCGTCGAGTTCGCTAGGTCCTTGCGAACGGAAGGTACCACTCTTCGCCGTAAACCTCCTGGTTTGCAAGATCGATTGCGCGCCGCGCCACCGTGCCGTGCTTTCGCCGTGAACGCCGGTGAAGATTAGTTTAACTCTAATCATATGCGCTTTGAGTCTCGATTTGTGGGCCCTCTTTGGATAATCGCGTTTAGAAATCCTTTAATCCAGCCCGTTATTTGTTCTCGAGTCACTACCATGTGGGTCCATGTTGTCGATTAGGTTTGTGTAGTTACGGTTATCGTTTTCTCGATGGGAGCGTATTTCTGAGGGTGTTTTGGGTTTGCACCTTAGTGAGCCAAGGCGTATTCTTTGAATACGCCTTCGACGTCACTTTAAGCGGAGTCTTGTTGTCGGGTCGCGTTCGCATGCCCATTGTCGATGGTTGGGCTTCTTGTTGGCGGTAGAAAAGGATTTAATGCTTTAGTATTTACGTAATATGTTTTCATTGTTGTTAATTCATTTAAACTTAGAAAATGCATAACTAATTCAATTTTTATCCAAATTGTATGAAACCGATCTTGTTAATTTTCATTTTAAGTGTGCTATTTGATAAAATTAACTTCACCCATGTCTCTGTAGCAAAATCTGTTAGCTAATAAAATGATGTCTTATGTATCTTCTAAATTAGAAAATGCATATCTCTTCCAATAATTGTCCAAATTAAATGAACCCAGTCAGAAAATTTCATTTTCAGTATACTAACTATTAGGATAGATTTTATACACTCGGTTACATTCATGAAAATTTGTTAAGTAATTAACTAGTGACTTGTTGTGTTTTAGCTTAGAAAATTCATAGAAAATTGCTAATAACTTAAAATGATTTGTTCTCTGTTTCTAAAATTCTGTTATTTCATGCTTAGGTCTTTGTGTGAGTTTTGGCTTGTTTGATATTGTTGAATGTTTGAGTTTTGTCGGTGTTATTCGTTCTTATTTGCTGTTATGTTCGATCGTTAGGCTTCGATATTTGCGGCAACCCCGAGGACGATCCTCGCACCATATTGAGCAACGTGACCAGTGCAAGCGGTTTGATCATGATAATCCCAAGACTTTAAATTCTAATATTTTGTTTAATTTGTATGTATGCATTGCTTAATTTGTGTTAAAATGGATTAGTTAAATCCGTAGTGCATATCCTGTAGACAAATATTGATCTCTACTACGAGCCTAGGTTATTTGTTGTGATTAGAGATCATTTGGATGATTTCTTGTCACTTAGTAGATACGATTTCATTTGCTTAGACATGCTTAGTATCGGTAGAATCGGCGGTTATCGACTTTAGTCGGTAACCTTGATCACACAAAATTTACTACAACTTTATGTTTGACATTTCGCTATGTTTAATTGCAAAACTAAAAATGAAAACAAAAATGATTTGGGCCTTGGGCACAATGGTAAGATTGGTGTGATCTTTTGGGTGTGTTGGAAAGGTGCCGGGTCAATTAAGGACCGAACATCTTGTGAGTGAATTTTTATCCGGGCATTTCGCGTGCTAACCACACTAGAGTATATGGGACCTCTCTTGACCTAGTACTTTGGCGTGTATTGGCTCCGGTCGCAGAGGTCGCGGGGAGGGATGGAGGTGGGAGCATGGTAGTTGTCCGAAAAGCTTTATCTGAGTGGGTAGTTGTCTTTCGGCTTTACCATGTAAGCGTATGGGTTTCTATCCATACGAGCGGCTCGTAGTTAATACATAATATTGGAAAAAGTCTCGTAGGACTTAGTGTACAAAGATACCTTGGAGTGTGCTTTGGCTTAAAGCGATGCAGTGTGGTATGCTGATGGTACACCTGCGGGGTTAAAAACTATTCGAATAGCCTCGCCCTAGGTGATGGACACGCTTGGGTAAGCTTTTCAAGAGTTAGACTACAACATTTAAATTAAAACTTGATGGGTGGTACGAATGCGGGATTCGTGCTATTGTTGTGGTGACTATTGGGATAGTCACTTCTAGGTTGTTTATCTTTCGCTTTTGTTATTATTATCTTTCTTGTTATTTCAATCTTAAAATGAATTGCAAACTTGCCTTTAAAGCTGTATTACCTTATTGCAAATGAAAATTGGCTTTATGCAAATGAAACATATGACCTCCACCAAATAAGCTTGCATGTAGCATATGAGCAGTGCGCTAGTTCACACGTCGGTCTTGCGGGTACAAAGACAATCTTTGTACTCGGTGCTTTGCTTGATGTTTTTGGTTGCAGAGGAGGAAGGTGAGCCTCGTGGGCCTCACTTACGTGAGGTGTCTTTGTCGCCGTGGGTGACGACTAGTCTTGGCGGTCGGTCGGATGCCTTGTGGGTTGAAGGCACACCGATTGGCTTTGTTTATAGCCATCTTATGGCACTTTTTGCTTCATTGTCGTTCTTGTCTATTTGTGTATCTTGTGGCACATCGGCCTATATACGTAATATTGTTACTATTTGTTTATCTTCCGTTTGTAGTGTAATGTTTGGACTCTATGTTTTGAATGGAGTTGATGTCTAATTTTGTAACGAGGTGCGTATATCGCTTCAGGAAGTATACATATCTCGAGGATCAGCTTTATTTGATTTGTGATGCTAGGACCGGTGGTTGGTTAAGCATTACAAGCCAAATAAGCCTGGGTCCTCACACTCGATCCAAGCTGGTCAAAGAGATCATCAATACGAGGCAAAGGATACTTGTTTTCACCGTCACCTCATTAAGCGGACGGTAATCAACACATACGCAGGTCTTGTCCTTCTTTTCACAAAAATAATGGACAACCCCAAGGAGATGAGCTAGGACGGATGAAGCCTTTTGCTTGAAGCTCACCCAATCGCTTCTTGACTCCTCCAACTCATTAGGAGGCATTGATGCAGTGCCTTAGAAATTGGAGCGCATGCTGGGTAGCAACTCAATAACAAACTCCAAGTCTCGAATGGAGGCATACTGCAAATCTTCGGGAAGACATCCACAAAGTCACTGGTGTGGGCACCTCTGAATCTCCAAGGTCGGCTTAGCTTCAAGGGCACAAAGATGTGGCCCCGCATGCGCGTGAAATCCCAACTTGCTACTTTGAGGAACTAGTGAGGTAGACCATCTTCCCGCACAATCGATTTGCCCCAAGTGTTGGGACAACCAATCCATACGAAGAATCACATCAGTGCTACTGAGTCAAGTAAGATGAGGTTCACCAAGAATTCCACTCCTTCAATATCAATGGAACGTCGGCATTCTTGATCGCTCTCATTTCTCGCTCCCCGAGAGCGAATAATCAAAGAATCCCAAAGGAACAAAGTGAAGGTCACAAACAGCAACAAATGATCTCGAAATAAAAGAATGTGATGCTCGAGTCAAATAATCTGCAGCGGGGACGATAAGCGACAAGAAGCGTACCCAACACAGCGTCGGGCGCCTCTGAGCCTCCTCGGCCGAGATGTGGTTGACTCGACCACTCCCGGCACTGCAGGTCTTCGGATCACCTTACGTCGGTGGGTGACCATTCCCGCCGCGTCCTCCATTAGGACGAGGGCGCTCGATCTCTCCGAGGGCAATCTGCTAGCATAGTGGCCCTTCTTGTTGCGGCGAGCGGTGACATCGCGGCCGGGTTGCGGGCGCAACTCGCTGCTTTGGGTCGCAGTGCACGTGGTCAAACACGGCTGTGGGGGCGATTAATCGGCGCCGACGGCCTCGGCGGTGGTGAAGCAAAGCACGAGCCCCAGTGCGGGCCCAACACGGACGAGTGAGGCGGCTGCATGCACCGATGGGCCTCCCACTTGCGCTTGCGGGACTCGCCCAACGCCGTCTTGTGCTCGGCGACGATGGCCTTGTCCACCAAGGCCTGGAAGTCAGCAAAGTCCACTATAGATAGCTTGTCCTTCAGCTCCTCGGACAAGCCATCCATGAACTTCTCCTGTTTGGCCTCATCAGAGGCCACCTCACCCGGAGCATAACGAGCTAAGTGATTAAACTCGTAAAGATACTCCGACACAGACTTGCGCCCCTGTTTGAGCGCAAGAAACTCCTTCTTCTTGAGCTTCATCAGGCCATCGGGAATGTGGGCCGGCGGAAGCGGATCGGAACTCATCCCACGAGACTACGTGGCTGCGCAGTGCATGGCGAGAAAATTCTCCCACCAAGAGAGTGCCGCACCTCAAGGCGATGGGATGCAAAGAGTGCCGCTCTGCTCGACCTTTGGCGATGTTGAGCTTTGGCTCAACGACGCGCGCCAATCATTCGCGTCCAACGGGTCCTCGGTCGAGAAAAAGGGCGGTGGGTGCGGAGAAACTCCGCAAGCCCACCACGAGACTGGTGGCCACCACCTCCAGACCCCGAAGCACCAGAGAAAGTGGAGGTGTTCCTTGCGATGACCTCCAGAATCCGGGTCTGGTCCATGCGATTCCGCTCGATCTGAGCCAGAACTTCAGCCATGGTCGGAGGAGGGGGAAGCTCCTCATCGGAACGGTAGGTGATCATTGCGGGTGGTTCTTGCCATCCTGTTCCACCAAAATAGGTTAAACACAACTCCGGAACTGGAGACAAAGAAAACAACTAACCATACTACAAAACAAACTTTAATAGCTCAAGTATCAACATAAAATTGCAGCAAGATCACAAAGATAATATCCATCTTCCTATTATGACTAACTCGTATGAAAGAACGAGTAATCAATTTTCAGGAAGGTAATTTCAGAACATTAACTCCTGTTCGAAAACAGCTAGGAAACAGGGTGAGAAATTTACTAAAGAAAGGTTAGACACTTAGCTAACTCATATCACTTCTTACCCTTTTATTCCCACAAGTTTTAGTTGAATCAACCTCTCATTTTCAGCACTTACTACTAATTAAATGCTAGCTGTCCAGATTTTTCTGCTTGCTGTCCAGATTTTCTTCCTCCAGTTCCTGGCCGAAATTGGTAGCTTCAGGAACTTCTAATTTTCACAAGACAGCCAACACTTTCATCTTATAACTCTCATGGTTTACCCAAAACCAATCTAGTTGATTAACAACTACCTTTTGAAAGGAGATGAGAGGAAAATCAGCTTCTTTAAATTCAATTCAGAATAAGGTGAGATAAGCAAGCTAAGATAGATAAGAAATAAAATCTGAGAACTTACTTAAGATTTTCATGAAACCACTTGCTACTAGGAAAGTAAGTTTTCAAAATACACTAGGGACGACCAAGCTAGGGGTTTCTACGGTCAGTATGGCTCTGATACCAAACTCTGTGAGACCCCGGTTTATTAAACTTGTAATACTTAACCTTCCACTGGTTCTAGTATCAAAAATAGAATAATCCGCGTCTCGATGAATATGTGCTTCCCAGAACATGCAGCACACATACATCATACCAAAGCATGCATCAATTCCATACATCAGAATATAACAAGTCTACCAAAAGACATACATAATATAAGTTATTACAGAACAGCCGACCGGCCAAATGACATAAGTATCAAATAACAGCGGAAGCAAAAGTTGCCATAAGATGGCTTAAACCAAAAGACGACCGGTTAGCCACACAACACCACAGGACTACCGACCGGGCCGCCAAGCTAATCGCCCCTTAAACTGCCACAGCACAACTCACAAAAGTGAGGCCCATCGGACTCACTATCTTCCTCTGCACAATACAAGCAATGCAGGTGAGTACAAAAATGTATTCGCAAGACTTACGAGTAACAAGCCTATACATAGCTACATGAAAGCTGTATCAAAGGAATGTGGTTATATGGTTCTTTGGACGCACAAAGCAAGTTTCATTTGTAATATTGTAACAGCCCCAACTTAGGGTTTGTATTTCAAATGTAAAATTTTGAGGAGAAATAAAAACTTTTGTTGTCTCTTCAAATCATTTGAAAGTTTCTACAATTTTCCCTAGCAATTTCCAATTCTTAGAATTTAATTCTTGTGCTTGGAAATTGTTGTTATCAGATTCTTAGCTTTCAAACTTGTGATCATCCTCTGAAATTATTTTTCCTATCATCTTGATCATCCTATCTACCTCCCTGAATTATTTCACAATTTTTAGATTTTATTTGCTATTTCAAATGGCCAAGTCAAACTAGTTGAAAATCTGGTCAAATCCTAGGTCAACATGCTTGTGAATTTTCTGCAGAACTTTTCAAGTGCATAAAAGTTTTGGAAAATTTATGCAATGTTGTTCTCTGTCTCAAGTAGCTACCATAAAAATTTCGGAATTTTTGGGCTCGGGATCTATCTCTAAAATTCCTAAACTCTCTCAAACTTTTAAAATCAAAAATCGAAAACATCGCTTGTCGGGCTCGAACCCGAGTCCGACTCAAACCGTATCGCACCACTTGACTCGCCGCACCGCCTAGCTGCACTGTGTGAGTCCAATCGATCGTGACCGTCCGATGCAAATCGAGCGATCCACGTTGCGTCGCAACCGACTGTCGAATGCATACACGGTCTCACCGTCCGTTTGAGATCCAGCGGTCGATACATTCTTGATCGAGTCTAAGTATCTGTTCGCGCCGCATTGTCCTGTCGCTGACATATGGGTCCCACCTGTCAGGTTCTTCCTCGCCGACTCCGCTGCCTACCGGAGCTCGCTGGCGATCGCGCATGCGTGCCACGCAGCTCGTCGCTGCCACGCAGGACGCGTGTGCGCCTCGGATCGCTGAAGTCCATCTACCTCCTAGGGTCGTCCATTCCTTCTCGCAGCCATTCTTACGCCCTCTCCGCCCATTTCTTAGCTTCGGCCGGAGAAAAACCCGAGAGCAGCGCCGCCGTGTTAACGCCGCCTTGAGCCCGCGATCGCACTACGATGATCCACGTTTGCGCGCCTCCATTTTGCCCATCCCGGGTTCTTGGCGTCCAGTGAATCACCAGGGGTGGTATCGTCGTCTCCACCTCCGGCGCTCTCGGCTCCGTGAGCTCGTTTGCGTTCTGGTGAGTCTCAAGCCTCAGCGGTTGATCTCACTTGATCGCAATGCTTCACTGATGCTCACGGTGGGCTCGTTCCTGTCTTTGATGCATTGTGGAGGGTGTGCGACTTCTTCTTCTCCGAGCCCGGTATTTCGCCGCCGCGGTGATTCCAGCCGCCTCACACCTTCTTCGTCGGCATTGTGCGGGCGTATCCTTCCGGCCGAGGCGATTCGTGGCGCACCTTCCGGTCTTCTCGGCTCACGGCGTCTTCTCGCGAGCACCGCACCTTCTTCTCCGCCTCCGCCGTCGTGAGCCATCTCCGCCGACCATCGGGCTCGCGTCACCGCCACCGGGTTCGTGAGATCTTTGCGAACCTTAAGGTACCACTCACTCGCCCTAAGACCTCCCTGGTTCGCGAGAAACGATCGTGCGGCCGCACCACCGTCCTTGTGGTCGCCGTGAAGCCGGCGGCGCTAAGGTCTAACCCTACTTTTAGTGATAACCATCTTTAGTCAAGATCACGATTTGTGGGCCCTCTTTGGTTAATCGCGTTTAGAAATCCTTTAATCCACCCGTTATTTGTTCTCGAGTCAACGCCATGTGGGTCCATGTTGTCAATTAGGTTTGTGTAGCTCGTAATGCGTTTCCTCTGTTGGGAAGCGTATTTTTGAGAGTATGTTAGGTTTGCACTTTTGTAGTCAAGACGATTCTTAGAATACGCCGACGTCACCTTCAAGCAAAGCGGTTCTGGTCAAGACTTTCGCCGGGCCCGCTTTGTCGATGTCCGGGACTAGTTGGTGTGGGTAGAAAAAGGATTTAATGCTTTAGTATTTTCGTAATATGTTTTCGTTAATCGTTAATTCATTTAAACTTAGAAAATGCATAACTAATTCAATTTTTATCCAAATTGCATGAAACAGTCTTGTTAATTTTCATTTTAAGTGTACTATTTGATAAAATTAGCTTCATCCATGTCTCTGTAGCAAAAATCTGTTAGCTAATAAAATGATGTCTTATGTATCTTCTAAATTAGAAAATGCATATCTCTTTCAATAATTGTCCAAATTCATTGAACCCAATTCTGTAAATTCCATTTTCAAGATATTAATTGTTAGGATAGGTTTCAGATACTAGTTATGTTCATAAAAATTTGTTAAGTATTTAACTAGTGCTTTGATGTGTTTATAACTTAGAAAATTCATAGAAAATTCTTAATAACTTAAAATGATTTGTTCTCTGTTTCTTAAATTTTGTTATGTCATGCTTAGGCTCTGTGTGAGTTTTGGCTTGTTTTGATGTTGTTGTATGTTTGAGTTTTGTCGGTGTTATTCGCTCTTATTTGTCGTTATGTTCGATCGTTAGGCTTCGATATTTGCGGCAACCCCGAGGACGATCCTCCATAACAACTTGAGCAACAACGAAATGTGCAAGCAGATTTGATCATGATAATCCCAGTATTTTAAAGTCTAATATTTTGTTTCATTGTATGTATGCATCGCTTATTTTGTGTTAAATTGATTAGTTAAATCCAGAGTCGCATATCTGTAGACAAAATATTGACCTCTACTACCGAGCCTAGGTTATTTGTTGTGATTAGAGGTTTGGATGATCTCTTGTCACTTAGTAGATCCGAGTCAAATTGCTTAGACATGCTTAGTATCGGTAGAAATGGGCGGTTATCGACTTAATCGGTAACCTTGATCACACAAAATTTTATATAACTTTATATTTCAAGCATTTTGCTATGTTTAATTGCAAAGCTAAAAATGAAAACAAAAATGATTTAGACGCGCACAATGGTAAGATTGGTGTGATCTATTGGGTGTGTTGGAAAGGTGCCCGGTCAATTAAGGACCGAACATCTTGTGAGTTTCATTATCCGGGCATTTCGCGCATAACCACACTAGAGGGTATGAGACCTCTCTTGACCTAGTACTTTGGCGTGTATTGGCTCCGGGTCGCAGGAGGTCGCAGGAGGGATGGAGGTGGGAGCATGGTAGTTGTCCGAAAAGCTTTATCCTGAGTGGGTAGTTGTCTTTTCGGCTTTACCATGTAAGCGTATGGATTTCTATCCATACGAGCGGCTCGTAGTTAATACACAATATTGGAAAAAGTCTCGTAGGACTTAGCTGTGCTGGCATACCTTCGGAAGTGTGCTTTGGCTTAAAGGCGGTCTGAGGTGTGGGTACAGTGGTACACCCCTGCAGGGTTAAAAACTATTCGAATAGCCTCGTCCTAGGTGATGGACACGCTTGGGTAAGCTTATCGAGAGTTAGACTACAACATTTAAATTAAAACTTGATGGGTGGTGCGAACGGAATTCGTGTTATTGTTGTGGTGACTATTGGGATAGTCACTTCTAGGTTGTTTATCTTTCGCTTTTGTTATTATTATCCTTCATCGTTATTTCAACATTAAAAATGAATTGCAAACTTGCATTTAAAATCAGTATTACATTATTGCAAATAAAGTTGGCTTTACGCAAATGAACCATATGGCCTCCACTGCACAAGCCTCGCATGTAGCATATGAATAGGTCCGCTAGTTCACACGTCGGTCTTGCGTGTACAAAGACAATCTTTGTACTCAGTGCTTTGCTTAATGTTTTTGTTGCAGAGGAAGAAGGTGAGCCCCTAGGGCCTCACTACGTGAGTGTGTTGCCGATTCGTGGACGACTAGACTTGGCGGTCGGTCCGATGCCTTGTGGGTTGGAGGCACGCGATTGGCTTTGTTTATAGCCATCTTATGGCACTTTTGCTTCATTGTCGTTCTTGTTATTTGTGTATCTTTTGGGCCGGCCACGTGTGTCATAATAACCTCTACTATTTGTTTATCTTCCGTTTGGTAGTGTGGTGTTTGGACTCTATGTTTGGAATGGAGTGATGTCTAATTTTGTAACAGGGTGTGTATACTGCTTTCTGGGAAGTATACATATCTCGAGGATCAATTTATTTGATTTGTGATGCTAGGACCGGGTGGTTGGTTAAGCATTACAAGCCAAATAAATTGGGGTCCTCACAAATATTGTAATAGGTTGAACAGCAGTTTGCAAAATCTGTTTTTAAGCATTTAAATAACAGCGAGTAAACATAAGTAACAAGTATCCACCTAAGAGTGACTTTCCCCAGAGCCACCACAACATAGCATGAATCCCTGATCCATACCACCCATCAAGTTTTAATTTAGAAAAGGTTGTAGTCTAACTCTTGAAAAGCTTACCCAAGCGTGTCCATTACCTAGGACGAGGCTATTCGAATAGTTTGTAATCCTGCAGGTGTACCAATGTACCCACACTTCGCACCGCTTTTGCCAAGCTATTAAGCACACTTTCTTTGGTATGCCAGCACGGCTAAGTCCTACGAACCCTTTCCAATGGAATATACTAATCAAGAGTCGCATGTATGGGGGTTAATCCTTAGTGATCTGCCGACGAAATATGGATCACAAGGACCCATACGTGGAGCAGAACACACCGGCCTCGGCAGGTGCTCCTCTCCCCACAAACGTGTCCATGTTGCATATAATTAAATATGCAACCCACCACGCGACTCATTAATTAACGCACCCCAAAGTACTCAGCTAAGAGAGGTCCCATATCCCTCTAGTGTGGTTAGCACGCACAAAAATGCACGGATAACAGATACTCACAAGTAGTTCGGTCCTTAATTGACCCGGGCACCATTCCATTCACACCCAAAAGATCACACCATCTTACCATTGTGCCCAAGTCTAAATTGTTTTCATTTTCAGTTTTAGTTTTGCAATTTAGACATAGCACAAGGCTGAAATACATGATTATAACAGTTTGTGTGGATCAAGGTTATCGACAAGTCGATAACCGCCATTTTACCGATAGCTAAGCATGGCTAAGCATAATGACACGTAAACTACTAAGTGACAAGGGTTCATCCGGCGAACCCAAAATCACGACAAAGTAAACCTAGGCTCGTGAGTAGAGGAATCAACATTTCCTACCGATAATGCAACTCATCGGGCCAACTATCGACAATAGTTTAAAAACAACATAGCAATGCATACATAGAATTTGCAAACAACTTATTAGAATTTGAAATTAGTAGGAACAACATGATCAAATGAATGCTACATCTACTTGCCTGGCTGAAGTGCAGGATCTGGCTACTGTGGCTCAATATCAAGATTAATAACTTCTTCGGAACCTAACGCGAAAAGGCGATACGCAAATAAGAACGAAGAACACCAATTAAACTCCAACAGCAAAAGATATCCAAATCTAATGAAATTTACACAACAGCTAGGGAATGATTTTAGACAGAGATAGGAACAAGAATCATGCAATTTGGACCAAGCATACAAATGATATGGACAAAACACTCTTTCTCAGCCTTAAAATCAATCTAATTAATTGCTAGTACTGTTCATGGCGAAATTTTCCAGAATGATCTAAGGTTCGAAATTTTTATAGCAAGTAGATTATGACATCCTAATAATAGCAAAGTTGAATTTACTAAATTTGGAGTTATACACATTTACTTATGATTTTGCTAAGGTGCAAATCTAGCATATTATAATTTCCAGAAACATAAATACGCTCAAAACTAATTTTATATTGAAGTATGCTAACAGAGGGATTTTCTAGCATTGATTTTATATATTTTGCATTTTCAGAGAATTACTTGTGCCTTTTATAAGATTTCTAGAATTTCTAAATGCGGGAAATAGGTCCAAAATCATTGATCAATGTTTCTGTTGCTATCCTGTGCCAACAATCATTTTTATATTAAAGTTTGGTTAATAACTAATTTATCAAAATTGAAATCATCCATTTTGGACATACACAGAGCAAAATATGCATTTTATAAGGTTTCATTTATTTTGGAAAAGCGTAATAACAGAAGCAAGTTTTTAAGATCTACAAGAATTTATATTACGAAACAAGGCCTAAAGCATTTTTAAATAAAACTTTAGCCTAAAACAAAATTATTCTGATTGGAAACATCTAAAAATGGTTTAAAATGAATTTACTACGATTTTATAAAGTTTACGCACAAATTTTAGTTGTAAAATAATTACTTATCGAATTTCCGATAACCTAATCAAAAGATAACGACGTGGGCCACGAGAGCCCTTGATTGAAATCAAGCGGCGCGAGGGACGGAGACCGACCCGAACAGCCCAGATGATCTCCACCGTCGATCTACGATCGGAAGGTCGAGGGCGGTGAGCTTTCGAACCTCGCGAACGTCTCACGAATCTCGGCGATCTCCGATGGGCGGCCCACAATGATGGTGAGATCGGGTTACCCGAACGTCCCAAATGATCTTGGCCACAGATCAAGAATCGGACGGCGGCTATTGATCGCAGTTCAAAAGATGGACCGACACGTGGGGCCGCTTGTCAGTGACTTCGAGTCACAACCGCGAACGTTTAACCCACGTGCACAGTGCACTGGGCCCACATGTCAGCGACTGAGAGGGAAATTTTAGGACAACTAATTAATGACTGAGCTAATGATTAGAGATGATTAATCTTTTAATGTGCCCTAATGAACTCTATAGAAGTGATTAACACAATCAAAGGACCACCGCGAGAGACTAAGGGTGGCGGTTTAGGACCAATTTAATGCTACTAATGATTGGCATTAAATAAACCTAAAAGAGACACTAATGACTCCTGGATTTTGCTCTTAACCCCTCGGGCCCACAAGTCAGAGACCCAGAGGTGATTTCCGACAGCGATTAATGCCGACACATTAATTAATCAATGATTAAGCATTAATGATGTCGGAACATTGCGGAATTGCGCCAGCGGGCAATTTAAGAACGTTGGGCCCACATGTCAGTGGCTCAACGATAAAGATTATGACACCATTAATTAACTAATGATTAGCAATCACTGTGCAATTAATATGTCCTAAACAAATGATTTAAAACGGAGTTTTGCACGGCAAAATCGGCGACATCAACGGCTTGCCGCGGCGACAGCGCACGCGGCGTAACCAAAAACTAAAATGGAATCGCAATAGCGCCTAGAACCTAATGGTGGCATCCTCGCCGGCGGTGAGGGACCAAAACGCAGGCGAGCCGGAAAATGAAAAAGGAGCTTTTTCGCTAAGTGCGAAATAGCGAAGCTCGGTGCGATCCAGAAGGGTGCGAGCCTCTAGGGACTAATAAGAAGCTACCTTGATGAAGGGAAGCTTCAAAGATGGCCGGAGAAGCTTGATCACGGAGGAGGCTTGCCGGACATGGAGAAGAAAGGTCGAAAATGACACCCTGAGCCAAATGAGTGATTCCAAAGCATCAATATAGATTCATTATGGTCCACAGGGGCTACATGAGCAAGTAATTGAAAAATGGAGCACTCACCTGAGCTGAGGAAGAAGATGACCGATTTCAGCCGAATTTGAACAAACCCCAAATTGGACAATTCCTAAGAATCAAATCCAAATACAATTGAGGGGAAATGTTCAAGATAGTAAGGAGATAAAGATAGGGTAAAGAAATGTGAAGGAGAACCACTGGAACACCAAGAACATCAACGGAGCTCTCGGGTCAACAATGGCGATTTGGAGGTTTTGAGGAGTTAACCTCCCATACTGTAAATGGAGCTTGGTGGTGGTGTAAAGAGACACCAGGAAGCATTGATAGTGCTTATAAAGCCTTGGAAGCATTAGGGTTTGGACCAAAGGCTTTTCGGGCGGCAAAGCACAAAGCACAAGGTATGCCCGACAAAGAAAAAGGTGGCGGACGTGCATTAGGGTATGTACGGTGGATGTGTCTCCCGACCCTCACTTTGCTGACTAGGCGGCCGTAGGAAGCACGATTTGACACTGCCATCTCTCCTGCACTATTCATGCACGGCCGGAGGTTGAAGAAGACCAGGAAAAGCATTTGGGCGATTTTCAGCCGTTGGATTAGACACAGACGGCTGAGATCGCGCCAAGACGCTTCGGTTTTAAATTCGAAAGCAGAGCTCGCGATCGCTGGATCAGGAATGGACGGCCACGATTTAATGTGCTCTTCGGGTGACCCAAATGTCACACGCATTATACGCCGTTGGATTCTGATCTGACGATCCAAATGAGTGGACTCTTCGCAGAGGCCCGAACGTCCCCGCACACGTGGGCCGTGCGATTTAGATCCAAAGGCTGAGATTGATCGCGGGCTTTTCAAACGGGCTCGGTGCAGTTAGGCGGTTCGATCTAATCGATTGACTCGAGCCCGAGTCTGACTCGAACCCGAGTAACAGTACTAACCAGGCTTTGACTCTAAGTAGAACAGAGACTTTTGAGGATTTATTTGATGTAGCAAACTAACTCCAAAAATTTTGAAAATTTTGCAGGAGTTTGCTGACTCAAATATGGACCTTGTGTAAAATTTTCAGAGGTTTTTATGCAGTGCACTTTTCTCCAAAAATTCTGTAAGGTTCTGATTTGTGGTTTGACTGCCCTCTAAAAATATTCAAATAATTTCTAAAAATTGTGAAATTTTTCAAAGGGGTCACATATCATCCCTAGAACTTAGGAAAAATATTTCCAGAGGATGATCACAATACTTGACATGATTATATTTTGGAAGCTCAAAGTTTGGATCAAAAGACCTGTGACTTTGTATTTCCATAATTCCTTATACAAGAATTGTTTGGTACAGTAGGAAATACAAGATGTAAGAAAAAGTTTTAATTTCTACTCATTTTCTTACATTTGAAACACAAGTCTAAGATTGGGATGTTACAAAACCTCCCCCCCTTACAAGAATCTCGTCCCGAGATTCCGTTTACTCGGAGAAGAAGGATGGGTAATCTGCACGAAGGCGATCTTCGCGCTCCCAAGTTGCCTCATCTTCAGAATGATTCGACCATTGGACCTTAAGGAACTTGATGACACGGTTCCTTGTCCTCCGCTCAGATTCTTCGAGAATACGAATAGGATGCTCATGATAGGTCAAATTTTCTTGCACATCGAGATTTTCCAACGGAGTTTCCTCAATTGGAACACGGAGATATTTCTTCAAGTGTGACACATGGAACACATCATGCACACCCTCAAGTGATGCTGGCAACTCCAATCTGTATGCAACAGCTCCAACTTTCTCGATGATACGATAAGGCCCAACATATCGAGGAGCTAATTTGCCCTTGATGCCAAAACGCTGATGGCCCTTCAAGGGTGAGACCTTGAGATAAACAAAGTCATTGGGCTCAAAGCTCAACTCTCGACGACGACGATCCGCATAGCTCTTTTGCCTGGACTGGGCCACGCGCAGATGCTCACGAATCAGCTGAACCTGACTTTCGGCCTCATTGATGGAATCTGGCCCGAAGAACTGACGTTCACCAGTTTCTGACCAGTTTAATGGGGTTCTACATCTCCTCCCATACAAAACCTCAAACGGTGCCATACCAAGACTAGCTTGGAAACTGTTGTTGTAGGAGAACTCTGCAAACGGCAAGCACTTCTCCCACTCCTTCCCATAGGAAAGAACACAAGCACGGAGCATATCTTCCAACACTTGGTTGACTCTCTCCGTCTGACCATCAGTTTGAGGATGATAAGCTAAACTGAAAGAAAGACGTGTACCCATCGCCTCTTGCAAACTATGCCAAAAGCGAGAGGTGAAAAGGGAACCACGATCTGACACAATCGTTCGTGGCACACCATGCAAGCATACAATGCGAGACACATAAAGATCTGCCAGCTGACTGACGCTGAGGTTGGTACGCACTGGCAGAAAATGTGCTACCTTTGTCAATCGATCAATGACAACCCAGATAGCATCTTTCCCAGAAGAAGTACGGGGCAGACCGGTGATGAAGTCCATACCAACGGAATCCCACTTCCACTCAGGTACTGGCAAAGGCTGAAGAAGACCTGTTGGACGCTGATGTTCAGCCTTGACGCGGCAGCACACGTCGCACTCGGCAACGAATCTGGCAATCTCGCGCTTCATGCGAGTCCACCAAAATCTCTGTCGAAGGTCTTGGTACATCTTGGTAGCTCCAGGATGAATAGACAAAGGGGAGTCATGGGCTTCGCGGAGAATCAAATCCCGCAATTCTATGACCTTCGGAACCACAAGGCGCTGTCCAAACCACACAACACCATGCTCATCCTCAGAAAAGCACTTGGCTGCCCCATTCTTGATGTTCTGCTTGATTTGGATCACACCAACATCTGTCTGCTGGGCAGCCTTGATTCGATCCACCAACGTTGGTTGCACAACCAAGGTAGCAAGAGAACTATGCTCAATCAAACCCAAATTAAGCCGCTGAAATTCTTCCAGAAGGGCAGGTTGTTGCTCTTGAAGTAACAAGGTATTGCAATACACCTTGTGACTGAGTGCATCGGCAACAACATTGGCCTTGCCCGGGTGATACTGAATACCCATATCATAGTCCTTGATCAATTCCAGCCATCTCCTTTGCCTGAGGTTTAGATCTGGCTGAGTGAACAAGTATTTCAAACTCTTGTGATCAGAATACACCTCACAACGGTTACCAATCAGGTAATGCCGCCAAATCTTAAGTGCATGGACCACTGCAGCTAACTCCAAATCATGAGTAGGATAGTTAAGTTCATGAGGCCTCAACTGCCTTGATGCATAGGCCACTACCTTGCCTTCTTGCATAAGGACACAACCGAGTCCCTGATGAGAGGCATCACAATAGATATCAAAGCTCTTGTGAATATCAGGGAGAACAAGCACTGGAGCTGAAGTCAACCGCCTTTTGAGTTCTTGAAAACTCAAATTACAAGCAGAAGACCACACGAATTTCTTTTCTTTCTTAAGCAATTCGGTCATGGGCTTTGCAATCTTGGAGAAGTTCTCGATAAAGCGGCGGTAGTAGCCCGCTAAACCAAGGAAACTCCTCACATCGGTGACTGACTTGGGCTGCCCCCAAGACAAAACATCGCTGACCTTGCTAGGATCCACAGCTACACCACCTGCTGAAAGAACATGGCCTAAGAACGCCACTTTCTTCAACCAGAACTCGCACTTGCTGTACTTAGCATACAGCTGGTGCTCACGAAGCTTGCCCAATACAATCTGCAGGTGCTCAGCATGCTCCTCTTCACTCTTGGAGTAGATAAGAATGTCGTCAATGAAAACCACAACGAACTTATCCAAATACTCCATGAATACCGAGTTCATAAGATTCATGAACAAAGCTGGAGCATTGGTCAAGCCAAAAGATATGACGGTGTACTCGTAAAGGCCATAACGAGTAGTGAACGCCGTCTTTGGAATATCCTCAGCCCTGATCCGGACTTGGTGATAGCTCAATCTCAAGTCAATCTTGGAGAACACACAGGCTCCATGTGAGGACCCCAATTTATTTGGTTTGTAATGCTTAACCAACCACCTGGTCCTAGCATCACAAATCAAATAAACTGATCCTCGAGATATGTATACTTCCCAGAAAGCAGTATACACACCTCGGTACAAAATTAGACATCAACTCCATTCCACACATAGAGTCCAAACACAACACTACCAAACGGAAGATAAACAAATAGAAGGGGTTATTACAGACACAGCCGACTGCCCAAAAGATACACAAATAACAAGAACGACAAATGAAGCAAAGTGCCATAAGATGGCTATAAACAAAGCCAATCGTGTGCCTTCAACCCACAAGGCATCCGAGGACCGCCAAGTCTAGTCGTCCACGAATCGACAACACAGCTCACAGAAGTGAGGCCCTTGGGGCTCACCTTCTTCCTCTGCAACAAAAACTTTAAGCAAAGCACCTGAGTACAAAGATTGTCTTTGTACCCGCAAGACTGACGTGTGAACTAGCAGACCTATTCATATGCTACATGCAGGCTTGTCTGGTGGAGGCCATATGGTTCATTTGCAGAAAGCCAACTTTATTTGCAATAATGTAATACAGTTTTAAAGGCAAGTTTGCAATTCATTTTTAATGTTGAAATAACAGTAAGGATAATAATAACAAAAGCGAAAGATAAACAACCTAGAAGTGACTATCCCAATAGTCACCACAACAATAGCACGAATCCCAGATTCGTACCACCCATCAAGTTTTAATTTAAATGTTGTAGTCTAACTCTCGATAAGCTTACCCAAGCGTGTCCATCACCTAGGACGAGGCTATTCGAATAGTTTTTAACCTGCAGGTGTACCATGTACCACACCTCGCATCGCCTTTAAGCCAAAGCACACTTAGAAGGTATGCTGGCACTGGCTAAGTCCTACGAGACTTTTTCCAATATTGTGTATTAACTACGAGCCGCTCGTATGGATAGAAATCCATACGCTTACATGGTAAAGCCGAAAAGACAACTACCCACTCGGGATAAAGCTTTTGGACAACTACCATGCTCCCACCTCCATCCCTCCTGCGACCTCCTGCGACCGGAGCCAATACACGCCAAAGTACTAGGTCAAGAGAGGTCCCATACCCTCTAGTGTGGTTAGCATTTTGAAATGCTGGATAATGTAAACTCACAAGATGTTCGGTCCTTAATTGACCGGGCACCTTTCGATCACACCCAATAGATCACACCAATCTTACCATTGTGCCGCGTCTAAATCATTTTTGTTTTCATTTTTAGTTTTGCAATTAAACATAGCAAATGCTGAAATATAAAGTTATATAAAATTTTGTGTGATCAAGGTTACTGAGCTAAGTCGATAACCGCCCATTTCTACCGATACTAAGCATGTCTAAGCAATTTGACTCGGATCTACTAAGTGACAAGAGATCATCCAGCGACCTCTAATCACAACAAATAACCTAGGCTCGGGTAGTAGAGGTCAATATTTTGTCTACAGATATGCACTACTGGATTTAACTAATCAATTTAACACAAATTAAGCGATGCATCTTGTGAGGACCTGAATATTTAACTAGTAACACTTAACCTCCAATTGGTTCTAGCGTTACTAATTAAACATTCTAAGCCTCGATGGACATATGCTTCCAATTGCAGCATATGTACATCATCACAAAATTACACATCAATTCCATACACATACATCACTAAGTTCAACAACGACATACATAAAGTAAAGTTATTACAAAGAGAGCCGACAGGCCAAATAGAACAATATACAAGAATGACAATGGAAGCAAAGCGCCATAAGATGGCTAGAACAAAAGTCGACCGGTTAGCCAACATAACCCACAAGGCAACCGACCGCCGCATAAGCTAGTCGCCCATAGCTACCACAACACAACTCAAAAAGTGAGGCCCTTGAGCTCACCTTCCTCCTCGCAACAAAACAATTAAGCATAGCAACCGAGTACAAAGATTGTCTTTGTACCCGCAAGAGCAGACGTGTGGAATAGCGGACCTATTCATAAACTACATGCAAGCTTATTTAGGTGGAGGTCATATGTCTCATTTTGCATGAAGCCAACTTTATTTGCAATAATGTAGTACCTTTTAAAAGCAAGTTTGCAAATCTGTTTTGTTATCAAAGTAAATGATAAGTAAAGATACATACAAGTAACCACAGAAGTGACTATCCCAATAGCCACCACAACATAGCACGAATCCCGATTCGTACCACCCATCAAGTTTTAATTTAAAGGTTGTAGTCTAACTCTTGAAAGACCTTGCAGGCGTGTCCATAACCTGGGGCGAGGCTATTCGAATAGTTTTAACCTGCGCAGGGTGTACCAATGTACCCACACTTGGATCGCCTTTAAGCCACACGCACACTTCCGGAAGGTATCTTTGTACAGCTAAGTCCTACGAGATATTTCCAATCTTGTGTATTAACTACGAGCCGCTCATATGGATAGAAACCCACATGCTTACATTGCAAGCCGAAAGACAACCACTCGTTACGGGGGGGAAACCTTTCGGACACTACAATGCTCCCACCTCCATCCCTCCTCGACTCCTGCGACCGGAGCCAATACACGCCAAAGTACTAAGTCAAGAGAGGTCCCATACCCTCTAGTGTGGTTAGCACGCTAAAATGCTTGGTTTAGTGTAACAAGATGTTCGGCCCTTGTTGACCCGGGCACCATTCCAGTCACACCCAAAATCACACCATCTTACCATTGTGCCCAAGTCTAAATCATTTTGTTTTCAGTTTTAGTTTTCATAAGTAGACATGGAACAAGGTGGAAATCATAAATCGTAATAAGTTTTATGTGATCAAGGTTATCGACAAGTCGATAACCGCCCATTTCTACCGAAACTAAGCATGGCTAAGCAATTAATCCGCAACTACTAAGTGACAAGAGCCCATCCACGAACTCAAAATCACAGCAAGTAACCTAGGCTCATGGTAGTAGAGGATAATCATTTGCTAAGGAAATGCATCTACTAGGCCAACTATTAAAACAAAGTAGCAATGCATACATAGAATTTGTAATCAACATAAATACTTAAAATACTGGATTAACATGATCAAACTGCTTGCTCGCTTGTTGTTGCTCAATTTGTTGCGGAGGGTCGCTCTCGGGTTACCGCAAATGTCGAATCCTAAGCTAAAAGGCAAAAAGAACCAAGAACAACCAATAAGACTAGCAACACTTAAACAAAGAGCAAGCAAAATTATCCAAATACAACGAAATTTATACACAAGGTAGAATACAAATATACCAAGACATAGAAACTGGAAAAACCTAATTTGGATTTGTGGCGCGAGAAGATATTACTTAAAAACTCATTTTCTACCATAATTAGCAATCAGAGCAAAAATATTTTCTAGAAAGATTTTAAAGCTGAAATTTTTATGGTAGCTACCTCTGGTATAGTGGTAACCCATATAACATTTTAGGTCATTTGGAGTTAAGATGATTTAGTTATGATTTTCTAAGTTCTACAACTAGCATATATCATTTCTCGGAACATGAATAAAGATAAAGCCTAGATCAAATTAAAGCATGTCTGAGCCAAATTTACAGTTGAGTTTGCTCACTTTGCAACTACAGAGAGGGAGTTATGGGGTTTACCAATTTTCCATGAATTTCTAGACATCATTTTGCATTAAATAAGATCATGTTATTTAAATCATTTTCTGCTACAACACAGGCCTAAATTCATTCTCAGATTAAAGTTTATACTATAACAAAGCTACAAGAATCGGAATCATTCAAAAGGAGTTAAAATGACAAAGTTATGCACTTTTGAAATTTGAAACAAAGAAAAGACTTAGGAAACTTTGAGCTCTCGGGAGGTCCAAACGCGGAAGACAAGGAGAGGTCGTGGGCGTTAGATCAAGGTCGACGGCTATGAGCCTCGAAGCACAGCGCGCACAAGACCTCCTCCCGACTGGGAGGTGCGGATCGTTGAGATCTGATCCAACGATCACGACCGGTCGCGTGCCTGACGCTGCACGCAAGGAGGTCTACGCGCCTGCAGAGGTCGTGACCGTCGGACGAGATCTGGCGTCCCGAGCACTAGGGGAGATCCTAAGGCTTTAAATCCAAGGAAAGAGGTGGGACGGCCGATTCTCACGCAGGAGGTCCCAACGGTCTAGATCTCCGGAGAGAGGTCCTACTCCTACGGCTAAATCCACGAGAAGGAGGTCTAACCCGTTAGATCTAAATCTAACGGTTTTTAGACCAGAGGAGGAGGTCCTAACGCCTCTCGATCCAAAGGAGGAGGTCCTAGGCGGTCAAGATCTCCGGAGGGAGGTCTTGATCGGGTGGGATTGACACGAGGAGGTCTTGGATGACCAAGATCTTCCTGAGGAGGTCCTAAGCGATAGCGTTTTGCGGAGGAGATCTAGACGGTTCAGATTAGACCTAGGGAGGTCTTGAGCGGTCCGAGAACAGCGGAGGAGGTCTCAGCGCTAGAGGTTTTACAAATAAAACCTAACGCTCGAGATCTAAAGTCGGGAGGTCGTGACGGCTAAGATCAAGGTTGGGGAGGTCCTGAGGGTTTCCTAACAAGGACCGGGGGTGCTCTTTTTGCGAAGAGGACCTCGAGGAGATCTTTCACAAAGAGGACCTCGGGGAGGTCCCGAAGGTGGTTTTTACAAAAATGACCTCGAGGAGGTCTTTTTGCGCAAGAGTGGTCCTAGCGGCTAGGATTTAACCAAGGTGGTCCTAGGCGGCTAGGATCAACTCAAGGGGAGGTCCTAGTGCGCTAAGGGCTTTACGGGAAAGATCTAACTGTCCAGATCTAATCCTAGGGAGGTCCTCAACGGTTAAGATCGACCCAAAGAGGTCCTA
The DNA here is from genome assembly GCA_036346255.1 of Ampelocalamus luodianensis. Taxonomy (NCBI): domain Eukaryota; kingdom Viridiplantae; phylum Streptophyta; class Magnoliopsida; order Poales; family Poaceae; genus Ampelocalamus; species Ampelocalamus luodianensis. The sequence continues at coordinate 59,841,265 of CM070617.1, read as the reverse complement.
GGACTTAGAAATTTACGCGGAAACCCACCTACGCATGAGATCTAACTGGGTGGTCTTAACGGCTATGAATACACGGGAGATCGGGGACTAGTGGCACGCGAGTTTTGCGGCAAGACAAAGATTAATGAGCAACCTCGGACAACATTAATGCCAATCATTGTATCACAAATCCTGCCCGAGTACGACACGGCAAAACGCCCGAGCACCTAAGCGAGCTCACCGCCGCGATGGGGACCTTGCGGCGCCGACCAAGGGCACCAATAAACTCGCAATAGTGTCGCGGACCTAGCGAGGCACTCTCGGCGGCGGCGACGGTTTTAAACGCCGCGAGCCGAGAATGGCGGAGGACAAGTCTTCGGCAAAAACCGAAAATGACAAAGCTCAGCGCCACGAGCTAAGCTAGCTAGACCTTAAGCTCTAAGGGACTAAAATGAACTCACCCGAGTGTAGGGAAGGTCCAGAGGAAGACGGAGGGACTTGGAGGAGGTCGATGAAGTCCCGCGTGAAGAGCTTGCTGGGAGAGGAAGAAGAAGATGGCCTCGACCCGCAAGGCTACTCCCAACTCGTGCACCACCGCAATGAGAACCAAGCCAAGTTAGAGCGGGCTCGAGTTGAGGAGATCAAGATGACGATGAACAAGGCCGTGAAGTTCTTTGGGACCACCGGAGCTCCGAGCAGCTTCAAGGAGCTCCAAGCTCGACAATGGTGGTAAGGAAGGGGCTCTCGGGTGCTCGGTGTTTGAGTTTGAGGACCAACTCAATTGAGGAGCTCAAGCACCCAAAGAACGAAGAAGGAAAAGGAGAGGAAGGTCTTGGGCTATGTATAGCACAGGAGCTTGGCAAGGGCTAGGCGAAGCTCATCGTGAGCATGAGCCATGCCCCTGCCATGGACCGACTGGATTTGACAAGGGTAGGTAGGTAGGGGAAGACTTCTAGGGTGGGCTCTCGACACATTTAATGCATGGCGTAAAGAGACGTTGGGAAGGACCAAAAGTGATGTGCCATTGCTCCCAAGCGCTCGTCTCGACACACGCATGGGTGCGGGAAAGCCATGATGACCGGACCTCCGGGAGGTCGCGAGGAAGAGAAACAGGCCGAGGAGAGGTCTGGACGTCCCAGATGTGCTCGGGAGGTCATGGGCGTCCAAGAATCGCCGAGGTGGGGAGGTCTTGCGCGGCGAGGAGGTCTCGGGAGGTCGTGAGCCCCACGATGGACATCCGTGGCTTGGACCACCCAGGCGCCGAGGCGCTCAAGAGGTCCTCAGTTAGTGGGGAGGTCGTGGCGGCTGGATGGAGATCCAACGACTCAGCTTGCGCGCGCAAAATCTCGAGCCCGAGTGTGGCGTTGGCGACATGGTCCAACCAAGTCGGTTGAGTTGGGCTCGGGTCCGAGCCCGAGTCTGACTCAACCAGATTTAGTTTTTTTTTTCTGGTTTTAGAAGGAGCTGCTCTTTGGAGAAATGTTCGAGGCAGCAAACCGACTCCGAAATTTACGAAATTTTTACAGGAGTTGGCTGACTCAAACGAGGACCTAGCATAAAATTTTCAGAGGCTTCGGTGCTGAGGATTTTCCTCCAAAAATCTAGCTAGGTGCTGGTCCAAGGTTTGACCAGATTTAAATTGGTTTGACTGACCTCCAAAAATATTCAAACAATTTCTAAAAATCGTGAAATTTTTCAGAGAGGTCACATACCATCCCAAGAACTTAGGAAAAACATTTCTAGGAGATGATCAAGAGATTCGACAAGATTGTTTTTGAAAGTTCAAGATTTGGATCAAAAGACATGTGACTTCGTATTTCCATAACTTCTTGTACAATACTTGCTTGGTACAATAGGAAATACAGGATGTAAGAAAAAGTTTTAATTTCTACTCATTTTCTTACATTTGAAACACAAGCCTAAAATTGGGATGTTACAACTCTCCCCTTACAAGAATCTCGGCAGAGATTAGTTTACTCGGAGAAGAAAGAAGGAAAATCTGCACGAAGGCGATCTTCCCGCTCCCAGGTTGCCTCATCTTCGGAATGGTTTGACCACTGAACCTTAAGGAACTTGATGACACGGTTCCTTGTTCTCCGCTCAGATTCCTCAAGAATGCGAACAGGATGCTCGCGGTAGGTCAAATTCTCCCGCACATCGAGAACCTCCAACGGAGCTTCTCGGTCGGGACACGGAGGCACTTCTTGGGTGGGACACATGGAACACATCATGCACACCCTCAAGTGCGGTGGTAGCTCCAACACAGTATGCAATCGCTCCAACTCTCTCGATGATACGGTAAGGCCCAACATATCGAGGAGCCAACTTGCCCTTGATGCCAAAACGCGATGGCCCTTCAAGGGTGAGACTTTGAGATACACAAAGTCATTGGGCTCAAAGCTCAACTCACGGCGGACGACGACCGCATAGCTCTTTGTCGGACTAGGCCGTGCGCAGATGCTCGCGGATCAAGCGAAACGACTTTCGGCCTCATTGATCGAATCGGACCGAAAAGCGCCGCTCACGATCTCGACCGGTTCAACGGGTTACGCACCTTCTCCCATACAAAGCCTCAAATGGTGCCATGCCAAGACGGCCCGAAAAGCCGTTGTTGTAGGAGAACTCAGCAAATGGTAGGCATTCCTCCACTTCTTCCCATAGGAAAGAACACAAGCACGGAGCATATCTTCCAACACTTGGTTGACTCGCTCCGTCCGCCATCGCCCGAGGATGAAAGGTCATCTTGAAATGAAGGCGGGTCCCCATAGCCTCTGCGGACTATGCCAAAACCGCGAGGTGAAAAGCGCACCACGATCGAAATAATCGTCTTGGTACACCGTGAAGACTCACAATCCTCGAGACATAAAGTTCGGCCAAGGCCCCACACGGCCGAGTCTTGTGGGAAGGAAATGTGCCACTTTAGTCAACCCGTCGATCACGACCCAAATAGCATCATTCCCTTTGGACGGCGGGGCAATCCGGTGATGAAGTCCATGCCAGCGAATCCCACTTCCACTCGCAGCGGCAAAGGTGAAGAAGACTTGCCGACGGCGATGTTCGGCCTTCACACGACAAAGACACGTCGCACTCGACAACGAACTTGGCAATCTCGCGCTTCATTGGGTCCACTGAATCTCGGCGAAGGTCGATACATCTTGGTAGCCCGGGATGGATGGACAAAGGAGAATCATGGGCTTCGCGGAGAATCAATCCCGCAATTCCATGACCTTAGGAACCACAAGGCGCGCCCAAACCACACAACGCCATGCTCATCCTCCGAAAAGCACTTGGCTATCCCATCCTTGATGTTACGCTTGATCGGCTCACAGGCATCTATCTGTTGGCCGCCTTGATTTGGTCCACCAAGGTTGGTTGTACAACCAATGGAGCAAGAGAACCGTGCTCGATCAAACCCAAATTAAGGCGCTGAAATTTCAAAGCGAGCAAAGTACGCTCTTGGAGCATCAACATGTTGCGATACACCTTTCGATCGAGTGCATCCGCAGCGACATTGGCCTTGCCGGATGGTACTGAATACCCATGTCATAATCCTTGATCAATTCCAACCATCTCCTTTGCTCGAGGTTCAGATCTTTGGGTGAACAAGTACTTCAAACTCTTGTGGTGAATACACCTCACAACGGTTACCAATCGAGATAATGCCGCCAAATCTTGAGTGCATGGACCACGCAGCCAATTCAAGTCATGAGTAGGATAGTTGAGTTCATGAGGCCTCAAGCTGCCGCGATGCATAGGCCACCACCTTGCCCTCCCGCATAAGAACACAACCAAGACCACGGACGAGAAGCATCACAATAGATATCAAAACTCTTGTGAATATCGGGAGAACAAGCACTGGGGTGAGGTCAACCGATTCTTGAGTTCTGAAAACTCACATCACAAGCGGCGGACCACTCAAACTTCTTGTCCTTCTTGGCGATTCGGTCATGGGCTTTGCAATCTTGGAGAAATTCTCGATGAAGCGGCGATAGTAGCCACCAAACCAAGAAAACTCCGCACATCCGTGGATCGACTTGGTGACCCCAAGATAGCACATCAACGACCTTGCTAGGATCCTGACCACACCTCCCGCTGAAAGGACATGGCCTAAAATGCCACTTCCTTCAACGTAACTCGCACTTGCCGAATTTGGCATATAACTGGTGTTCGCGCAGCTTGCCCAACACGAGCTGAAGATGATCAGCATGCTCTTCTTCACTCTTGGAGTAGATAAGGATATCATCGATGAACACCACCACAAACCTATCCAAATACTCCATGAATATTGAGTTCATTAGGTTCATGAATAAAGCAGGAGCATTAGTCAACCCAAAAGACATGACGGTGTACTCGTAAAGGCCATAACGAGTAGCAAAGGCTGTCTTAGGAATATCCTCGTACGATCGACTTGATGATAGCCCAATCTCAAGTCAATCTTGAGAATACTCGTGCTCGGTCAAGCGATCGAAGAGATCATCAATCCGGGTAAAGGATACTTGTTCTTTACCGTCACCTCATTAAGCGGACGGTAATCAACGACATGCGCAAGGTCTTGTCCTTCTTCTTCACAAAGATAATGGACAACCCCAAGGAGATGAGCTAGACGGATAAAACCCTTCTCTTGCAGCTCACCCGTTGCTTCTTGACTCCTCCAACTCATTAGGAGGCATGCGTCACGGCCTCTTAGAAATAGGGGCGATGCGGGCAGCAACTCTATCACGAACTCGGATCTCGAACAGGTGGCATGCCAGGCAAGTCTTCGGGAAAGATATCCACGAACTCACATACTGTGGGAACATCCTGGATCTCCAATGCCGGCTTTGCTTCAAGGGCATAAAGATGGGGCTCCCGCGACTGCGGTGAAAACCCAACTTGTTCACCTGAAGGACTGGTGAGGTAGACAATCTTCCTGGCACAATCGATTTGCCCCAAGTGTTGGGACAACCAATCCATGCCAAGAATCACATCCAAGCGTGCCGAGTCGAGTAGGATAAGATTCGCCAAGAATCCCACTCCTTCGATGTGGATAGGAACATCCCGGCATACTTGGTGGCTCTCATTTCGAACCGGAGAGCGAATCGCAGTGGAATCCCAAAGGAACACGGTGAAGTCCACAATCAACAGAAAAAGACCTCGAAATAAAAGAATGCGAAGCCCCAGAGTCAAATAAAACTGTAGCAGGACGTAAATTAACAAGGAGCGTACCCAACACCACGTCGGGCGCCTCCTGTGCCTCCTCAGCCGAGATGTGGTTGACTCGGCCGCTCCCCAAGCCCGGGTCTTACGTCGGGTGGTGACCACTCCCTTGCCGCGTCCTCCACTAGGGCGAGGGCCGCTCGATCTTCTTAGGACAACTACTCGCGTAGTGGCCCTTGTTGTGGCGAGAGAAGCGGTGGCGTCGCGCGCGGGTTGCGGGACACCTGCTGGCTGGTCGCAGCGCACGTGGATCGAGTCACGGCCTGCGGAGGACGGGAGCTGGTGCCGAAGGCCTCGGCGGTGGTGAAGCCAGGCAGGCCACCGTGCAGCCCAACTCGGGGCGAGCGAGGCCGGCTGTGCGGCAGCTGGGCCTCCCACTTGCTCTTGCGGGACTCGCCTGGCGCTCGCCTTGTGCTCGCGATGATGGCCTTGTCCACCAAGGTCCGGAAGTCGAGGAAGTCAACAATAGAGAGCTTGTCCAAGCTCCTCGGACAAACCCTCCATGAACTTCTCTGCTTGGCCTCATCGGTGGCCACCTCGGCGAGTGTACCTCGCCAAATGGTTGAACTCATGGAGGTACTCGGTGATGATTTGCGCCCCTGTTTGGCGCAGGAACTCCTTCTTCTTGACTTCATCAGTAGCGGGGACATGGGCCCGACGGAAAGGCGACCGGAACTCCTCCCACGAGACCACGTGTCCCGCAGGCTGCATGGCGAGGAAGTTCTCCCACCATGAGAGTGCCGCACCCTCCAAGCGATGGGATGCCAAAGTGCCCGCTCTCGCTCCCGCGGCGAGCAACTTTGAGCTTCCACTCAACGCACGCGGCCGATCGTCTGCGTCAAGGATCCTCGGATCGGGAGAAGGTAGGAGGCGCGTGCGGAGGAACTCCGCAAGCCCCCACGAGTCCAGTGTCCACCTCCGGATCCGAGGCACGAGGGAGTGGAGGTGTTCTGGCGATAACCTCCAACACCTGCGGTCCTCCGAACGATTGCGTTCGATTTGCATGAGGACTTCGCCATGGTGAGGAGGGGAAGCTCCTCATCGGGACTACGGTGATTCCGCCGCTCACGTGTCCCACCACCATCCCGATTTACTAAGACAAGTTAGATACGGTTCAAGACCCAAGAGCACAGAAACCCAAACTTAGTTAAAACGACCAAAGAATAGCCACAAAAGAACATGAGACCATAAGTCACCGAATCAACTTCCCGAAACGACTAACCCGTATGGAAGAACGAGTAATCGTTTGAGAAGACCCAAACTTTCAGCACTAATTTCCAGCTCAAACCAGTCCAAAATTCAAGGTATACCCACCTAATAGATTATAGGCATTAGCTAATCTCATATCACTTCTTACCCTTTTATTCCCACAAGTTTTAGTTGTATTTATCTCTCATTTCCTACCTTAATTACTCTCCACTAGCTAGCTGTCCAAATTTCTTTCTCCAAGCTCTCTCATGGTTCTCCCAAAACCAAGTTAATCGATAGAGGCTAATTTTTGAAAGGGAGAGGGGAACAACTTTTTCAAACTTAAATGAGAGTAAGGTGAGATGAGCAAGCTAAGACACGTAAGGAGTAAAATTAGAGAACTTACTTAAGTTTTCATAAACTATTTGAAAGTAAGTTTTCAAAATATCCTAGAGGCGACCAAGCTAGGGGTTTCTCACGGTCAAGTATGGCTCGATACCAACTTTGTGAGGACAGGAATATTTAACTAGTAACACTTAACCTCCAATTGGTTCTAGCGTTACTAATTAAACATTCTAAGCCTCGATGGACATATGCTTCCTAGAATTGCAGCATATGTACATCATCACAAAATACACATCAATTCCATACACATACATCACTAAGTTCAACAACGACATACATAAAGTAAAGTTATTACAAAAGAGAGCCGACCGCCAAATAGAACAATATACAAGAATGACAATGAAGCAAAAGCGCCATAAGATGGCTAGAACAAAAGTCGACCGGTTAGCCAACATAACCCACAAGGCAACCGAGGGCCGCCAAGCTAGTCGCCCATAGCTACCACAACACAACTCGCAAAAGTGAGGCCCTTGGCTCACCTTCCTCCTCTGCAACAAAACAATTAAGCATAGCAACCGAGTACAAAGATTGTCTTTGTACATAAAGATCGCGTGTGGAATAGCGGACCTATTCATAAACTACATGCAAGCTTATTTAGGTGGAGGTCATATGTCTCATTTGCATGAAGCCAACTTTATTTGCAATAATGTAGTACCTTTTAAAAGCAAGTTTGCAAATCTGTTTTGTTATCAAAGTAACTGATGAAGTAAAGATACATACAAGTAACCACACAGAAGTGACTATCCCAATAGCCACCACAACATAGCACGAATCCCGATTCGTACCACCCATCAAGTTTTAATTTAAAAGGTTGTAGTCTAACTCTTGAAAGACCTTGCCAGCGTGTCCATAACCTGGGGCGAGGCTATTCGAATAGTTTTAACCTGCGCAGGGTGTACCAATGTACCCACACTTGAGACCGCGCTTTAAGCCACACGCACACTTCCGAAGGTATCTTTGCACGGCTAAGTCCTACGAGACATTTCCAATCTTGTGTATTAACTACGAGCCGCTCATATGGATAGAAACCCATATGCTTACATTGCAAGCCGAAAGACAACCACCCGTTACGGGGGGAAAACCTTTCGGACACTACAATGCTCCCACCTCCATCCCTCCTGCGACTCCCTGCGACCCGGAGCCAATACACGCCAAAGTACTAAGTCAAGAGAGGTCCCATACCCTCTAGTGTGGTTATGCGCTAAAATGCTTGGTTTAGTGTAACAAGATGTTCGGTCCTTGTTGACCCGGGCACCATTCCAGTCACACCCAAAATCACACCATCTTACCATTGTGGCCAAGTCTAAATCATTTTGTTTTCAGTTTTAGTTTTCATAAGTAGACATGGAACAAGGTGGAAATCATAAATCGTAATAAGTTTTATGTGATCAAGGTTATCGACAAGTCGATAACCGCCCATTTCTACCGAAACTAAGCATGGCTAAGCAATTAATCCGCAACTACTAAGTGACAAGAGCCCATCCACGAACTCAAAATCACAGCAAGTAACCTAGGCTCATGGTAGTGGAGGATAATCATTTGCTAAGAAATGCATCTACTAGGCCAACTATTAAAACAAAGTAGCAATGCATACATAGAATTTGTAATCAACATAAATACTTAAAATCTGGGATTAACATGATCAAACTGCTTGCACGCTTGTCATTGCTCAATTTGTTGCGAGGGTCGCTCTGGGGTTACATGCAAATGTCGAATCCTAAGCGAAAGGCAAAAAGAACCAAGAACAACCAATAAGACTAGCAACACTTAAACAAAAGAGCAAGCAAAAATTATCCAAATACAACAGAAATTTATACACAAGGTAGAATACAAATATACCAAGACATAGAAACTGGAAAAACCTAATTTGGATTTGTGGCATGAAAAGATATTACTTAAAAACTCATTTTCGCCATAATTAGCACTGTAGCAAAAATATTTTCTAGAAATATTTTGAAGCTGAAATTTTATGGTAGCTACCTACTGGTATAGTGGTAACCATATAAAATTTTAGGTCATTTGGAGTTAAGATGATTTAGTTATGATTTTCTAAGTTCTACAACTAGCATATATCATTTCTCAGGAACATGAATAAAGATAAAGCCTAGATCAAATTAAAGCATGTCTACAGCCAAATTTACAGGTTGAGTTTGCTCACTTTGCAACTACTGAGAGGGAGTTATGGGGTTTACCAATTTTCCATGAATTTCTAGACATCATTTTGCATTAAATAAGATCATGTTATTTAAATCATTTTACTGCTACAACACAGGGCCTAAATTCATTCTCAGTTAAAGTTTATACTATAACAAAGCTACAAAGAACTGGAATCATTCAAAAAGGAGTTAAAATGACAAAGTTATGCACTTTTGAAATTTGAAACATCAAAAGACTTAGGAAACTTTGAGCTCTCGGGAGGTCCAAGCAGGCGGAAGACAAGGAGAGGTCGTGGGCCGTTAGATCAAGGTCGCGGCTATGAGCCTCGAAGCACATGCGCGCACAAGACCTCCTCCCTTGATCGGGAGAGTGCGGATCGTTGAGATCTGATCCAACGATCACGACCGGTCGTGCACAGCGCACGCAAGGAGGTCACGCGCTGCAGAGGTCGTGGACCGTCGGTCGAGATCTGGCGGTCCCGAGCACTAGGGGAGATCCTAAGGCTTTAAATCCAAGGAAAGAGGTGGGACGGTCGATTCTCACAGAGGAGGTCCCAACGGTCTAGATCTCTCGGGAGAGGTCCTACTCTACGGCTAAATCCACGAAGGAGGTCTAACCCGTTAGATCTAAATCTAGCAGTTTAGACCAGAGGAGGAGGTCCTAACGCTCTCGATCCAAAGGAGGAGGTCCTAGGCGGTCAAGATCTCGGAGGAGGTCTTGATGGTGGGATTGACACGAGAGGTCTTGGATGACCAAGATCTTCTCGGGGAGGTCCTAAGCGATAGCATTTTACGGGAGGAGATGCGGGCGGTTCAGATTAGACCTAGGGAGGTCTTGAGCGGTCCAGAACAACGCGGAGGAGGTGCGAGCGCTAGAGGTTTTACAAATAAAACCTAGCGCTCGAGATCTAAAGCGGGAGGTCGCGAACGGCTAAGATCAAGGTTGGGGAGGTCACGAGGTTTCCTAACAAGGACCGGGGTGCTCTTTGCGAAGAGGACCTCGAGGAGATCTTTCACAAAGAGGACCTCGGGAGGTCAGAAGGTGGTTTTACAAAAATAACCTCGAGGAGGTCTTTTTGCAAGAGTGGTCCTAGCGGCTAGGATTTAACCAAGGTGGTCCTAGGCGGCTAGGATCAACTCAAGGGGAGGTCCTAGTGCGCTAAGGGCTTTACGGGAAAGATCTAGCTGCCCGGATCTAATCCTAGGAGGTCCTCAGCGGTTAAGATCGACCCAAAGAGGTCCTAGGACTTAGAAATTTCTGCGAAACCCACCTCGGCCTGAGATCTAACACAGGGTGGTCTTAACGGCTATGAATACACACGGGAGATCGGGGACTAGTAGCACGAGTTTTGCTGGCAAGGCGGCATTAATGAGCAACCTCGGACAACATTAATGCCAATCATTGTATCACAAATCTGCCCGAGTGCGACACGCAAAACGCAGAGCACCTAAGCGAGCTCACCGCCGGCGATGGGGACCTTGCGGCGCCGACTAAGAGGCACCAATAAACTTCGCAATAGTGTCGCGGACCTAGCGGAGCACTCGGCGGCGGCGGCCTTAAACGCCGTGAGCCGAGAATGGCGGAGGACAAGTCTTCGGCAAAAACCGAAAATGACAAAGCTGGCGCCACGAGCTAAGCTAGCTAGACCTTAAGCTCTAAGGGACTAAAATGAACTCACCCGAGTGTAGGGAAGGTCCAGAGGAAGACGGAGGGACTTGGAGGAGGTCGATGAAGTCCCGGTGAAGAGCTTGCCGAGAGGAAGAAGAAGATGGCCTCGACCCGCAAGGCTACTCCCCAACTCGTGCACCACGCAATGAGAACCAAGCCAAGTTAGAGCAGGCTCGAGTTGAGAGATCAAGATGACGATGAACAAGGCCGGGAAGTTCTTTGGGACCTTTGGAGCTCGAAGCGGACTTCAAGGAGCTCCAAGCTCGACAATGGTGGTAAGGAAGGGGCTCTCGGGTGCTCGGTGTTTGAGTTTGAGGACCAACTCAATTGAGGAGCTCAAGCACCCAAAGAACGAAGAAGGAAAAGGAGAGGAAGGTTTTGGGCTATGTATAGCACAGGAGCTAACAAGGGCTAGAGCGAAGCCTCATGTGAGCATGAGCCATGCCCACGCCATGGGTATTTGGATTTGACAAGGGTAGGTAGGTAGGGCTGGTGAGCATGAGCCATGCCCCTGCCATGCCCAAAAACGAAGACTTCTAGGGTGGGCTCTGACACATTTAATGCATGGCGAGAAAGAGACGTTGGGAAGGACCAAAAGTGACAGGCCTTTGCTCCCAATCGCTCTGTCTCTGACACACGCATGGGTCGGGAAAGCCATGATGACCGGACCTCGGGAGGTCGCGAGGAAGAGAAGCAGGGGCCGAGGAGAGGTCTGGGACGTCCAGATGTGCTCGGGAGGTCATGGGCGTCCAGAATCGCCGAGGTGGGGAGGTCTTGCGCGGGCGAGGAGGTCACGGGAGGTCGTGAGCCCCACGATGGACATCCGGTGGCTTGGACCACCAGGCGGCGAGGCGCTCAAGAGGTCCTCGGTCGGTGGGGAGGTCGTGGCGGTGGAAGGAGATCAACGACTCGGCTTGCGGCGTAAGCTCGAGCCCGAGTGTGGCGTTGGCGACATGGTCCAACCAAGTCGGTTGAGTTGGGCTCGGTCAGAGGCAGTCCGACTCAACCAGATTTAGTTTTTTTACGGTTTTAGAAGGAGCTGCTCTTTGGAGAAATGTTCGAGGCAACAAACCGACTCGAGAATTTCTGAAATTTTTAGGAGTTGGTGACTCAAACGAGGACCTAGCATAAAATTTTGAGGCTTGGTCTTTGAGGATTTTCCTCCAAAAATCTAGCTAGGTTTGGTCAAGGTTTGACCAGATTTAAATTGGTTTGGTGACCTCAAAAATATTCAAACAATTTCTAAAAATCGTGAAATTTTTCAGAGAGGTCACATACCATCCCAAGAACTTAGGAAAAACATTTCTAGGAGATGATCAAGAGATTCGACAAGATTGTTTTTGAAAGTTCAAGATTTGGATCAAAAGACTTGTGACTTCGTATTTCCATAACTTCTTGTACAATACTTGCTTGGTACAATAGGAAATACAGGATGTAAGAAAAAGTTTTAATTTCTACTCATTTTCTTACATTTGAAACACAAGCCTAAAATTGGGATGTTACACATACATACAGCTGAAACAAAATATTAGACTTTAAAATACTGGGATTATCATGATCAAACTACTTGCACAGGTCATTGTTGCTCAAGTTGTTGCGGAGGATCGTCCTCGGGGTTGCCTGCAAATATCGAAGCCTAACGATCGAACATAACGACAAATAGAGCGAATAACACCGACAAAACTCAAACATACAACAACATCAAAACAAGCCAAAACTCACACAAAGGCCTAAGCATGACATAACAAAATTTAAGAAACAGAGAACAAATCATTTTAAGTTATTAAGAATTTTCTATGAATTTTCTAAGTTATAAACACATCAAAGCACTAGTTAAATACTTAACAAATTTTTATGAACATAACTAGTATCTGAAACCTATCCTAACAATTAATATACTAAAAATGGAATTTTCTGAATTGGGTTCAATGAATTTGGACAATTATTGAAAGAGATATGCATTTTCTAATTTAGAAGATACATAAGACATCATTTTATTAGCTAACAGATTTTTGCTACAGAGACATGGATGAAGCTAATTTTATCAAATAGTACACTTAAAATGAAAATTAACAAAGACTCAGTTTCATGCAATTTGGATAAAAATTGAATTAGTTATGCATTTTCTAAGTTTAAATGAATTAACGATTAGCAGCAGAAAACATATTACGAAATACTAAAGCATTAAATCCTTTTTCTACCACGGCCAACTAGTCCCGGACAACGCGAGGCGGGCGGCGAAAGTCTTGACGAACCGCTGCGCGCGAAGTGGCGTCGGCGTATTCTAAGAATCGTCTTGGCTTACCAAAGTGCAAATCTAACATACTCTCCGCAGAAATACGCTTCCCAGAGGAAGCGCATTACGAGCTACACAAACCTAGCGACAACATGGACCCACATGGCGGTGACTGGAGAACAAATAGCGGGCTGGATTAAAGGATTTCTAAAGCGCGATTAACCAAGAGGGCCCACAAATCGGTGATCTTGACTAAAGATGGTTATCACTAAAAGTAGGGTTAGACCTTAGCAGCTGCCGCGCTTCTGGCGACCACAAGGGCGGTGGTGCGGCGCCGATCATTCTCGCGAACGGGAGGTCTTAGGGCGAGTGAGTGGTACCTTAAGGTTCGCAAAGATCTCACGAACCGGTGGCGGTGTGGCGGAGCCGATGGTCGGCGGAGATGGGCTCACGGCGGCGGAGGCGGAGAAGAAGGTGCGGTGCTCGCGGAGAAGGCGTTGTGAGCTTGAGAAGACCGGAAGGTGCGCCGCGGAATCGCCTCGGCCGGGAAGGATCGCCCGGACAATGCCGAGCGAAGAAGGTGCGAGGTGGTGGAATCACCCGGCGGCGAATCTTGGGCTCGGAGAAGAAGAAGTCGCACACCCTCCACAATGCATCAAAAGCGAGAGCGAGCCCACCGTGAGCATCGGTGAAGCATTGCGATCAAGTGAGATCAACGGCGAGGCTTGAGACTCACGAAGCATAAGCGAGCTCACGGGCCGAGGCGCGGAGGTGGAGATGGCGATACCACCTGGTGATTCCTCGGGCGCCAGAACGGGATGGGCAAAATGGAGCGGCGTCAAGCGTGGATCAACGTAGTGCGATCGCGGGCTCAAGGCGGCGTTAACTGCGGTTGCTCTCGGAGTTTTCTCGCGAAGCTAAGAAATGGGCGGAGAGGCGCAAGAATGGCTGCGAGAAGAATGGGCGACCCTAGGAGGTAGATGGACTTGACGATCCACGGAGGCGGACACGCGTCCCGGCGTGGCGGCTGACAGTGCGTGGCACGCATCGCGATCGCTAGCGAGCTCCGTAGGCGGAGTCGGCGAGGAAGAACGGCGGTGGGACCCATATGTCGACGAGGACAATGCGGCGCGACAGATACTTAGACTCGATCAAGAATGTATCGGCCGTTGGATGCAAAGCGGACGGTGAGGCGGTGTATGCATTCGGACGAGTCGGTTGCGCGCATAGCGTGGATCGTTCGATTTGCATCGGGACGGTCGCGATCGATTGGACTTCGCGGCGGTGCAGCTAGGCGGTGCGACCGAGTCAAGTGGTGCGATGCAGTTTGAGTCGGACTCGGGTTCGAGCGACACAAGCGATGTTCGATTTTTGATTTTCAAAGTGAGAGAGTTTAGGAATTTTAGAGATAGATCGAGCTCCAAAATTCCGAAATTTTTATGGTAGCTACTTGAGACAGAGAACAACATTGCATAAATTTCCAAAAATTTTTATGCACTTGAAAAGTTCTGCAGAAAATTCACAAGCATGCTGACCTAGGATTTGACAGATTTTCAACTAGTTTGACTTGGCCATTTGAAATAGCAAATAAAATCTAAAAATTGTGAAATAATTCAGGGAGGTAGATAGGATGATCAAGATGATAGGAAAAATAATTTCAGAGGATGATCACAAGTTTGAAAGCTAAGAATCTGATAACAACAATTTCCAATCACAAGAATTAAATTCTAAGAATTGGAAATTGCTAGGGAAAATTGTAGAAACTTTCAAATGATTTGAAGAGACAACAAAGTTTTATTTCTCCTCAAAATTTTACATTTGAAATACAAACCCTAAGTTGAAAACATTACCTCAGTCAAGCTGGTCAAAGAGATCATCAATACGAGGCAAAGGATACTTGTTTTTCACCGTCACCTCATTAAGCGGACGGTAATCAACACACATCTGTGAGGTCTTGTCCTTCTTTTCACAAAAATAGCTGGACAACCCCAAGGAGATGAGCTAGGATGGATGAAGCCTTTTGCTTGAAGCTCACCCAGCGCTTCTTGACTCCTCCAACTCATTAGGAGGCATTGATGCAGCGCCTTAGAAATTGGGCGATGCAGGGTAGCAACTCAATAACAAACTCCAAGTCTCGAGCTGAGGCATACCGAGCAAATCTTGGGGAAGACATCCACAAAGTCACGAGGTGTGGGCACCTCTGAATCTCAAGGTGGCTTAGCTTCAAGGGCACAAAGATGTGGCCCTGCAAGCTGTGGTGAAATCCCAACTTGCTGCTTTGAGGAACTAGTGAGGTAGACCATCTTCTGGCACAATCGATTTGCCCCAAGTGTTGGGACAACCAATCCATACCAAGAATCACATCCAGTATGGCTGAGTCAAGTAAGATGAGGTTCGCCAAAATTCCACTCCTTCAATATCAATGGGAGCGTCCCGAGCATTCTTGATCGACTCTCATTTCCGCTCCGGAGAAGCGAATAAGCAAAGAATCCCCAAAGGAACAAAGTGAAGGTCACAAGCGAAGCAAATGATCTCGAAATAAAGAATGTGATGCTCGAGTCAAATAATACTACTGACGGGGCGATAAGCGACAAGAAGCGTACCCAACACAACGTCGGGCGCCTCGAGCCTTCTCGGTAGAGATGTGGTTGACTTCGACCACTCCCGGCACTCTGGGTCTTATGGATCACCTTACGGTCGGTGGGTGACCATTCCCCTGCCGCGTCCTCCATTGGGGCGAGGGCCGCTCGATCCTCACGAGGGCAGCGCTAGCATAGTGGCCCTTCTTGTTGCGGCGGCGGTGACATCGCGGCCGGGTTGCGGGCGCAACTTTCTTCTTCGGGTCGCAGTGCGTGGTGGCTCACGGCTGTGGGGGCGAGTAGCGGCGTCGGCGGCCTCGGCGGTAGTGAAGCCAAAGCACGAGCCCACGGTGTGGGCCCAACACGGGGGCCAGTGAGGCGGCTGTGCGGGCCGATGGGCCTCCCACTTGCGCTTGCGGGACTCGTGGCGCCTTACGCCTTGTGCTCGGCGGCGATGGCCTTGTCCACCAAGGCACGGAAGTCGACAAAGTCCACTATAGATAGCTTGTCCTTGGCTCCTCGGACAAGCCATCCATGAACTTCTCTGTTTGGCCTCATCGAGGCCACCTCACCCGAGCATAACGAGCTAAGTGATTAAACTTCGTAAAGATACTCAGACCAGACTTGCACCTGTTTGGCGCAAAAACTCCTTCTTCTTGAGCTTCATCGAGGCCATCGGGAATATGGGCCCGGCGAGCGGATCGGAACTCATCACGAGGCAGCGTGGCTGCGGGCTGCATGGCGAAAATTCTCCCACCAAGAGAGTGTTGCACCCTCAAGGCGATGGGTTGCAAGAGTGCCGCTCTGCTCCACGGCGGCGATGTTGAACTTTCGCTCAACGGCGCGGCCAATCATCCACGTCAACGGGTCCTCGGTCGAGAGAAAGTGGGCGGCGAGTGCGGAGAAACTCCGCAAGCCCACCACGAGGCTGGTGGCCACCACCTCGGACCGAAGCACCGGAGAAAGTGGAGGTGTTCCTTGCGATGACCTCGAGTCGGGACAACCAATCCATGCCAAGAATCACATCCAAGCGGCGAGTCGAGTAGGATAAGGTTAGCCAAAATCCCACTCGCCGATGTGGATAGGAACACCCGGCATACTTGAGTGGCTCTCATTTCGAACCGGAGAAGCGAATGAGCGGTGGAACCCTCAAAGGACATAGTGAAGTCCACAATCAGCGACAAATGACCTCGAAATAAAGAATGCGAGGCCCGAGTCAAATAAAGCGTAGCGAGGATGCAAATTAACAAGGCGTACCCAACACCACGTGGGCGCCTCTGTGCCTCCTCGGCCGAGAGATGTGGTTGACTCGGCGCTCCCGAGCCGGGGTCTTACGGTGGTGGGTGACCACTCCCTTGCCGCGTCCTCCATTAGGGCGAGGGCGCTCGATCTTCTTAGGACAACTACTCGCGTAGTGGCCCTTGTTGTGGCGATGAAGCGGTGGCGTCGGCGCGGGGTTGCGGGAACACCTGCTGCTGGTCGCGGCGCGCGTGGCGAGTCACGGCTGCGGAGGGCGTGGGGCGGTGCCAAGGCCTCGGCGGTGGTGAAGCCAAGAAGCGGGCCACGGTGCGGGCCCAACACGGGGGCGAGCGAGGCCGGCTGTGCGGACAGTGAGCCTCCCACTTGCGCTGCGGACTCGCTTGGCGCTATCGCCTTGTGCTCGGCGATGATGGCCTTGTCCACCAAGTGCGGAAGTCGAAGTCCACAATAGAAGCTTGTCTGAAGCTCCTCGGACAAACCCTCCATGAACTTCTCTGCTTGGCCTCATCGGTGGCCACCTCGGCGGAGGCGTGCCTCGCCAAATGGTTGAACTCATGGAGGTACTCGGTCACATATTTGCGCCTGTTTGGCGCAAAGAACTCCTTCTTTTAGCTTCATCGGGCCAGCGGGGACATGGGCGACGGAAAGCGGCGGAACTCCTCCACGAGACCACGTGTCCGCGGGCTGCATGGCGAGAAATTCTCCCACCATGAGTCACGCACCCTCCGGTGATGGGATGCGAAAAGTGCGCTCTGCTCGGCGGCAGCGAGCAGCGTTGAGCTTCCGCTCAACGAGCGCGGCCGATCGTCTGCGTCAAGGATCCTCGGGCCGGGAGAAGGTAGGAGGTGATGCGGAGGAACTCCGCAAGTCCCCACGAGCCCGGTGACCGCCGGATCGAGGCACGGAGGTAGAGGTATTCTGGCGATGACCTCTAGCACCTGCGGTCCTCGACGATTGCGTTCGATTTGCATGAGACTTCGCCATGGTGGGAGGAGGAAGCTCCTCATCGGGACTACGGTGATTCCGCCGCTCGTGTCCACGACCATCTGATTCACTAAGATGAGTTAGCTACAAGCCGAGATAAAAAGAAAGCAAAGGAATCAAACTCAAGAAAAGGGCTCGGGAATAACCACCAAGAGCACGGGACCAAAAATCACCAAATCGACTTCACGAAACGACTAACCGTATGGAAGAGCAGTGTCGTGTGAGAAAACCCAAAATTTTCAGAACTAAATTCTAGCTCAAAATAGTCCAAAAATCAAGGCATAACCACCTAATAGAGTATAGGCATTAGCTAATCTCATATCACTTCTTACCCTTTCATTCCCACAAGTTTTAGTTGAATTTACGTCTCATTTCCTACCTTAATTACTAACCACTAGCTAGCTGTCCAAATTCCTTTCTCAAAGCTCTCATGTTTCTCCCAAAACCAAGTTAATCGATAGAGGCTAATTTTTGAAAATAAGAGAGGAACAACTTTTTCAAACTTAAGTGAGAGTAAGGTGAGATGAGCAAGCTAAGGCAGTGAGAGCAAAATTAGAGAACTTACTTAAGTTTTACAAACCTTTTGAAAGTAAGTTTTCAAAATATTCTAGAGCGACCAAGCTAGGGGTTTCTACGGTCGATATGGCTCGATACCAACTTTGTGAGGACCGGAATATTTAACTAGTAACACTTAACCTCCAAATGGTTGGCATTACTAATTAAACATTCTAAGCCTCGATGGACATATGCTTCGAGTGCAGCATATGCACATCATCACAAAATTACACATCAATTCCATACACATACATCACTAAGTTCAACAACGACATACAAAAAGTAAAGTTATTACAAAGGAGCCGGCCAGGCCAAATAGAACAATAAACAAGAATGACAGTGAAGCAAAAGTGCCATAAGATGGCTAGAACAAAAGTCGGCCAGGTTAGCCACACAACCCACAAGGCAACCGGCCAGGGCGCCAAGCTAGTCGCCATAAGCTACCACAACACGACTACGCAAAGTGAGGCCCCTCGGGCTCACCTTCTTCCTCTGTGAGAACAATTAAGCATAGCATCGAGTACAAAGATTGTCTTTGCACCCATAAGGCGCGTGTGGAATAGCGGACCTATTCATAAACTACATGCAAGCTTATTTAGGTGGAGGTTGTATGTCTCATTTGCACAAAGCCAACTTTATTTGCAATAATGTAATACATTTAAAAACAAGTTTGCAAATCTGTTTTCAATGTTGAATAATGATAATAAAGATACATACAAGTAACCACAGAGGTGACTATCCCAATAGTCACCACAACATATACGAATCCCGATTAGTACCACCCATCAAGTTTTAGTTTAAAAGGTTGTAGTCTAACTCTTGAAAGACCTTGCCAGCGTGTCCATAACCTAGGGCAGGCTATTCGAATAGTTTTAACCTGCGGGTGTACCAATGTACCCACACTTGGACCGCCTTCAAGCCACAAAGCACACTACAGAAGGTATCTGCAAGCCTGCTAAGTCCTCTGAGACATTTCCAATCTTGTGTATTAACTACGAGCGCTCATATGGATAGAAACCCATATGCTTACATTGCAAGCCGAAAGACAACAAATCCCATCACGGGTGAAGTCTTTCGGACACTGTCTCTCCCAACACCATCCCTCCTGCGACTCCTGCGACTCGAAGCCAATACACGCCAAAGTACTAAGTCAGAGAGGTCCCATACCCTCTAATGTGGTTATGTAGCTAAAATGCTTGGTTTAGTGTAACAAGATGTTCGGTCCTTGTTGACGGGCACCATTCGATCACACCAAATTCACACCATCATACCATTGTGCCCAAGTCTAAATCATTTTGTTTTCAGTTTTAGTTTTCATAAGTAGACATAGCACAAGGTGGAAATCATAATCATAATAAGTTTGATGTGATCAAGGTTATCGACAAGTCGATAACGCCCATTTCTGAAGCTAAGCATGGCTAAGCAATTAATCGCATAACTACTAAGTGACAGAGCCCATCCATGAACTCTAAATCACAGCAAAGTAACCTAGGCTCTTGGTAGTAAAGAATAATCATTTGCTAAGGAAATGCATCTACTAGGTCAACTATTAACACAAAGTAGCAATGCATACATAGAATTTGTAATCAACATAAATACTCAAAATCTGGGATTAACATGATCAAGCGCTTGCCTTCTTCTTTGTTGCTCAAGCTGTTGTGGAGAGTCGCTCTGGGGTTACATGCAAATGTCGAACCCTAAGCGAAAGGCAAAAGAACCAGAACAACCAATAAGGCGAGCCACCCTTAAACAAGCGAGCAAGCAAAAATTATCCAAATCGACAGAAATTTATACATAAGGTAGAATACGAATATCCTAGACATGAAGCTGGAAAAACCTAATTTGGATTTGCGATTGCAAAATATATCATCTAAAAACCCATTTTTGGCTATAATTAGAGTCTTGTAGCAAAATATTTTCTAGAGGTTTTGGACTTGAAAATTTTATGAAGGTTACTCTTGACATTTTAAGGCTAATACAAGTGGTTTCATCTTAATTGGAGTTAAAATGATTTAGTTATGATTTTCTAGGATGCAAAACTAGCATAATGCACTTTCGAAATATAAACATGTGCAAAACCTATTTCACATTATAGTATGATATGAGAGGATTTCCTAACATCAAATTTCTATTTTTAGGATTTCAGAATTCTGGTGTCTATTACAACATTAAATGAATTTTTAATTGCTACTAATAAGGTTAAATTTATTAACATATTTTTAAGTGCTGATTTAGGCCTACCACCATTTTAGATTAAAGTTTAGTTAATAACAAATTTATCAAAGTTAAAATCATACAATTAGCGAGATATCTGAAAGAGATATGCATTTTCCAAGTTTTAATACAATTACGGAATATATAAAAATAGCGAGAAAACAAGCTATAAAAGATTACAAATTTTCTACTCTGAAAGCATAGCTAAAAGCATTTTTATATTAAACTTTAGTGAATTACAAATTTATTACGATTGGTTTCATGTAAAAGGATTTATCTTGAATTAATTATGAATTTCTACGGTTTTGATACAATTTTGATTGATAAATAAATACTTACGAAACAAAAACCAACCCAGCAGGAGATAAGCAGCGTGGGCGTTAGTGGGCGTCGATGCAAAATCCAGCGAGCCACGCCGCGGAAAGCGGCGCCGCGCGCGATTCATGCGAGGCTCGCGTTGGATCAAGATCCAGCGGCTCACGAGGAAGGATACAGCGGGCCAGTGCGGTTGCCTCGGCGATCCACGACCGCGAGATCTAAAAATGGCGGCTCGATCACGCCTCGGTCGGAAGGTCCGATTGCACGCATACGATCATGGCGCGAGATCAAGCGATGGGCGGCCAAGAATGGCGAGGAGCGGAGGTCGAGCGCATACAAGATCTAGGCGCGATCGCCAAATGGGCGGTGGTCCAAGATCGAAGTGCAAGCGAAGTCTTGACACGTGGGGCGCATGTCGGTGGCGAGTCACACATGCGAGATTTAACACGTGCGATGCGTGGACCCACTGGCGATGACTTAAAGGAGGCTCTTAGGATGACTAATTAATTACTAATGACCAATGATTAGTGATGATTAGCAATTAATGTCTTAAAGATTTTGAGCGAGGTGATTTAGGGACGAGAGGGCCCTGCGTCGGTGATACATTAGGCGATTAAGACACCATTAATACTACTAATGATTGGGTATTAGCGTGTCTTAATCATTTGGCGACAGCGGGAGCTACGGTAGGCAAAGTCGAGTGGCTACCACGGCTTGTCGTGGCGACTCGATCGTGGCGCGCGCCTAAACTAGCAAAATGGACTCGCAATAGCAATGCGAACCTAATGGTGATGACCTGCGGCGGTGGAAGTGCAGGCAGCCGGCGGCGGAAAGCAAAGAAAGAGAGGCGACACGGCAAAACACGAAAATAGCAAGATGCTCATTGCGGTCCAAGAAGCGAGTGCCATGACTTCTAGGGACTATATAGAAGCTACCTTAGCAGAGGAGCTCCAAATATGGCAGGGAAGACTTGAACACGATGAAGTCACCGGGCGAAGAAGATGAAGTGGAAGATGAGGTTACGAGCAAAATGAGTGGAACCAAATCATTCCAGCTTCATTATAGCTCAAAGAGGCTCCAAAAGCAAATAATTGCAAAAGAGCCACTTAAGTTTGGAGAAGAAGGGGTGAAACCAGCTGAAAATCTCCAAACTTAAAATTGAGTGATTCTGTGAATGCAACCCAAAATCAAGTTAGGGAAATATAAAGGAGGTTGAGGAGTTCAAAGGGTGCAAGAAAGGTTGAAGATGAACCACTTTGGACACCAAGGCGCCATTGGAGCCCTCGGTTCAACAATGGTGGATTGAAGGTTTGAGATGGTTTTGAGCTCAAACACGAGAGGAGCAAGGTGTGGTGTAAAGAACACCGGGAGGACCTAGAGGGGCAAAATATAGGAAAGGATTAGGGTTTCGAGCAGAACCAGAGTCCATGGTGGGCTCGGTTCATGCTCGACCATAGACCAAGAAATGATGGGAGCAAGTGAGCACGGTGACAATGGAGGAGAAAGCACAGTGCGCATTAAATGCCCGAGAGGCGTTGGCGAAAGCAAACTTGAGGTGACATCAAGCGCCGCGCGCCTCTCTCTTTACGCCATTGTCGCTTGCGCTTCGAAAGCGAGAGGAGGAAGAAGAACGAAAAGAAACGGTGGCCGTTGGATTGAAAATGGGCGGTCGCGATTAAGCGAGTTCGCCGGACGATCAGGTGCCCTCGGGAATGCGGGCGGTTGGATTGAGATCCGCGGTCCCAATTGGTTAACATAGCGGAGGTCAGAATGCTCACACGAGCGTGGGCGGCGATTTGAATCAACGGCTGATATCGCGCGCGCTTTAAAATGCGGCTCGGTGCGGTTAGGTGGTTCGCCAGAGTCAAGTGGCTCGGACTCGAGCGACTCGAACCAAGGAACGATGAAATTGGTTTTAGGTTTTAATTATGCTGAGACTTTTGAGGATTTATTTGGGGTAGCAAAATAACTCCAAAATTCTGAAATTTTACAGGAGCTTGCTGACTGAGACATTGACCTTGTGTAAAATTTTCAGAGGTTTTTATGCATTGTATTTTCTCGAAAATTCTACAAGGTACTGGTTTTAGGTTTGGTGAGAGTCAAGCAGGTTTGTTGCCCTCTAAAATATTCAAACAATTTCTAAAAATTGTGAAATTTTTCAGAGGGTCACATATCATCCAAGAACTTAGGAAAAATATTTCAGAGGATGATCAAAAAGGTTTGACAAGATTGTTTTGAAGGAACAAGATTTGGATCAAAAGACTTGTGACTTTGCATTTCCATAAGTCTTGTACAATACTTGTCGGTACAAGCAGGAAACACATGATGTAAGAAAAGTTTTAATTTCTACTCATTTTCTTACATTTGAAACACAAGCCCAAAATTGGGATGTTACAACTCTCCCCCTTACAAGAATCTCGACCAGAGATTAGTTTACTCGGAGAAGAAAGAAGGAAAATGCGAAGCGATATTCTCGCTCCCAAGTTGCTTCATCTTGAGAATGGTTTGACCACTGAACCTTAAGGAACTTGATGACACGGTTCCTTGTTCTCAGTTCGATTCCTCAAGAATGCGACAGGGCGTTCGCGGTAGGTCAAATTCTCTGCACATCGAGAGTTTCAGCGGAGTTTCCTCGATCGGGACACGGAGGCACTTCTTGGTGTGAAACATGGAACACATCATGCACACCCTCAAGTGCGGTGGTAGCTCCAATCGTATGCAAGCTGCTCCAACTCTCTCGATGATACGGTAGGCCCAACATATCGAGGGCCAACTTGCCCTTGATGCCAAAGCGATGGCCCTTCAGGGTGAGACTTTGAGATACACAAAGTCATTGGGCTCAAAGCTCAACTCACGGCGGCGGCGATCGCATAGCTCTTTTATGCGGGTGGGCGTGCGGCTGGTGCTCGCGGATCAAGCCCGAACTTCGACTTCGGCCTCATTGATCGAATCGGGCGAAAAAGCGCGCTCACCGATCTCGACCAGTTCAATGGGGTCTGCATCTTCTCCCATACAAAGCCTTAAAGGGTGCCATGCCAAGGCGGCACGAAAGGCATTGTTGTAGGAGAACTCGGCAAATGGTAGGCACTTCTCCACTTCTTCCCATAGGAAAGGACACAAGCACGGAGCATATCTTCCAACACTTGGTTGACTCGCTCCGTCGGCCATCGATCGAGGATGAAAGGCATCTTGAAATGAAGCGGGTCCCCATAGCCTCTTGCGGACTATGCCAAAACCGCGAGGTGAAAAGTGCACCACGATCGAAATAATCGTCTTTGGTACACCGTGAAGACTCACAATCCTCGAGACATAAAGTTCGGCCAAAGGCCCCACGTGTTGAGTCTTGGCGGGAAGGAAATGTGCCACTTTAGTCAACACTGTCGATCCACGACCCAAATAGCATCATTCCCTTTGGGCGGCGGGGCAAACGGTGATGAAGTCCATGCCAGCGAATCCCACTTCCATTAGCGGCAAAGGTGAAGAAGACCTGCTGGGCGATGCTCGGCCTTCACACGACGGCACCACGTCGCGCTCGACAACGAACACGGCAATCTCGCGCTTCATTGGGTCGCGAATCTCGGCGAAGATCTGATACATCTTGGTAGTCGGGATGGATAGACAAAGGAGAATCATGGGCCAGCGGAGAATCAAATTCCGCAATTCCATGACCTTAGGAACCACAAGGCGCTGCCCAAACCACACAACGCCATGTTCATCCTCACGAAAAGCACTTGGCTATCCCATCCATGATGTTACGCTTGATTTGACTCACGCCAACATCACATGCTGCTGCTGACCTTGATTTGGTCCACCAAGGTTGGTTGCCCAACCAAGGTAGCGAAGAAGCGTGCTCGACCAAGCCCAAATTAAAGCGCTGAAACTACGAAATAAGAAGCGGTGCTCTTTGTTCTTGGAGCATCAACATGTTACAATACACCTTGGTGAGTGCATCGGCGCGACATTGGCCTTGCCGGATGGTGCTGAATACCCATGTCATAATCCTTGATCAATTCCAACCATCTTCTGCTGAGGTTCGGATCTGTTTGGGTGAACAAGTATTTCAAGCTCTTGTGGTGAGAATACACCTCACAGCGTTTACCAATCGGATAATGCGCCAAATCTTGAGTGCATGGACCACTGACTAACTCAAGTCATGAGTAGGATAGTTGAGTTCATGAGGCCTCAGCTGCTGCGATGCATAGGCCACAACCTTGCCTTCTGCATAGAACACAGCCAAGACCACGACGAGAAGCATCACAATAGATATCAAAACTCTTGTGAATATCGGGAGAACAAGCCTTTGGGGTGAGGTCAACCGCTTCTTGAGTTCTGAAAACTCACGCCATGGCGGTGGACCACTCAAACTTCTTGTCGTTCTTGAGTAGTTCGGTCATAAGCCGCAACCTTGGAGAAATTCTCGATAAAGCGGCGATAGTAGCGACCAAACCAAGAAAACTCCGCACATCGGTGGTGACTTGGTGACCCCAAGATAGCACATCACGACCTTGCTAGGATCCACGACCACACCTCTGTTGAAGAACATGGCCCAAGAATGCCACTTCCTTCAACGAACTCGCACTTCTGAATTTGGCATCGGTGGTGCTCACGCGACTGCCCAACACAAGCTTAAGATGCTCGACATGCTCTTCTTCATTCTTGGAGTAGATAAGGATATCATCGATGAATACCACAACAAACCTATCCAAATACTCTATGAATCACAGAGTTCATAAGATTCATGAATAAAGCGGGAGCATTAGTCAAACCAAAAGACATGACGGTGTACTCGTAAAGGCCATAACGAGTAGCAAAGGCCGTCTTAGGAATATCCTCGCCCGATCGACTTGATGATAGCTGACCTCAAGTCAATCTTGGAGAAGACTCGTGCTCGGTCAAGCGATCGAAAAGATCATCAATACGGGGCAAAGGATACTTGTTCTTCTGAGTCACCTCATTAAGCGGACGGTAATCAACACACATGCGCAAGGTCTTGTCCTTCTTCTTCACAAAGATAGCTGGACAACCCCAAGGAGATGAGCTAGGGCGGATAAAACCCTTCTCTTGCAGCTCACCCGATTGCTTCTTGACTCCTCCAACTCATTAGGAGGCATGCGTCGGCCTCTTAGAAATAGGGCGGTAGAGGCGACAACTCTATCACAAACTCGGATCTCGAGCAGGGAGGCATCCGGGCAAGTCTTGGGAAAGACATCAGCGAAGTCGCACCACAGTGGGGCGTCGTGAATCTCCAATCTTGGCTTTGCTTCAAGGACATAAAGATGGGGCTCTGCAAGCGTGGCGAAAACCCAACTGTTCACTGAAGGGTGGTGAGGTAGACAATCTTCTGGCACAATCGATTTGCCCCAAGTGTTGGGACAACCAATCCATGCCAGAAATCATATCCAAGCGCGCCGAGTCGAGTAGGATAAGGTTAGCCAAATCCCACTCCTTCGATGTGGATAGGAACACCCGGCATACTTGGTGAGCTCTTATTTCCGAACCGGAGGCGAATGGCGGTGGAACCCTCAAAGGACACGGTGAAGTCCACAATCAACGACAAGCGACCTCGAAATAAAAGAATCGAGGCCCGAGTCAAATAAAGCGTAGCGGATGCAAATTAACAAGGGCGTACCCAACACCCGTCGGGCGCCTCTGTGCCTCCTCGGCAGAGATGTGGTTGACTCGGCGCTCCCGAGCCGGGTCTTACGGTCGGTGGTGACCACTCCCTTGCCGCGTCCTCCATTGGGGCGAGGGCGCTCGATCTTCTTAGGACAACTACTCGCGTAGTGGCCCTTGTTGTGCGATGGCGGTGGCGTCGGCGCGGGGTTGCGAGGAACACCTGCTGGCTGGGTCGCGGCGCCGCGTGGTGAGTCACGGCTGCGGAGGGCGTGGAGCTGGTGCGAAGGCCTCGGCGATGGTGAAGCCAAAGCGGGCCACGGTGCGGGCCCAACACGGGGGCGAGCGAGGCGGCTGTGTGGAACCGGCTGGGCCTCCCACTTGCGCTTGCGGGACTTCGCCAGCGCTATCGCCTTGTGCTCGGCGATGATGGCCTTGTCCACCAAGGTGCGGAAGTCGAAGTCCACAATAGAGAGCTTGTCTGAAGCTCCTCGAGACAAACCCTCCATGAACTTCTCTGCTTGGCCTCATCGGTGGCCACCTCGGCGAGGCGTACCTCGCCAAATGGTTGAACTCATGGAGTACTCGGTCACATATTGCGCCCTGTTTGGCGCAAGAACTCCTTCTTTTAGCTTCATCGGGCCAGCGGGGACATGGGCCCGACGGAAAGCTGGCGGAACTCCTCCCGAGACCACGTGTCCGCGGGCTGCATGGTGAGAAATTCTCCCACCATGAAGTCGCACCCTCCGGTGATGGGATGCGAAAAGTGCGCTCTGCTCGGCGCGAGCAGCGTTGAGCTTCCGCTCAGCGGGCGCGGCTTGATCGTCTGCGTCCAAGGATCCTCGGGCCGGGAGAAGGTAGGAGGTGAGTGCGGAGGAACTCCGCAAGTCCCCACGAGGCCGGTGACCACTTAGGATCGAGGCACGGAGGATGTAATGACCCTAACTTAGGGTTTGTATTTCAAATGTAAAATTTTGAGGAGAAATAAAAACTTTTGTTGTCTCATCAAATCATTTGGAAGTTTTCCAAATTTTCCTAGCAATTTCCATTTTCTAGAATTAAATTCTTGTGAATGGAAATTGTTGTCAACTAAAATTCTTAGCTTTCAAACTTGTGATCATCCTCTGAAATTATTTTCCTATCATCTTGATCATCCTATCTACCTCCTGAATTATTTCACAATTTTTAGATTTTGTTTGCTATTTCAAATGGCCAAGTCAACTCTGTTTGAAATCTGGTCAAACTCCTGGACAGCAGCTTGTGAATTTTCTCTAGAACCATGCCGTGCATAAAAGTTCTGGAAAAATTATACAAGGTTGTCCTCTGTCTCTAGTAGCTTCCATAAAAATTTTGAAATTTTTGGAGCTCAGAGCTACCTCTAAAAATTCCCCAAACCTTCTCTGTCTTTTAAATCAAATTCTAAAAGTACTATTCCTCGGGCCCGAACCCTTTCGGGCTCGAGTCAGGCTACTTACACTTGGTTCGGTCGCGTCAACTAGCTGCTGCACGTGCGAGTCAATCGATCGTAACCGTCAGATGAAGATCGAGCGATCCGCGTCGCGCGCATGCAGCCGACTGTCGAATGCATACACTAATCTCACCGTCCGTTTTAGATCCAGCGGTCGTGCGATATTGTCGAGTCTAACTCGGGCTCGCGCAGTTTCTTCTTTGTCGGCGACAAGCGGACCCACTGCAGTCATCCCGCCACGTCGCCTCGCCCGACTCAGCGCGCGCTTCGCGCGCGCTCTCGTAACCGCGGCTGCATGCACTGCGCCACCTAGCTTCACGGTCTTTTCACCGCCCACCGCCTCACCTCATTGCCTCACTTTGCTCCTACAAAAGCCATCGAGGTTTCCCTACCTCGTTTCGTCTCCATTGCCTTTCTTCTCCCGAGCTCCGGAGCCGTAAGCGCCGCCGCGCTTCAGAGCATTTGACCACTCCGGTGAGCTCAGGTCATCGCCGATAAGCGTCACGGTGGGCCTAGCATCCGTGGAAGTAAACCCCTCAAGGAATTTGGATTCATCGTGCCGTGCAGTGGGCTGCGCGTGGACTTTCTTCTCAAGTCGCCGAAACCGCCTTTTCCACCGCGCATCTTCTCGGTGAGCTCGGCTCAATTCTTCGCTCTGGTGAGCACCACAGGACTCCACCTTTCTTCTCCACTCACTCTCGTGTCCTCGTTCACGGGCTCCTGTCGCCGTTAATCGCCTTGCTTGCGTAGTGGGCTCTCGTCGCGGTCACTCGGTGCCTCTCTGTCGTCGCCAAGCACACCGGTGAGTTCTGGTAACTCACTTGATGCCCATGCGCGCGCTAAATTTCATTGTCTTCCTCTCTGGTGCGATCGCACCTTGTCACTGCGCCGGCCGCCAAGCTCGTCGCGCGCCGCCGCGATGCATCTCATTTGCCTCGGACCACCTCTGATTTGATGATCCGGCGACCCATTTTGGCCTTGGTTTCCACCTCGCGCGCCTCCGCGCCGGCGAATCCAGTCGAGCGCGAGATCCTCTGTTCTTTTCGATTGTGCTCCTCTGCATGCATGTCGGCGGTGGGGCCTCCTTCAAAACCAATTAGTTAGTTGCTAATCATGCTTATGATTGTTCTTTAGTTCACTCTCATGCATGATCAAAGTTAGTAATTGAGGTTTGAAAGTATATTAGTGCAAGTTTCCTTGTAGCTTTGCTCTGTTGTCATTTTATCATTGTCGATGTCGAAAATTTGTATCATGCTTGCTATTAGGTTTTGTTAGACTTGATGCCTCCTTTTTGTTGTGGTGGTTAGCATGAAATCATTTAGTTGGTATCTTTAAGTTTCTAAGCACATTTGCCATGCTTGATCATAGGGATAGTTAGTTGCTCATTTTATTTGCCTCTGTACTTTTGAGTTGTCGGTGTTATAAGATTTGGGTAGTGGCCAAATGTTGAAACTTGTTAGCCTTGCAAAATCTAGGTGTGATGCTTAGGGGTATGAATAGTGAGCATCCTTAGCATCCTATCTTAGGTAGAAGATTTTTGTTTAGCATTTCTTAATTGGATACTTGGCTAGTTATGCTTTCAATAGCTTCTGTAGATTTTGTGCTCTCTCCTGTCAATAGTGGTTTTAGTATAGGTAGTTGATTTTGATGTGTTAACTTGATGATTAAATAATAGATGTGCATACAATCACCATCAAAGCTTTGTCCAAAGTTTAAAGCATGTTAGAAGTTTGATTTTGTGGTTAACCTAGCAAATGGGTGGATGGGTCTCTGTAGCAATTATTTGTCATTCTTTGTGATAGTCTAGCCTTGGTGTATATATTGGTGTTGGTATTTGATGTTTGAGTTTTGCGGTGTTATTCGTTCTTATTATTTGTTTTGTTCAAATCGTTAGGATTCGATATTTGCGGCAACCACGAGGACGATCCTCCGCACCATATTGAGCAACGGCGACCGAACAAGCGGTTTGATCATATTTATCGGTATTTTAAAGTCTAATATTTTGTTTAATTTGTATGTATGCATCGCTTAATTTGTGTTAAATTGATTAGTTAAATCCGTGTTGCATATCACGTAGACAAAATATTGATCTCTACTACGAGCCTAGGTTATTTCTTTGTGATTAGAGATCATTTGGATGATTTCTTGTCACTTAGTAGATCGATTTCATTTGCTTAGACATGCTTAGTATCGGTAGAAGCAAGCGATTATCGACTTTGGTCGGTAACCTTGATCACACAAAATTTACTACAACTTTATGTTTCAGCATTCTGCTATGTTTAATTGCAAAAATAAAAATGAAAACAAAAATGATTTGGGCTGGGCGGGCACAATGGTAAGATTGGTGTGATCTTTTGGGTGTATTGGAAAGGTGCCGGGTCAATTAAGGACCGAACATCTTGTGAGTGAATTTTTATCCGGGCATTTCAGCGTGCTAACCACACTAGAGTATATGGGACCTCTCTTGACCTAGTACTTTGGCGTGTATTGGCTCGGTCGCGAGGAGGTCGCGGGAGGATGGAGGTGGGAGCATGGTAGTTGTCAGAAAAGCTTTATCTGTGTGGGTAGTTGTCTTTCGGCTTTACCATGTAGCGTATGGTGTTTCTACCCATACGAGCGGCTGGGGTTGATACACAATATTGGAAAGCAGATCTCGTAGGACTTAGTTGTCTTGGCATACCTTGGAAGTGTGCTTTGGCTTAAAGGCGATGCGAGGTGTGGAGTGCGATGGTACACCTGCGAGGTTAAAAACTATTCGAATAGCCTCGTCTAGGTGATGGACACGCTTGGGTAAGCTTTTCAAGAGTTAGACTACAACATTTAAATTAAAACTTGATGGGTGAGTGCGAATGCAGGATTAGTGCTATTGTTAATGGTGACTATTGGGATAGTCACTTCTAGGTTGTTTCATCTTTGCTCTGTTGCTATTATTTATCCTTCTTTGCTATTTCAATCTTAAAAATGAATTGCAAACTTGCCTTTAAGCGGTATTATATTATTGCAAATGAAAATTGGCTTTATGCAAATAAAACATATGGCCTCCACTAAACAAGCTTTGCATGTAGCATATGAGCAGTGCGCTGGATTCACACGTCGATCTTGCGGGTACAAAGACAATCTTTGTACTCGGTGCTTTGCTTAATGTTTTTGTTGCGAGAGGAAGAAGGTGAGCCTCGGGGCCTCACTTACGTGGCTGTCTTTGTCGCCGTGGGTGGCGACTAGGCTTGGCGGTCGGTCGGATGCCTTGTGGGTTGAAGGCACCGATTGGCTTTGTTTATAGCCATCTTATGGCACTTTTGCTTCATTGTTGTTCAGTTATTTGTGTATCTTTGGCACAGTCGGCCTATATACGTAATATTGTTACTATTTGTTTATCTTCCGTTTGTAGTGTAATGTTTGGACTCTATGTTGAATGGAGTTGATGTCTAATTTTGTAACGAGGTGCGTATCTTGCTTTTGGGAAGTATACATATCTAGAGATCGATTTATTTGATTTGTGATGCTAGGACCAGGTGGTTGGTTAAGCATTACAAGCCAAATAAACTGGGTCCTCACAAAGTTGGTATCGAGCCATTCGACCGTAGTAACCAAGCATAGTCGTCCTTAGGATATTTTGAAAGTCTTATTTTCAAATCATAAAAGGTTTATGAAAACCTAGGCGATTCTCAGTTTTATTCCTTACCTATCTTAGCTTTCTACTCTCATCTTACTCTAATTTAAGTTTTGAAACTTGGTTTCTCTCTTTCCTATCAAAAGATAGTTAATACAGGTAGAATCAGTCTTTGGGAGAACCATAGGGAATTAGTTTAATTAAAAATTTTGTGGGGACATAAGGGTAAGATATGTATGAGTTTGCTAAGTGTCGATCTTTGTCGATTGGTTTTGTAACTTAAAAGTCTTGTGCTTGTTTTGTCTTGTTAGTAAGTTAATTGCGGTGGGTATTGACTTCGTGTTTTCCGGCTATTGTTAACTTGTCTTAGTGAACCGGGATGGCGGGAGAGCAGCGTGGCGATCAGCAGTGGTCATGATGAGAGCTTCCCCTCCTCAGGCCATGGTGAGGTTCTCGCTCGATTGGCGAAACCGCATGGACCGACAGCGCATCTTGGAGGTTATTGCTAGGAATACCTCCACTCCTGCCGGTGGTGGCGGCCACGACTCGCGGGGACTTGCGAGTTCCTCCGTGCGCGACCACCGACTTTCTCCGCTCGAGGATCCTCTCGATGCGGATGATTGGCTGCGCATGGTTGGCGGAAGCTCAACATAGCTGATGCCGAGTGCGAGGATAAGGCGCTCGCCGCGTCCCACCGGCTTGAGGCGCGGCACTCATGGTGGGAGAACTATCTCGCCATGCGGCCGCGAGCCATGTGGTCGCGTGGGAGGAGTTCAGTCGACTTGTCGGGCCCACATCCACGGCGGCCGATGAAGTGAAGAAAAGGAGTTTCGCGCTCAAACAAGGGCGCAAGTGCGTGACGGAGTACATGCGAGTTCAATCATCGGCTCGTTATGCTCGGGAGGTGGCCTCGGATGAGGCTAGCGGGGAGAAGTTTATGGATGGTTTGTCAGGAGGCTGCGGGACAAGCTATCCATTGTGGACTTCTCGGACTTTCGGGCCTTGGTAGATAAGGCCATTGTTGCCGAGCATAAGGCAAAGCGTGGCGAGTCCATAGCGCAAGTGGGAGCGCATCGATGCTGCTCACACCGGCCTCGTTCGATCCTCGGTGGGCGGCGCTGATGGCCCGTTCTTTTGCTCCACCGCACCGAGACCATCGCACGGCTCCTCGCCCACCGCGGGCGTGTTTAAGCCACGTGCGCTGCGATCAAGACAGCGGCCTCGCAATCCGGCGGCCGAGGTTACTTGTTTTATTTGCCACAACAAGGGCCATTATGCGAATGCACGCCTCGAGTGTTGCGGCGGCCCCTCGTCCTAATGGAGGGCGGGCGGGAGTGGTCATCCACGACGAGAAGATGATCGAAGCCCGAAGTGCGGCGTGGTCGAGTCAACCACCTTTGGTGAGGAGGCTCGGGGCGCGGATGTCGTGATGGGTACACTTCTTGTTAATTCTCGTCTGCTGCGGTATTATTTGATTACGAGCATCGCATTCTTTATTTCAAGATCATTTGCTGCTGCTAGTAGTCTTCTTTGTGTACCTTTGGGGTTCCTTTGCTCATCCGCTCTCGGGCGGAAATGAGAGCGATTCTGATGTCGGGATGTTCCTATCGTAGTCGAAGGATTGGTATTTTTGGCAAACCTTATTTTGCTCGGTTCAATGAGTCCGGATGTGATTCTTGGCATGGATTGGTTGTCCCAACACTTGGGGCATATCGATTGTGCGGGAAGATTGTCTATCTCACTGACCCTTCAAAGCGGCAGTCGGGTTTTCGCGCGACTCTGTGGGCCACATCTATGTGCATTAGAGACAAAGCCGGCCTTGCGATTCGAGGATGTTCCCATAGTATCGACTTTGGGGATGTCTTTCGAAGACTTGCGGGATGCCTCGGTTGAGACACAGAGTTTGTCATCGAGTTGCTTGCCGTCTTGCCCGATTTCGGCGCCGTATCGGATGCCTCCCAATGAGCTAGAAGAATTGAAGAAGCGGCTTGGTGAGCTCCAAGCAAAGGTTTCATCCGTCCCAGTTCATCTCCTTGGGGTTGTCCAGGTGATCTTTGTGAAGAAGAAGGACAAGACTTTGCGTATGTGTGTTGATTACCGTCCTCTCAATGAAGTGACGGTGAAGAACAAATATCCCTCGCCCGCATTGATGATCTTTTGACCGGTTATGCGGAGCTGGTGTTCTCCAAGATTGATCGAGATCGGGCTATCATCAAGTCGGATCGTAGTGAGGATATTCAAGACGGCTTTCACTACTCGTTATGGCACATGCAGAGTACCGTCATGTCTTCGGATTAACCAATGCTCCGGCTTTGTTCATGAACTTGATGAATTCGGTATTCATGGAGTTTTTGGACAAATTTGTGGTGGTCTTCATTGATGATATTCTTATTTATTCCAAGATTGAAGTAGAGCATCTTGAGCATCGAAGATTGTTTTGGGCAAGTTATGGAGCATCGTTTGTATCACGAAGTTCGACAAATGTGAGTTCCGTTGAAGGAAGTAGCATTTTTGGGCCATGTTCTTTCATTTGGAGGCATAGTTGTGGATCCCGGCAAGGTCGATGTTCTATCTTGGGGCAGCCAAGTCGATCCATCGATGTGCGGAGTTTTCTCGGCTTAGCGGGCTATTACGCGCTTTATCGAGAACTTCTCCAAAATCGCAAAGCCGATGGTGAATTGCTTAAGAAGGACAAGAAGTTTGTATGGTCCTCTGCTTGTGATGAGAGCTTTCGGGAGCTCAGCGGCGATTGACTTGACTCAGTCCTTACTCTTCCGATATCCACAAGAGCCGATATTTATTGCGATGCCTCTCGTCGGGGACTCGGATGTGTTCTTATGCGGGAAGGCAAAGCGGTTGCCTATGCATCCAGCAATTGAGGCCTCATGAGCTCAACTATCCCACCCATGATTTAGAGTTGGTTCTTTGTGGTTCATGCACTCAAGATTTGGCGGCATTATTTGATGGAAACATTTGTGAGGTGTATTCCGATCATAAGAGTTTGAAATACTTATTTACCCAAATCTGAACCTCAGGCAGAGGAGATGGCTAGAATTGATCAAAGATTATGACATGGGTATTCGGTATCACCCTGGCAAGGCCAATGTGGTTGCCGATGCACTTAGTCGAAAGGTGTATTGCAATACTATGATGATCCAAGAGCGACAACTTTGCCGCTTGGCGAGTTTCAGCGCCTCAACTTGGGTTTAGTTGAGCATGGTTCCCTTGCTGCCTTGGTTGTGCAACCAACCTTGGTGGATCAGATCAAGGCAGCACAGCAATCAGATGATGGTGTGGGTAAAATCAAGTTGAATATCAAGGATGGATCAGCCAAGTGTTTCACAGAAGATGAGCACGGTGTTGTATGGTTTGGGCAGCGTCTTGTGGTCCCAAAGGTCCCAGAGTTGCGGGATTTGATTCTTGAGGCCCACGGTTCGCCTTTGTCCATCCATCCGGGGCCACTAAAATGTACCAAGATCTGCGTCGAGATTCGGTGGACTCGCATGAAACGCGAGATTGCGGGTTCGTGGCGGATGTGACATATGTTGTCGCGTCAAGGCGAGCATCAGCCCAGCGGTCTCCTCCATCCCTTGCCTATACGAGTGGAAGTGGGATTACGAGGTATGGATTTTATCAGTGTCCGCCCGTGTACTTCTTGGGGAAGGATGCTATCAGGTTGTTATCGATCGATTGGCGAAGTAGCGCACTTCTGCGATTACCACTCTCGGTGTCGGTCGATTGGCGGATCTCTATATCTCCGCATTGTGAGCTTGCATGGTGTGCCACGAGCGATTGTGTCGATCGTGGCTCTCTTTTCACTTCGGCTATGGCACGATTTCTGAGAAGCCATGGGGACCGTCTTTCTTTCACTCGACCTATCATCCTCGGATCGATGGTCGACGAGCGGGTCAACCAAGTTCTTGAAGATATGCTCCGTGCTTGTGTTCTTTCCTATGGGAAGAATTGGGAGAAGTGTCTACCGCTTGCGAAGTTCTCCTACAACAACAGCCTTCAAAGCTAGTCTCGGTATGGCACCGTTTGAGGCTTTGTATGGGAGGCGCTGCAGAACCCGTTGAGCTGTGGCGGTGAAAGGCGGTTCTTTGGCCCAATTCAATCAATGAGGTGAAAGTCAAGTGCGATTGATTCGTGAGCACTTGCGCGTAGCTCGATCGAGCGGAAGAGCTATGCGCATCGGCGTCGCCGTGAGTTGAGTTTCGGCCCAATGACTTTGTGTATCTCAAAGTCTCACCTCGGAAGGACATCGTCGTTTGGTGTCAACAAGCGGCTCCTCGATATGTCGGGCCATATCGCATCATCAAGAAAGTGGGAATGTTGCATACCGTTGGAGTTGCGGCTACACTTGAGGGGTGCATGATGTTTTCCATGTGTCATAATTGAAGAAGTGCCTCGTGTTCGGTTGAGGAAACACCATTGGAAAATATCGATGTGCGGGAAGATGCGTCTTATCGTGGCGTCCGTTCATATCCTCGAAGAAGTGAGCAGCGCAGAACAAGGAACCGTGTGATCAAGTTCCTTAAAGTTCGATGGTCGAACCACTCGAGGATGAAGCCACTTGGGAGCGGGAAGATCGTCTCGGCAGATTACCCATCCTTCTTCTCCCGGTGATCGGAATCTGAGGCGAGATTCTGTAAGGGGGAGATTTGTAACACCCTAACTTAGGGTTTGTATTTCAAATGTAAAATTTTGAGGAGAAATAAAAACTTTTGTTGTCTCATCAAATCATTTGGAAGTTTTCCAAATTTTCCTAGCAATTTCCATTTTCTAGAATTAAATTCTTGTGAATGGAAATTGTTGTCAACAAATTCTTAGCTTTCAAACTTGTGATCATCCTCTGAAATTATTTTTCCTATCATCTTGATCATCCTATCTACCTCCCTGAATTATTTCACAATTTTAGATTTTGTTTGCTATTTCAAATGGCCAAGTCAACTCTGTTTGAAATCTGGTCAAACTCCTGGACAGCAGCTTGTGAATTTTCTCTAGAACCATGCCGTGCATAAAAGTTCTGGAAAAATTATACAAGGTTTTCCTCTGTCTCTAGTAGCTTCCATAAAAATTTCGAAATTTTTGGAGCTCAGAGCTACCTCTAAAAATTCCCAAACCTTCTCTGTCTTTTAAATCAAATTCTAAAAGTACTATTCCTCGCCCGAACCAACTCGTGCTCGAGTCCGACTCGCACACTTGGTTCGGTCGCGTCAACTAGCTGCATCGCGCGATTCAATCGATCGTAATCGTCCGATGAAGATCGAGCGATCCACGTCGCGGCGCATGCAACCGACTGTCGAATGCATACACTAATCTCACCGTCCGTTTTAGATCCAGCGGTCACGCGATATTGTCGAGTCTAACTCGGGCTCGCGCCGCTTTCTGCTGTCGCCGACAAGGCGGACCCACTGCAGTCATCCCCGCCCGTCGCCTCGCCAGCTCCAGCGCGCTTCGCCGCTCAAGGCTCGCTCGCCGCTGCATGCACACTGCGCCACCTAGCTTCACCGGTCTTTTCACCGCCACCGCCTCACCTCGCCGCCTCGCTTTGCTCCTACAAAAGCCATCGAGGGTTTCCCTACCTCGCTTCGTCTCCATTGCCTTTCTTCTCCATCGAGCTCCGGAGCCGTAAGCGCCGCCGCGCCGCTCGAGCATTTCACCACTCCGGTGAGCTCGGTCATCGCCGATAAGCGTCACGGTGTGCCTAGCATCCGTGGAAGTAAACCCCTCAAGGAATTTCAGATTCATCGTGCGTGGAGGCGCGTGGACTTTCTTCTCCAAGTCCGCCGAAAGCGCCTTTTCCACCGCCGCATCTTCTCCGGTGAGCTCCGGCTCAATTCTTCGCTCGGTGAGCACCACCGACTCCACCTTTCTTCTCCACTCACTCGTGTCCTCGTTCACCCCGGGCTCCCGCCGCGTTAATCGCCTTGCGCCGAAGTGGGCTCGTCGCCGGGTCACTCGGTGCCTCTCTGTCGTCGCCAACACACCGGTGAGTTCTGGTAACTCATCGATGCCCATGCGCGCGCTAAATTTCATTGTCTTCCTCTCTAGTGCGATCGCACCTTGTCACCCCAACTGCCGCCGCCAAGCTCGTCGCGCGCGCCGCAGATGCATCTCACGCCTCGAGACCACCTCGGATTTGATGATCCTTCGGCGACCCATTTTGGCCTTGGTTTCCACTCGCCGCGCGCCTCCGCCCGCGGCGAATCCAGTCGAGCGCCGAGATCCTCGTTTTTTCGATTGTGCTCCTCTGCATGCATGCGGCGGTGGGGCCACTCCTTCAAAACCAATTAGTTAGCTGCTAATCATGCTTATGATTGTTCTTTAGTTCACTCTCATGCATGATCAAAGTTAGTAATTGAGGTTTGAAAGTATATTAGTGCAAGTTTCCTTGTAGCTTTGCTCTGTTGTCATTTTTATCTGTTGTCAGTAATCTGAAAATTTGTATCATGCTTGCTATTAGGTTTTGTTAGACTTGATGCCTCCTTTTTGTTGTGGTGGTTAGCATGAAATCATTTAGTTGGTATCTTTAAGTTTCTAAGCTTCTGTTGCCATGCTTGATCATAGGGATAGTTAGCTGCTCATTTTATTTGCCTCTGTACTTTTGAGTTGTCAGTGTTATAAGATTTGGGTAGTGGCCAAATGTTGAAACTTGTTAGCCTTGCAAAATCTAGGTGTGATGCTTAGGGGTATGAATAGCTGAGCATCCTTAGCATCCTATCTTAGGTAGAAGATTTTTGTTTAGCATTTCTTAGTTGGATACTTGGCTAGTTATGCTTTCAATAGCTTCCTGTAGATTTTGTGCTCTCTCCTGTCAATAGTGGTTTTAGTATAGGTAGCTGATTTTGATGTGTTAACTTGATGATTAAATAATAGATGTGCATACAATCACCATCAAAGCCTGTCCAAAGTTTAAAGCATGTTAGAAGTTTGATTTTGTGGTTAACCTAGCAAATGGGTGGATGGGTCTCTGTAGCAATTATTTGTCATTCTTTGTGATAGTCTAGCCTTGGTGTATATATTGGTGTTGGTATTTGATGTTTGAGTTTTTGGGTGTTATTCGTTCTTATTCATTTGCTTTGTTCAAATCGTTAGGATTCGATATTTGCGGCAACCCCGAGGACGATCCTCAGCACCATATTGAGCAACAAAGAACAAGCGGTTTGATCATATTTATCCCAAAGATTTTAAAGTCTAATATTTTGTTTCATTTGTATGTATGCATCGCTTAATTTGTGTTAAATTGATTAGTTAAACCGTAGTGCATATCCTCGTAGACAAAATATTGATCTCTACTACCGAGCCTAGGTTATTTCTTTGTGATTAGAGATCATTTGGATGATTTCTTGTCACTTAGTAGATACGATTTCACCGCTTAGACATGCTTAGTATCGGTAGAATCAAGCGATTATCGACTTTAGTCGGTAACCTTGATCACACAAAATTTACTACAACTTTATGTTTCAAACATTCTGCTATGTTTAATTGCAAAAATAAAAATGAAAACAAAAATGATTTGGGACTGGGCACAATGGTAAGATTGGTGTGATCTTTTGGGTGTATGGAAAGGTGCCCGGTCAATTAAGGACCGAACATCTTGTGAGTGAATTTTTATCCGGGCATTTAGTGTGCTAACCACACTAGAGTATATGGGACCTCTCTTGACCTAGTACTTTGGCGTGTATTGGCTCCGGTCGCAGGAGGTCGCGGGGAGGGATGGAGGTGGGAGCATGGTAGTTGTCCAAAAGCTTTATCCGAGTGGGTAGTTGTCTTTTCGGCTTTACCATGTAGCGCATGGTGTTTCTACCCATACGAGCGGCTCGAGGTTGATACACAATATTGGAAGCAGATCTCGTAGGACTTAGTGTGCCAAGATACCTTGGAAGTGTGCTTTGGCTTAAAGCGATGCGAGGTGTGGGTACGATGGTACACCTGCAGGTTAAAAACTATTCGAATAGCCTCGTCTAGGTGATGGACACGCTTGGGTAAGCTTTTCAAGAGTTAGACTACAACATTTAAATTAAAACTTGATGGGTGGTACGAATGGGATTCGTGCTATTGTTGTGGTGACTATTGGGATAGTCACTTCTAGGTTGTTTCATCTTTGCTCTGTTGCTATTATTTATCCTCATCTGCTATTTCAATCTTAAAAATGAATTGCAAACTTGCCTTTAAGCGGTATTATATTATTGCAAATGAAAATTGGCTTTATGCAAATAAAACATATGGCCTCCACTAAACAAGCCCGCATGTAGCATATGAGCAGTGCGCTAGTTCACACGTCGGTCTTGCGGGTACAAAGACAATCTTTGTACTCAGTGCTTTGCTTAATGTTTTTGTTGCGAGAGGAAGAAGGTGAGCCTCGGGGCCTCACTTACGTGAGTCTGTCTTTGCTCGCCGTGGGTGACGACTAGGCTTGGCGGTCGGTCGGATGCCTTGTGGGTTGAAGGCACACCGATTGGCTTTGTTTATAGCCATCTTATGGCACTTTGCTTCACCGTTGTTACGTTATTTGTGTATCTTTGGCACATCGGCCTATGTCCGTAATATTGTTACTATTTGTTTATCTTCCGTTTGTAGTGTAATGTTTGGACTCTATGTTGAATGGAGTTGATGTCTAATTTTGTAACGAGGTGCGATATCGCTGCAGGAAGTATACATATCTCGAGGATCGGTTTATTTGATTTGTGATGCTAGGACCGGTGGTTGGTTAAGCATTACAAGCCAAATAAAGCGGGTCCTCACAAGGAGTAGAGGTATTCTGGCGATGACCTCTAGCACCTGCGGTCCTCCGAACGATTGCGCTCGATTTGCATGAGACTTCCGCCATGGTCGGAGAGGGGAAGCTCCTCATCGGGACTACGGTGATTCGGCGCACGTGTCCCACCAGCCATCCTGATTCACTAAGATGAGTTAGCTACAAGCCGAGATAAAAAGAAAGCAAAGGAATCCAAACTCAAGAAAAAGGGCTCAGGAATAACCACCAAGAGCACAGGACCAAAAATCACCAAATCGACTTCCTGAAACGACTAACCCGTATGGAAGAACGAGTAATCGTGTGAGAAAACCCAAAATTTTCAGAACTAAATTCTAGCTCAAAATAGTCCAAAAATCAAGGCATAACCACCTAATAGAGTATAGGCATTAGCTAATCTCATATCACTTCTTACCCTTTCATTCCCACAAGTTTTAGTTGAATTTACCTCTCATTTCCTACCTTAATTACTAACCACTAGCTAGCTGTCCAAATTCCTTTCTCAAAGCTCTCATGTTTCTCCCAAAACCAAGTTAATCGATAGAGGCTAATTTTTGAAAAGAAGAGAGGAACAACTTTTTCAAACTTAAGTGAGAGTAAGGTGAGATGAGCAAGCTAAGACAGGTAAGGAGCAAAATTAGAGAACTTACTTAAGTTTTACAAACCTTTTGAAAGTAAGTTTTCAAAATATTCTAGAGGCGACCAAGCTAGGGGTTTCTACGGTCAGTATGGCTCTGATACCAACTTTGTGAAGACCCGGAATATTTAACTAGTAACACTTAACCTCCAAATGGTTCTGGCATTACTAATTAAACATTCTAAGCCTCGATGGACATATGCTTCCCAGAATTGCAGCATATGCACATCATCACAAAATTACACATCAATTCCATACACATACATCACTAAGTTCAACAACGACATACAAAAAGTAAAGTTATTACAAAAGGGAGCCGACCGGCCAAATAGAACAATAAACAAGAATGACAGCGGAAGCAAAAGTGCCATAAGATGGCTAGAACAAAAGTCGACCGGTTAGCCACACAACCCACAAGGCAACCGATCGGCCGCAAGCTAGTCGCTCCGCAAGCTACCACAACACAGCTCGCAAAAGTGAGGCCCTCAGCTCACCTTCTTCCTCTGCAATGCAACAATTAAGCATAGCATCCGAGTACAAAGATTGTCTTTGCACCCCCAAGATCGACGTGTGGAATAGCGGACCTATTCATAAACTACATGCAAGCTTATTTAGGTGGAGGTTGTATGTCTCATTTTGCACAAAGCCAACTTTATTTGCAATAATGTAATACATTTAAAAGCAAGTTTGCAAATCTGTTTTCAATGTTGAATAATGATAATAAAGATACATACAAGTAACCACTGGAAGTGACTATCCCAATAGTCACCACAACATAGCACTAATCCCGATTCGTACTCACCCATCAAGTTTTAGTTTAAAAGGTTGTAGTCTAACTCTTGAAAGACCTTGCCAACCGTGTCCATAACCTAGGACGAGGCTATTCGAATAGTTTTAACCTCGCAGGTGTACCAATGTACCCACACTTCGCACCGCCTTCAAGCCACAAAGCACACTACAGAAGGTATGCTAAGGTACGGCTAAGTCCTACGAGACATTTCCAATCTTGTGTATTAACTACGAGCCGCTCATATGGATAGAAACCCATATGCTTACATTGCAAGTCTAAAGACAACAAATCCCATCACGGGTGAAGTCTTTGGACACTACAATGCTCCCAACACCATCCCTCCCGCGACTCCTGCGACTGAAGCCAATACACGCCAAAGTACTAAGTCAAGAGAGGTCCCATACCTCTAATGTGGTTAGCACGCTAAAATGCTTGGTTTAGTGTAACAAGATGTTCGGTCCTTGTTGACCGGGCACCATTCCATACACCCAAATTCACACCATCATACCATTGTGCCCAAGTCTAAATCATTTTGTTTTCGTTTTAGTTTTCATAAGTAGACATAGCACAAGGTGGAAATCATAATCATAATAAGTTTGATGTGATCAAGGTTATCGACAAGTCGATAACCGCCCATTTCTAGAAGCTAAGCATGGCTAAGCAATTAATTCAAGAACTACTAAGTGACAAGAGCCCATCCATGAACTCTAAATCACAGCAAAGTAACCTAGGCTCTTGGTAGTAAAGAATAATCATTTGCCTAAGGAAATGCATCTACTAGGTCAACTATTAACACAAAGTAGCAATGCATACATAGAATTTGTAATCAACATAAATACTCAAAATCTTGGGATTAACATGATCAAAGCGCTTGCCTTCTTGTCGTTGCTCAAACTGTTGTGGAGGGTCGCTCTGGGGTTACCGCAAATGTCGAACCCTAAGCGAAAGGCAAAAGAACCAAGAACAACCAATAAGACGAGCCACCCTTAAACAAACGAGCAAGCAAAATTATCCAAATGCGACTTAAATTTATACATAAGGTAGAATACGAATATCCTAGACACGTAAATGGAAAAACCTAATTTGGATTTGCGGTTGCAAAATATATCATCTAAAACCCATTTTTGGCTATAATTAGATCTGTGAGCAAAAATATTTTCTAGAGGTTTTCTGGACTTGAAAATTTTATGAAAGGTTGCTCTGACATTTTAAGGCTAATACAAGTGGTTTCATCTTAATTGGAGTTAAAATGATTTAGTTATGATTTTCTAGGATGCAAAACTAGCATAATGCACTTTCGAGAAATATAAACATGTGCAAAACCTATTTCACATTATAGTATGATATGAGAGGGATTTCCTAACATCAAATTTCTATTTTTAGGATTTACAGGAATTATGGTGTCTATTACAACATTAAATGAATTTTTAATTGCTACTAATAAGGTTAAATTTATTAACATATTTTTCTCTTGATTTAGGCCTACCACCATTTTTAGATTAAAGTTTAGTTAATAACAAATTTATCAAAGTTAAAATCATACAATTAGCGATATACGTAAAGAGATATGCATTTTCCAAGTTTTAATACACTGGAATATATAAAAATAGCGTAAAACAAGCTATAAAAGATTACGAATTTTCTACTACTGAAACATAGCTAAAAGCATTTTTATATTAAACTTTAGTGAATTACAAATTTATTACGCTTGGTTTCATGTAAAAGGATTTATCTTGAATTAGTTATGAATTTCTACGCTTTGATACAATTTTGATTGATAAATAAATACTTACGAAACAAAACCAACCCAACAGGAGATAACGACGTGGACGTTCGTGGGCGTCGATGCAAAATCCAACGAGCCACACGTGACGGAAAAGCAGCGCGCGCGATTCATAACAGGAGCTCACCGTTGGATCAAGATCCAACGGCTCACGAGGAAGGATGCAACCGGACGGTGCGGTTGCCTCGGCGATCCACGACCGCAGATCTAAAAATGAGCGGCTCCGATCACGCCTCCAGTCGGAAGGTCCGATTGCACGCACGATCAGGGCCGCAGATCAAGCGATGGACGGCCAAGAATGACGAGGGGAACCGGAGGGTCCGAACGCATACAAGATCTAGGCCGCAGATCGCCAAATGGACGGTGGTCCAAGATCGGTGCAACAGAGTGCCGACCGCGTGGGCCGCATGTCAGTGACTGAGAGTCACACATGCGAGATTTAACACACGTGCACAGTGCCCGTGGACCCACCTGGCAGTGACTTAAAGGAGGCTCTTAGGACAGCTAATTAATTACTAATGACCAATGATTAGTGATGATTAGCAATTAATGTGTCCTAAAGATTTTGAACAGAGGTGATTTAGGACGAGGCCCACACGCCGCTGACACATTAGGCGATTAAGACACCATTAATACTACTAATGATTGGGTATTAAGCGTGTCTTAATCATTTGACGACAACGGAGCTACGCAAGCAAAGTCCCGAGTGGCTACCACGGCTTGTCGCCGGCGACTCCAGTCGCGGCGGCGCCCACAAACTAGCAAAATGGACTCGCAATAGCAATGCGAACCTAATGGTGATGACCTCGCCGGCGGTGGAGGTCTGGAACGCCGGCGAGCCGGAAAGCAAAGAAGGAGGCCGACACGCAAAACACGAAAATAGCAAGATGCTCATTGCATGTCCAAGGAAGCGAGTGCCATGACTTCTAGGGACTATATAGAAGCTACCTTAACCGAGAGGAGCTCCAAAGATGGCCGGGGAAGACTTG
Source organism: Ampelocalamus luodianensis (assembly GCA_036346255.1). Classification (NCBI taxonomy): domain Eukaryota; kingdom Viridiplantae; phylum Streptophyta; class Magnoliopsida; order Poales; family Poaceae; genus Ampelocalamus; species Ampelocalamus luodianensis. The sequence goes on along the minus strand of CM070617.1, from coordinate 59,796,878 downwards.
AACACGATGAAGTCCACCGGAGCCGAAGAAGATGAAGTGGAAGATGAGGTTCTGAGCAAAATGAGTGGAACCAAATCATTCCCACACTTCATTATAGCTCAAAGAGGCTCCAAAAGCAAATAATTGCAAAAAGAGCCACTTACCTGAGTGGAGAAGAAAGGGGTGAAACTAATGAAAATCTCCAAACTTAAAATTGAGTGATTCCTGTGAATGCAACCCAAAATCAAGTTAGGGAAATATAAAGGAGGTTGAGGAGTTCAAAAGGGTGCAAGAAAGGTTGAAGATGAACCACTGACACTAAGGCCGCCATTGAGCCCCGGGTCAACAATGGTGGATTGAAGGTTTGAGATGGTTTTGAGCTCAAACACGAGAGAGGAGCAAGGTGTGGTGTAAAAGAACACTGGGAGGACCTAGAGGGGCAAAATATAGGAAAGGATTAGGGTTTCGAGCAAGAACCCGAGTCCATGGTGGGCTCGGTTCATGCTACGCCATAGACCAAGAAATGATGGGAGCAAGTGAGCACGGTGACAATGGAGGAGAAAGCCCAGTGCGCATTAAATGCCCCGCAGAGAGGCGTTGACGAAAGCAAACTTGAGGTGACACATCAAGCCGCCCGCGCTCTCTTTCTCGCCATTGTCGCGCAGCGTCAAGAAGCAGAGGAGGAAGAAGAATGTAAAAGAGAACGGTGACCGTTGGATTGAAAATGGACGGTCACGATTAAACGAGTTCGCGGGACAGTCCGATTGCCCTCAGGAATCTGGACGGTTGGATTGAGATCCAACGGTCCCAATTGGTTAACGCAACCGGAGGGTCCGAATGCTCACACGAACGTGGGCGAGCGATTTGAATCTAACGGCGATATCGCACGCGCGCTTTAAAATGCGGCTCGGTGCGCTTAGGTGGTTCGACCGAAGTCAAGTGGCTCGGACTCGAGCCCGACTTCGAACCCAAGGAACAGTGAAATTGGTTTTAGGTTTTAATTATGCTGAGACTTTTGAGGATTTATTTGGGGTAGCAAAATAACTCCAAAAATTCTGAAATTTTTACACGAGCTTGCTGACTGAGACATTGACCTTGTGTAAAATTTTCAGAGGTTTTTATGCATTGTATTTTTCTCCGAAAATTCTACAAGGTACTGGTTTTAGGTTTGATCGAGAGTCAAACAGTTTGATCGCCTCTAAAATATTCAAACAATTTCTAAAATTGTGAAATTTTTCAGAGGGGTCACATATCATCCCAAGAACTTAGGAAAAATATTTCCAGAGGATGATAAAAAAGGTTTGACAAGATTGTTTTTGAAGGAACAAGATTTGGATCAAAAGACTTGTGACTTTGCATTTCCATAAGTCTTGTACAATACTTGTCCAGTACAAACAGGAAACACATGATGTAAGAAAAAGTTTTAATTTCTACTCATTTTCTTACATTTGAAACACAAGCCCAAAATTGGGATGTTACAGGCTAAGTCCTACGAACCCTTTCCAATGGAATATACTAATCAAGAGTCGCACGTCTGGGGGTTAATCCTTAGTGATCTGCTGACGAAATATGGATCACAAGGACCCATACGTGGAGCAGACACACCGCCTCTGCGGTGCTCCTCTCTCCACAACGTGTCCATGTTGCATATAATTAAATATGCAACCCACCACGCGACTCATTAATTAACGCACCCCAAAGTACTCAGCTAAGAGAGGTCCCATATCCCTCTAGTGTGGTTAGCACGCACAAAAATGCTCGGATAACAGATACTCACAAGTAGTTCGGTCCTTAATTGACCCAGACACCATTCCATTCACACCCAAAAGATCACACCATCTTACCATTGTGCCCAAGTCTAAATTGTTTTCATTTTCAGTTTTAGTTTTGCAATTTAGACATAGCACAAGGCTGAAATACACAGATTATAACAGTTTGTGTGATCAAGGTAACCGCTCATTTCTACCGATAGCTAAGCATGGCTAAGCATAATGACACGTAAACTACTAAGTGACAAGGGTTCATCCAATGAACCCAAAATCACAACAAGTAAACCTAGGCTCAGAGTAGAGGAATCAACATTTCCTACCGATAATGCAACTCATGGGCCAACTATCGACAATAGTTTAAAAACAACATAGCAATGCATACATAGAATTTGTAAACAACATATTAGAATTTGAAATTAGTAGGAACAACATGATCAAATGAATGCTACATCCGCTTGTTCGGTGAAGTGCGAGGATCCGTCGCTTTGTGGCTCAATATCAAGATTAATAACTTCTTCTAACCTAACGCGAAAAGGCGATACGCAAATAAGAACGTAAGAACACCAATTAAACTCCAACAAAGAAAAGATATCCAAATCTAATGAAATTTACACAACAGCTAGGGAATGATTTTAGACAGAGATAGGAACAAGAATCATGCAATTTAGACCAAGCATACAAAAGATATGGACAAAACACTCTTTCTCACCTTTAAAATCAATCTAATTAATTGCTAGTACTGCTCATGGCTAAATTTTCGTAATGATCTAAGGTTCAAATTTTTATAGCAAGTAGATTATGACATCCTAATAATAGCAAAGTTGAATTTACTAAATTTGAGTTATACACATTTACTTATGATTTTGCTAAGGTGCAAATCTAGCATATTATAATTTTAAACATAAATACGCTCAAAACTAATTTTATATTGAAGTATGCTAACAGAGGGATTTTCTAGCATTGATTTTATATATTTTGCATTTTCAGAGAATTACTTGTGCCTTTTATAAGATTTTTAGAATTTCTAAATGCGGGAAATAGGTCCAAAATCATTGATCAATGTTTCTGTTGCTATCGTGTGCCAACAATCATTTTTATATTAAAGTTTGGTTAATAACTAATTTATCAAAATTGAAATCATCCATTTTGGACATACACATGGCAAAATATGCATTTTATAAGGTTTCATTTATTTTCTGGAAAAGCCAGAATAACAGGAAGCAAGTTTTTAAGATCTACAAGAATTTATATTACAGAAACAAGGCCTAAAGCATTTTTAAATAAAACTTTAGCCTAAAACAAAATTATTACAGTTGGAAACATCTAAAAAGGGTTTAAAATGAATTTACTACGATTTTATAAAGTTTCTGCACAAATTTTAGTTGTAAAATAATTACTTATCGAATTTCCCGATAACCTAATCAAAAGATAACGACGTGGACGCACGAGAGCCCTTGATTCGAAATCAAACGGCGCGCGCGCGAGGGACGGAGACCGACCCGAACAGCCCAGATGATCTCCACCGTCGATCTACGATCGGAAGGTCGAGGGCGGTGAGCTTTCGGACCTCGCGAACGTCTCACGAATCTCAGCCGCTGATCTCTAGATGGACGGCCCACAATGATGGTGAGATCGGGTTACCCGAACGTCCCAAATGATCTTGGCCACAGATCAAGAATCGGACGGCGGCTATTGATCGCAGTTCAAAAGATGGACCGACACGCAACGCTTGTCGCTGACTTCAAGTCACAACCGCGAACGCTTAACCCACGCGCACAAGCGCACCGCCCACATGTCACGATCGAGAGGAAATTTTAGGACAACTAATTAATGACTGAGCTAATGATTAGAGATGATTAATCTTTTAATGTGCCCTAATGAACTCTATAGAAGTGATTAACACAATCAAAGGGACCACCTGACAGAGACTAAGGGTGGCGGTTTAGGACCAATTTAATGCTACTAATGATTGGCATTAAATAAACCTAAAAGAGACACTAATGACTCCTGGATTTTGCTCTTAACCCCTCGGGCCCACAAGTCAGAGACCCAGAGGTGATTTCCGATGCCGATTAATGCCGATACATTAATTAATCAATGATTAAGCATTAATGATGTCGAACAAGGCAGTGCACTGCGCCAAAGAAGCGATTTAAGAACGTTGGGCCCACATGTCAGTGGCTCAACGATAAAGATTAGGACACCATTAATTAACTAATGATTAGCAATCACTGTGCAATTAATATGTCCTAAACAAATGACGAAAACGGGAGTTTTGCACCGCAAAATCCCGAGCGACTTCAACGGCTTGCCGCCGGCGACACTGGCCGCGGTGACGCCAACCAAGAACTAAAATGGAATCGCAATAGCGCCTAGAACCTAATGGTGGCATCCTCGCCGGCGGTGAGGGACCAAAACGCCGGCGAGCCGGAAAATGAAAAAGGGAGCTTTTACTGCTAAGTGCGAAAATAGCGAAAAGGTCAGCTGCAGTCCAGAGAAGCAGGTGCCAGAGCCTCTAGGGACTAATAAGAAGCTACCTTGATGAAGGGAAGCTTCAAAGATGGCCGGAGAAGCTTGATCACGGAGGAGGCTTGCCGAACATGGAGAAGAAAGGTCGAAAATGGCACCCTGAGCCAAATGAGTGATTCCAAAGCATCAATATTAGATTCATTATGGTCCACAGGGGCTACATGAGCAAGTAATTGGAAAATGGAGCACTCACCGAAATGAGGAAGAAGTCGATCGATTAAAATTAATTTGAACAAACCCCAAATTGGACAATTCCTGAGAATCAAATCCAAAATCAAGTGAGGGGAAATGTTCAAGATAGTAAGGAGATAAAGATAGGGTAAAGAAATGTGAAGGAGAACCACTGGAACACCAAGAACATCAACGGAGCTCTCGGGTCAACAATGGCGATTTGGAGGTTTTGAGGAGTTAACCTCCATATCAGTAAATGGAGATTGGTGCTGGTCTAAAGAGACACCAGAAGCATTGAGAGTGCTTATAAAGCCTTGGAAGCATTAGGGTTTGGACCAAAGGCTTTTCGGGCGGCAAAGCACAAAGCACAAGGTATGCCCGACAAAGAAAAAGGTGGCAGACGTGCATTACGGTATGGCACAGCCGGATGTGTCTCCCACGACCCTCACCGTTGACTAGGTGGCCGGGAAGCACGATTTGACATCGCCATCTCTCCCGCACCGCTCATGCACGATCGAGGTTGAAGAAGACCAGAAAGCATTTGGCGATTTTCACCGCTGGATTAGACATGACGGCCGAGATCGCGCCAAGACGCCGGTTTTAAATTGAAGCGAGCTCGCGATCGCTGGATCAGGAATGGACGGCCACGATTTAATGTGCTCTTCGGGTGACCCGAATGTCACACGCATTATACGCCGTTGGATTCTGATCTGACGATCCAAACGAGTGGACTCTTCGCAGAGGCCCGAACGCCCCCGCACACGCAATGGGCGTGCGATTTAGATCCAAAGGCTGAGATTGATCGCGGGCTTTTCAAATGGGCTCGGTGCAGTTAGGCGGTTCGATCTAATCGATTGACTCGAGCCCGAGTCTGACTCGAACCCGAGTAACAGTACTAACCAGGCTTTGACTCTAAGTAGAACAGAGACTTTTGAGGATTTATTTGATGTAGCAAACTAACTCCAAAAATTCTGAAAATTTTACAGGAGTTTGCTGACTCAAATATGGACCTTGTGTAAAATTTTCAGAGGTTTTTATGCAGTGCACTTTTCTCCAAAAATTCTACAAGGTTCTGATTTGTGGTTTGACTGCCCTCTAAAAATATTCAAATAATTTCTAAAAATTGTGAAATTTTTCAGAGGGGTCACATATCATCCCTAGAACTTAGGAAAAAATATTTCCAGAGGATGATCACAATACTTGAGATGATTATATTTTGGAAGCTCAAAGTTTGGATCAAAAGACCTGTGACTTTGTATTTCCATAATTCCTTATACAAGAATTGTTTGGTACAAGAGAAATACAAGATGTAAGAAAAGTTTTAATTTCTACTCATTTTCTTACATTTGAAACACAAGTCTAAGATTGGGATGTTACATGGACGTCCCAGATCGCCCGAGCAGAGGAGGTCCGAGCACGCGGGGAGGTCCAGGGGAGGTCGTGACCGCAGGATGGAGATTCAGTGGCCTGGACCACCCCGAGGCGCTGAGATCAGAGGGGAGGTGTGGGCGGCTGGATGGAGATCCAATGGCCCAAGCGCGCAGACGAGATCGAGCCCGAGGAGGTCCGGCGGCTGGCCCGACCGAGTCCAATGGTCGGTTCGACTCGAGTCCGAGTCGACTCACTAATTTGAGTTTTAAACTAACCTAAAGTTTGGGGATTTATTAGAGGTAGCAAACCAACTCCAAAAATTATGAAATTGTTACAGAAGCTTGCTAACTGAGTTATTGACCTTGTGTAAATTTTGCAGAGGTTTTTGTGCTATACTTTTTCCTCCAAAAATTCCACAAGGTGCTGGCCCACAGTTTGACCAGAATTTGAATAGGTTTGACTGACCTCCAAAAATATTCAAACAATTTCTAATAATTGTGAAATTTTTCAGAGGGGTCACATACCATCCCAAGAACTCAGGAAAAATATTTCTAGGAGATGATCAAGAGGTTTGACAAGATTTTTTTTGAAGGATCAAGATTTGAATCAAAAGACTTGTGACTATGTATTTCCATAACTTCTTGTACAATAATTGTTCAGCACAAATAGGAAATACATGATGTAAGAAAAAGTTTTAATTTCTACTCATTTTCTTACATTTGAAACACAAGCCCAAAATTGGGATGTTACAGCTCTCCCCCCTTACAAGAATCTCGACCCGAGATTCCGTTTACTCGGAGAAGAAAGATGGATAATCTACACGAAGGCGATCTTCTCGCTCCCAAGTTGCCTCATCTTCAGAATGGTTTGACCACCAACCTTAAGGAACTTGATGACACGGTTCCTTGTTCTCCGCTCGCATTCCTTGAGAATACGAACAGATGCTCATGTAGGTCAAATCTCCTTGCACATCGAGAACCTCCAATGGAGTTTCCTCGGTTGGGACACGAAGGCACTTCTTCAGGTGTGACACATGGAATACATCATGCACACCCTCAAGTGTAGCTGGCAGCTCCAATCTGTATGCCACAGCCCTAACTCTCTCGACGATGCGATAAGGCCCAATATACCGATGAGCTAATTTGCCCTTGATGCCAAAACGCCGATGGCTCCTTCGTGAGGTGAGACTTTGAGATACACAAAGTCATTGGGCTCAAAGCTCAACTCACGGCGACGGCGATCCGCATAGCTCTTCTCGCTCGATCGGGCCGTGGCGCAAATGCTCGCGAATCACCCGACCGACTTTCGCCTCATTAATCGACTCGGGCCAAGAACCGCCGCCACCGCCACCAGCTCAATGGGGTTTCGCACCTTCTCCCATACAAGGCTTCAAACGGTGCCATGCCAAGACTCGCCTGAAAGCTGTTGTTGTAGGAGAACTCAGCAAATGGCAGGCATTTCTCCCAATTCTTCCCATAGGAAAGAACACAAGCACGGAGCATATCTTCCAACACTTGGTTGACTCTCTCCGCCGGACCATCACCCGAGGATGGTAAGTCGAATCAAAGAAAGACGTGTCCCCATGGCCTCTTGCAACTGATGCCAAAATCGAGAGGTAAAAAGAGAGCCACGATCTGACACAATCGTTCGTGGCACACCATACAGGCACACAATGCGGATACATAGAGATCCGCTAATCGTTCGACATCGAGGTTGGTACGCATCGCAGGAAATACGCTACCTTTGTCAACCGATCAATGACAACCCGATGGCATCCTTCCCTAAGAAGTACGGCAACTCGTGATGAAGTCCATGCCAACGGAATCCACTTCCATTCTCGCACCGCAAAGGCCAAGAAGACCGCTGGACGCCGATGCTCGCCTTACACGACAAAGACACGCCGCACTCGCAACTAACTTGGCAATCTCACGCTTTATACGGGCCCACTCGTAATTTCTCGACTAAGGTCCCGATACATCTTGGTGGCCCCGGATGAATAGACAAAGGAGAGCCGCATGGGCTTCAAGAATAAAATCCCGCAATTCCATGACATTAGGAACCACAAGACGCTGCCCAAACCACACAACGCCATGCTCATCCTCCAAAAACACTTGGCTATCCCATCCTTGATGTTCGCTTGATTTGGCTCACACCAACATCCGTCACGAGCAACTTTGATTTGGTCCACAAGGTTGGTTGCACAACCAAGGTAGCAAGAGAACCGTGCTCGATCAAACCTGTGTTAAGGCGCTGAAATTAAATGAGGGTAGGTCGCTCTTGGAGCATTAACATGTTGCAATACACCTTTCGATCGAGTGCATCCGCAACGACATTGGCCTTGCCCGATGATACTGAATGCCCATGTCATAGTCCTTGATCAATTCCAACCATCTTCTTTACCTGAGGTTCAGATCCGTCGGGTGAACAAGTACTTCAAGCTCTTGTGGTCGAGTACACCTCACAACGGTTACCAATCGATAATACCGTCAAATCTTGAGTGCATGAACCACAGCAGCTAACTCCAAGTCGTGAGTAGGATAGTTGAGTTCATGAGGCCTCAACTGCCGCGATACATAGGCCACAACCTTGCCTTCCTGCATAAGAACACAACCAAGACCCTGACGAGAAGCATCACAATAGATATCAAAGCTCTTGTGAATATCAGGGAGAACAAGCACTGGGGCTAAAATCAACCGCTTCTTGAGTTCTTGAAAACTCACATCACAAGCAGTGGACCACTCAAACTTCTTGTCCTTCTTGAGCAATTCACATAGGTTTCGTAATCTTGGAGAAATTTCGATAAAGCGCGATAGTAGCCAACCAAACCAAGAAAACTCCGCACATCGGTGATCGACTTGGGTGACCTCAAGATAGCACATCACCGACCTTGCTAGGATCCACACCACACCTCCCGCCGAAAGAACATGGCCCAAGAATGCCACTTGTCGCAACCTAACTCACACTTGCTGAATTTTGCATACAGCTGGTGCTCGCACAGCTTGCCCAACACAAGCCTGAGATGTTCAGCATGCTCTACTTCATTCTTGGAGTAGATGAGGATATCATCGATGAACACCACCACAAACCTATCCAAATACTCCATGAATATCGAGTTCATAAGCTTCATGAATAAAGCAGGAGCATTAGTTAAGCCAAAAGACATGACGATGTACTCGTAAAGACCATAACGTGTGAAAGCCGTCTTTGGAATATCCTCAACCCTGATTCGGACCTGATGATAGCCCAATCTCAAATCAATCTTAGAGAACACCTGGGCTCCAGCCAACTGATCAAAGAGATCATCAATACGAGGTAAAGGATACTTGTTCTTCACCGTCACCTCATTAAGAGGACGGTAATCAACACACATACGCGGGGTCTTGTCCTTCTTCTTCACAAAAATAACTGGACAACCCCAAGGAGATGAGCTAGGACGAATGAACCCTAGCCTTTTGCTTCAAGCTCACCTAGTTTCTTCTTCAGCTCCTCCAACTCATTAGGAGGCATTCGATACGGCGCCTTAGAAATCGGGGCGGTACCGGGCAGCAACTCTATCACGAACTCCAGGACTCGAATGGGAGGCATTCCAGGCAAATCTTCAGGAAAGACATCCACGAAGTCACACATGGGGACATCGTGAATCTCCAATGTTGGCTTTGCTTCAAGGGCATAAAGATGTGGCCTCGCACGCGGTGAAAACCCCACCTGCTCACCGAGGAGTCGTGAGAAAGACAATCCTCTGGTACAATCGATTTGCCCCAAGTGTTAGGACAACCAATCCATGCCAAGAATCACATCCAGCGCCGCGAGTCGAGTAGGATAAGATTCGCCAAGAATCCCACTCCTTCGATGTGGATAGGAACGCCCCAAGATCCTTGGTCACTCTTATTTCGAATAAGTAGTGGAACCCCAAAGGAACACAAATGGAGACCACTATCAACAAAGAAACGACTCGAAATAAAAGAATGCGAAGCTCCGAGTCAAATAAAACTGTAGCAGACATAAATTGACAAGAAGCGCATCTAACACCACGCCGGGCGCCTCCGTGCCTCCTCACCGAGATGTGGTTGACTCGGCCGCCCCAAGCCCGGGTCTTCGGTCGTGGGTGACCACTCCTTGCCGCGTCCTCCATTAGGACGAGGGGCCGCTCCATCTTCTTAGGCAACTACACGCGTAGTGGCCCTTGTTGTGGCGAGAGAAGCGGTGACGCGCGGCGGGGTTGCGGGAACACTGCTGCCGATCGCAGCGACGCGGATCGAGTCACGGCCGCGGAGGACGTGGAGCTGGTGCCAAGGCCTCGGCGGTGGTGAAGCTACGCATCGGGCCCCGTGCGTGCCCAACACGGACGAACAAGGCCGGCCTGCGCGCATCGCCGGGCCTCCCACTTGCGCTATGGACTCGCCCCGCGCTCGCCTTGTGCTCGGCGACGATGGCCTTGTCCACCAAGGTCCGAAGTCGGGAAGTCCACAACAGAGAGCTTGTCCCGCAGCCTTCTCGCACAAGCCCTCCATGAACTTCTCCCGCTTGGCCTCATCGGTGGCCACCTCGGCAGGAGCATACCGCAAGATGGTTGAACTCGTGGAGGTACTCACCACAGATTTGCGCCTGCTTGAGTGCAAGGAACTCCTTCTTCTTGACTTCATCAGCCGGCGGGGACATGGGCCCGACGGAAAGTCGACCAACTCCTCCCACGAGACCACGTGTCCCGCGAGATGCATGGCGAGGAAGTTCTCCCACCATGAGAGTGCCGCACCCTCCAACTGATGGGATGCCAAAAGTGCCCGCTCCTGCTCCTAGCATCGAGCAACGTTGAGCTTTCGCTCAACCGCACGCAGCCATCATTCGCGCCCAAGGGGTCTCTGACCGAGAAGGTAGGGGGTGAGCACGGAGGAACTCCGCAAGCCCCGCACACGCCTGATGTCCACCACCTCCAGATCCGAAGGCACCAGAGGGAGTGGAGGTGTTCCTCGCGATGACCTCCAACACTCTGCGGTCCTCCGAACGGTTGCGTTCGATCTGCATGAGGACTTCAGCCATGGTCGGAGGAGGGGGAAGCTCCTCATCGGGACTACCCAGCTAATTCCGACCACTACGGGTTCCTCCTGCCATCCTGTTTCACTAAGACAAGTTAGCTACAAGCCCGAGATTAAAAGGCAAGGAAATCCATACTCAATTAAAATGACCAAAGAACAACCATAAGAAGGCATAAGACCATAAGTCACCAAATCAACTTCCCGAAACGAATAGCCCGTATGGAAAGAACGAGTAACCGTTTAGGAAGGTAAAATTTTAGAACTTAACCCTACTCTAAACAGCACAAAAATCAAGGTATAACCACCTAATAGAGTATAGGTATTTAGCTAATTTCATATCACTGCTTACCCATTTATTCCCGCAAGTTTTAGTTGAATTAACCTCTCATTTCCTACCTTATTCACTAACCACTAGCTAGCTGTCCAGATTTCTTTCTCCAAGCTCTCATGGTTCTTCCAAAACCAATTTAATCGATAGTGGCTAATTTTTGAAAGGAAGAGAGGAACAACTTTTTCAAAACTTAAGTGAGAGTAAGGTGAGATGAGCAAGCTAAGATAGGTAAGGAGTAAAATCTGATAACTTACTTAAATTTTCATGAACCGTTTAAAAGTAAGTTTTCAAAATATCCTAAAGGCGACCAAGATAGGGGTTTCTACGGTCAGTATGGCTCTGATACCAACTTTGTGAGGACCCGGAATATTTAACTAGTAACACTTAACCTCCAAATGGTTCTAGCATTACTAATTAAACATTCTAAGCCTCGATGGGCGTATGCTTCCCAGAATTGCAGCACATGCACATCATCACAAAATTACACATCATTTTCATACAACATACATTAACAAGTCTAGTAAAGGACATAGATAAAGTAAGTTATTACAAAAGAGCCGACTGGCCAAATGACACAATATACAAGAATGACAATGAAGCAAAGGTGCCATAAGATGGCTAGAACAAAAGTCGCACTGTTAGCCGCACAATCCACAAGGCAACCGACCGGCCGCCAAACTAGACACCTCTAAGGCTACCACAAAGACAACTCATAGAAGTGAGGCCCTCCAGTCACCTTCTTCCTCTGCAACAAATACATTTAAGCAAGATAGCTGAGTACACAACGGCACTGTAAGATCGACGTGTGGAATAGCAGACCTATTCATAAACCACATGCAAGCTTATTTAGGTGGAGGTTGTATGTCTCATTTTGCACAAAACCAACTTTATTTGCAGAATGTAATACATTTAAGAGCAAGTTTGCAAATCTGTTTTGTTGTCAAAATAACAATAAATAAAGATACATACAAGTAACCACTGAAGTGACTATCCCAATAGTCACCACAACATAGCACGAATCCCCGATTCGTACCACCTGTCAAGTTTTAATTAAAAGGTTGTAGTTTACCTCTTGAAAAGTTTACCCAAGCGTGTCTATAACCTAGGATGAGGCTATTCGAATAGTTTTAACCCTGTAGGGGTGTACCAATGTACCCACACTTCAGACCGCCTTTAAGCCACAAAGCACACTTCCGAAGGTATGCCGGCACGGCTAAGTCCTACGAGACGCTTTCCAATATTGTGTATTAACTACGAGCCGCTCGTATGGATAGAAACCCATACGCTTACATTACAAGCCGAAAGACAACCAGCCATCATGGGGAAGCCTTCTGACACCGCAATGCTCCCAACACCATCCCTCCCGCGACTCCTGCGACCCGAAGCCAATACACGCCAAAGTACTAAGTCAAGAGAGGTCCCATACCCTCTAGTGTGGTTAGCACGCACAAATTGCTCGGATAACAAGTACTCACAAGATGTTCGGTCCTTAATTGACTTGGGCACCATTCCAGTCACACCCAAAAATCACACCGTCTTACCATTGTGCCCAAGTCTAAATTATTTTGTTTTCAGTTTTAGTTTTCATAAGTAGACATAGCACAAGGCTGAAATCATAGATCATAATAAGTTTTATGTGATCAAGGTTATCGACAAGTCGATAACCGCCCATTTCTACCGGAAGCTAAGCAATTACTTCGCAACTACTAAGTGACAAGAGCTCATCCACGAGCCCTAATAACAGCAATAACCTAGGCTCATGGTAGTAGAGAATAATCATTTGCTAAGGAAATGCATCTACTAGGTCAACTAACGACAATAGTTTAACACAAAGTAGCAATGCATACATAGAATTTGTAATCAACATAAATACTTAAAATACTGGGATTAACATGATCAAACTGCTTACCTTGCTGGGATTGGTCTTGCTGCAGAGGTGAGTGCTCAGGTTCAATAAACTCTTCGGAACCTAATGCGAAAAGGCGATAAAACCAATAAGAACGAAGAACACCAAAAGGAACTCAACAGCAAAGAACATCCAAATCCCATGAAACTTCTACAGCAGCTAGAGGTTGATTTTAGACAATTTTAGAAACAAGAATCACTCCCTTTGGACTTAGCATGAAAAAGTTATGGCCTAAACAATTTCTCTCAGCCTGAAAAATCCTTATTAAATTAATTTCGGTTACTGTTCATGGCAAAAATTTCTAGAATGATCTGGAGTCTGAAATTTTTATGGTAGGTAGCTAAGGTCATCCTAAGAACAGCAAAGTTGAGTTTACATCAATTGGAGTTATAATGAATTAGTTATGATTTTTCTAAGTTCTAAAACTAGTGGATCATTAATTTCAGTGGCAAGGATCATAAGAAGACCTATTCTACATTACAGTACATTCCTAGAGGGTTTTAACAAAACTTAGTTTGCTCAGATTGGAATTACAGAGAATAAGTTATGCATTTTACAAATTTTTCATGAATTTCTAGACAACCATTTTATATTAAATGTGTTCATGTAGTTTATATCATTTTCTGCTACATACAGTGCCTAAATTCATTCTCAGATTAAAGTTCATTCTATAACAGAGCTAAAGCAACTGTAATCATTCAAAAAGGAGCTAAAATGACAAAGTTATGCATGTTTGAAAATTGAACAATCGAAAAACTTAGAAAATTTGAGCTCTCGGGAGGTCCAAATGAACTGAATGAATAAGGAGAGGTCGTGGGCCGTTGATCTTGCATCGCAAGGCCACGGACCTCGAAGCACAGCGCACAAAAGACCTCCTCCCGCACTAGGGAGGTCTGGGCCGTTGAGATTGGATCCAACGGCCACGACCAGTGCATGCACAGCGCACGCAAAGGAGGTCCTCACGCCTAACGGAGGTCGTGGACCGCCGATCAAGATCCGCATCCAGAGCACTAGGGGAGGTCCTAAGGCTTTAAATCCAAGGAAGGAGGTCGGGACGGTCAGGATCTCTCGGGGGAGGTCCCAACGGTCTAGATCTCCAAAGGGAGGTCCTACGGCTAAATCTACGGAGGGAGGTCCAGCCCGTTAGATCTAAATCTAACGGTTGAGACCTGGGGAGGAGGTCCTAAAGCTACGAATCTAAAGGATGAGGTCCTAGACGGTCAAGATCTCCAGAGGGAGGTCTTGATCGCCTGGGATTTACAAGAGGAGGTCTTGGATGGCCAAGATCTACTCGGGGAGGTCCTATGCGATAGGGTTTTAACGGGAGGAGATTTGGGCGGCTCAGATTAGACCTAGGGAGGTCCTGAACGGTCCAGATCGACGCGGAGGGAGGTCCCGAGACTAAGGATTTTACAAAAGAGATCTAACGCTCAGATCTAAATCCGGGGAGGTCGTGAACGGCTAGGATTGCGCCTAAGAGGTCCTGAGCGGGGTTTTCTTTGTAAAAGACCAGTGGTGGCTTTTTACAAAGAGGACCCCGAGGGTGGTCTAGGGGTGGTCTTTACAAAATGGCCAATACAACCCGAGGAGGTCCAAGGTGCTTCAAAGGTGCGGGACCTCAGGACAGCGACTAAAAGGTGGCGGCTAAGACAACATTAATGCTGCTCATGATTGGCAATAAAGGAACCTAAAAGGGACATTAATGACTTCTGGATTTAATTCTAAGCCTATGACCCACACGCCGTGACACACAGCGCAGTTAATACATACATGATTAATGCACCAATGATTAGCCATGATTGGGCATTAATGCTGTCCTAAGAAAATGACAAAAACGGAAGTTTGCACCGGCAAAACTCCCGAGCGCGCTTAACGGCTTGCCGCCGGCGACAGGGAACACGCCGGCGCCAACTAAACACTGGAATGGAACCGCAATAACATCACAGAGCTAAAGGTGGCAACCTCGCCGGTGGCGACGGCCTGGAACGCCGGCGAGCCGGAGATAGGCTAGGAGTGCAATATGGCACAACTATGAAAACTAAACGAGCTCTACGACGACTAGAAAATGCAAAGACCAAGCTAAGAAAAGGGCACCTGAGGGCAGAGAGGGGACCAAGGTGGTCGGAGGAACTTGGAGAAGTCCGATGAGGTCCGGTGACGAAGAGCTCGCCGGTGAAGAGGAAGAAGACGATCTCGACCACGAAAAGCGGCTCCCCGACTTGTCCACCTCTGCAATGGTGAACCGAGCTAGGTTAGAGAAAGCTCGAGGTGCTCAAGATGACAATTGACAAGCCAAGAACTCGATGGAACCACCGGAGCTCTGATGGCTTCAAGGAGCCCAAGCCCGACAATGGTGGTGCGAAGGTGGTGTTCTTGGGTGCTTGAGTTTGAGGACCACCGCACCGAGGGAGTTCAAGCACAACAAAGAACGGAGAAAGAAAAGGAGAAGGAAGTCTCGTGCTATTCATAGCCGGGAGCTTGGTAATGGTGTGGGCAAAAGTCATCGTGAACAAAGTCCATGCCCCGCCATGGACTCGCTAGATTTGACAAGGCAGAGGGATGACTTCTTTAGGCAAAGCTCGCACGCAATCAATGCATGGCGTAAAGAGACGTTGGGAAGGACCAAAAGTGACAGCCACCGCTCCCAATCGCTCGACCCTAACACACGCACGCGCGTGAAAATCATGATGACCGCACTCGGGAGGTCGGGAGAAAGAAGAACAGGGCTGAGGGAGGTCCTGGACGTCCAAGACCGCCCGAGCTGAGGAGGTCCGAGCGCGCGGGGAGGTCCAGGGGAGGTCGTGACCGCAGGATGGAGATCCAGTGGCCTGGACCACCCCGAGGCGCTGAGATCAGAGGGGAGGTCTGGTCGGCTGGATGGAGATCCAGCGGCCCAAGGTGTGCGCACGAGATCGAGCCCGAGGAGGTCTGGGCGGCTGGCCCGACCGAGTCCAGTGGTGGTTCGACTCGAGTCCAGTCGACTGCACTGCACTTGAGTTTTAAACTAACCTGAAGTTTGGGGATTTATTAGAGGTAGCAAACCAACTCCAAAAATTATGAAATGTTTACAGAAGCTTGCTAGCTAAGTTATTGACCTTGTGTAAATTTTGCAGAGGTTTTTGTGCTATACTTTTTCCTCCAAAAATTCCACAAGGTGCTAGCCCACAGTTTGACCAGAATTTGAATAGGTTTGAGTGACCTCCAAAAATATTCAAACAATTTCTAATAATTGTGAAATTTTTCAGAGGGGTCACATACCATCCCAAGAACTCAGAAAAAATATTTCCAGGAGATGATCAAGAGGTTTGACAAGATTGTTTTTGAAGGATCAAGATTTGAATCAAAAGACTTGTGACTATGTATTTCCATAACTTCTTGTACAATAATTGTTCAGCACAAATAGGAAATACATGATGTAAGAAAAAGTTTTAATTTCTACTCATTTTCTTACATTTGAAACACAAGCCCAAAATTGGGATGTTACACGCATGGACGTGATTGAAAGACAGTGAGGCAATTGAAAGGAAAGGGAATAAAGGGGAGATTCTTGGTCACAATGACCAATCACTCGCATCACACGTCTTTCGTGTCCCGTCGTTTGTCCCATTGTTGTCTGCCGCATGCATGCATGCATGCTGCGCCCGATGCCCTCCTGTCATTACCGACGCGTCATTAGCGTGCAATTTCCTTTCGCCCAAGGTAAGCATTCCCTCCTGCAGTGGCTATAAAGCAGCGAGCGAGTGCGATTTCGTTTCGCCGTCTCTTACTCGCTCTCTCTTTCGGTTGCTCCCTGGCTCTCTGTGGATTTCATTTTCGGAGACGTTTTAGCATTATTAATCGCCATCATTAGAAGCCATATTAGCCGGTAATTTTTTCCCTTTTGTAATTTTTTTATTAACTACATTGTTAGTTTAAATTCTTGAGGCGTCGTTAATTAGTTACCAAATAATTGGTCATAATTAATTAGTTCATTTGCGGTAATCAGTTAGCCCAAATTAATTTAGTCATGTTTAAATAGTCATATTTAATTTTATACTAGTAAATTAGTGTACATTAATTTATAGTGTTTATTTGGTCGTAATTTTTAATTTGGATTATTTTATCGTCATTATCAATCTTGTCACTAATATTTCGTCTATTCTATCTGTTGGAAGCCATGTCTCTACCGGAGCTTCTGGAACCCTTCTACGTTGAGGACCATCGATGCAAGCTGTGGATCGCCGGTGAAGCGGATGACCCTCTGCTCTTGCTGCTTCAGTCAGAGAGGGATTACTGGGTGCTGGACGATCACTATGTCCCAATCCTCTAGGACACGGGCTTGTTGCCCCCTTGCGAGGCTGCTCTCCGTCGGACGCTAGTTCATCCTAGATGCCAGTCTGCTATCGGCACTTGTCAACAGGTGGAGGCCCGAGACGCACACCTTCCACTTTCGGTAGAGTGAGATGACGGTCACTCTATAGGACGCTCGTTCTTGACCAGTCTCTTGATCCGGGGTGAGCTACTTGTTCTAGGCCATCCGCTGGTGGACTGGAAGGCCTGGCTGGGGCATCGGTTTGGCATACCTGTCCCGGAGTGTGCACATGGTGTCCCCCGAACTTGGCTGAGGCATTTTAGTCAATGCCCAGAGGATGCACCTGACGAGGTCGTTAGGACGCACCTCGTTACTTACCTTCTTCAGCTCTTTGGTTGGGTACTATTTTCAACCACATAGGGTGATTGGTGCAACCCCAGCTTCGTCCGTGTTGCTGAGTCTTTGGCTCACGTGGAGGCTGGGGCAATGCCTCAGTACAGTTTAGGATTAGACATCCTTTGCACCACATATGGGGGTTGTGTGACACGTCGTAGCGCGGCATCGATGTTACCCTAAACCTGACCGTCTGCTACGTGCTCCTATAGCTGTGGAGTTGTGAGCACTTCCCTATTGGGCAACCGGCCTTCGAGATAGCAGTGCATCTATACCCCGAGTTGGACAACCCGGTAGACAAGCCCACTATGGGCTTCCGATGGACTACTGTCATCTACACTAGGCCAAGGATAGGGCAGCAAGGTGCTACTCATTGGTCTACAACGAGTTCGAGTCATTACACGACGACATCATCTGGGCTACATGGACTCCAGATTTTGTGCAGACGGTCGTGCCACACGGGCTGTTCGTGTAATGCACCCAGGACGCCGAGTTATGTGTGATGACCTGCCATCTGGTGTTCGCACATATAGTAGAGCCTTACGCGCCGCAGCGCTTAATGCAACAGTTTTATTTATACCAGGCCATGCCCCCTCCGGGCGGTAGGGTCCTACAGCGATGTAACATCCCAATTTTCTGAGTCTCAAAAAAATCTTTTGAATAGTTAGTAGGAAGAAAATTCACCATTTGGTTTTATTTGAAATTAATTCAAAAGCTTAGACATGGATTTTAGTATCAAAATCATTTAATATGATTAAAGTCAACATGAACAACTGTCAAAACTATTTTATTTGGATTCTATGTGCTCAGTTATATTTTCTAGATTTTTCTGAGTTGATTTGCTATTTTCTTTTGCTTATTTGAATTTCTGCTATTTTGTAAAATAGAAAACCTATTATTAATCTCAGAAATCCTCTTGAACCTCCTTTGGCCCAGCCCTGTGCAGCCCAGCTAGCCGCGCGAGCCCGCCTCCAACTGACAGGTGGACCCCACCGTCGGTGTCTTCCTCTCTATTCGCACGTGAGCATTTCGCCTCAGCCATTGGATTTGTTTTGAACGGTCAGATGTGGCTTGATCTTTCGGAGGTCCGAACGTCACCATCGGTTTAGATCGTCCGATCAAGAATGGATGGTTAGATCTGATGTTGTCCGATCGCCAGCGCGCTGCCCTCGCTTTCGCTCACGACGAGTGGGGCCCACGCGTCAAGCCTTCGTCCTCGCGCAGCTCCGCCTTTGTCCGCCATTGCTGCCACTTCGAGCTTGGTCCGACAACGCATTTTTCCAACTGAACCCCTTCTAGAAACCGCGTGAAATCCTTATCCTTATCTCCCCGCATCTTTTCAGGTCAAAACTGAATTTTGAATTCATCTCCATCTCCTATTTCGTTGCTGCTCATTTCGGACTACGTTGAGCCAGCGCCTACACCACCTCTGCACGCCTCGACCTATAAATAGGTTCCCGGGATTGTATCAACGCCTTACCAAAACCCCTCAAGCAATCGCCCTCTCGAGCCCAGCCACACCGCAATTCCAAGTTCTAGGTTTCGCCGTAGATCGATTTCTTCGATTTGCGCCACCGCCATCGCCGCTGCGTCGTCGTGAAGCACACTACCGAGTCCGCCGTCACAGCCTCTACCTCCAGGAGCCTTCGCCGTCGCCTGTACCTCGTCGGAGCTGTTGTCCGACAATAGCCGAGCTCCGCCGCTTCAACCTCACCACCAGCCATCTCCGTTGACCCCAACCACCCGTGAGTACACCCCTAGGAGCGCAATAGCATCCTCTACCCATTGGTACCACCCACCCTCGTCGGCGAGCCGCCGTTCGCCGTTGTCGTTGGTTCCCGAGCCCCTTCGCCGCCGAGCTGACGTGGTCGTCTACGTTGGTAGCCACCTTAGTGCCCTCGCCTACGTGTCACATGCGTGGCGCTATATCAGCAGACACGTGTGCGCCCGCATGGCACGGTCCGTCGCGACCAGATCCAAAGGCTCGGTGAACCTAGTTCACCGTGAGCCGAGCCACTAACATGTGGGTCCCACATGTCAGCTATTTCTTTCAATTCTTTTAATTTTGAAAATCCTTTGCTGATGTCATGCTTGCACAATAATCTGATTTTTCTGTTAAGAAATAATTCGGAAATTCCAATAATTCAGTTTTTAGGGTTTTCTTTTAGATTCCAACTTCCAAAGCCCATATCTTTTGCATCCGAACTCCGATTGAGCCCATTCAAATTCCTAAATTCATCTAAATTCGAGATCTATTTATTTGATATTTTTATTTAATTTTTGGAGTTTGTTTTGCATCTGTTATTTATTTATTTTATTTATTTGCTTTGTTTGCGAGTAGACGTCGATACTTCGGGGAACTTTGTTGAAGAAGAAGCACCTCAAGACCAAGATCAGTACCTCGACCTTTTCCAAGGCAAGTTATACCTTTGATCATCTTGAACCCAGTTTTCAAAGTACTTTAATTCAAATTATTGCATTTACTTTAAATATCTATTTAAATACTTTTGGGTATAGGTATTATCCAATCTGTTATGTCCACTTTGTCTTTGTATATCATAATCTCTTGTCACCCTAGGTTGGTTATTTAGTTGGTACTATTGTAGCACCAATGTGGGTTGGTTAGTATGAGTAGATTGCTTAGCCATGTCACGAGTCACCATCTCATGTGTGTTGTAATTATAAAACTTGACTAAGTGACTATGTAACTACGTGATAAAACTGTGTGTGTTGTGTGCTATTACTTTGTGGATGGTATATGTTGCACTTAACCAACAGGGTGGGAAGGATTTAGACTGAGGTAAGTGGCGGATACTGTGTGATATGGTGAAAGCTATGTGCATGGGATTTAATCTGTGTGACATAGTTAGATTTTGGGTGTCTTGCCTTGGTCAACTAAGGACTTAACTTTGTGCGTCATTGAACTGAGCCTTACTGTACAACCACATGCCTGATGGGACGGGCCTAACTTAGTAAGTTATGGAATCTTTGCATTGACAACTCAGGTTGTAGGTTAGACTCTGTGTAAGGATGGAGGTGTGTACCGCTGTGGTTGGGTGCACATCGCGGGACGATTCGTCGCATCCCTGTCCAACGGTGTGTGTTATGCCAAAGCGTTGTGTTTGGGTTGGTATAGCGGTAAAGCACACTGGGAGTGTCAATGTTGAGATGAAGTTTTGAAACGTTTTGTTATGATTAGTGCTAGCTACACTAGTCGTATCGTGTGGGTAAAGTGTACAAACTCTACATAGTGTAAATTAATCTATTCGACTAGCCGCGTCCGCGGTCATGAACATGGTCGAGGATTTTACACGAGGGGTAGTTTTCATAAAATGTTGGGATGGGAGCTGTGTGATCTAAGTCATATGGTTGTGTGAATAACTTGACTAGGCTATGTGTCTTTGTGAAAACAACTGTTGAACCATTATTGCTTATTTATTTTGAAATGTTATTCCAACCTATTATTGTATTCTATTGCAAATATCGCATTTCTAGAAGATAACCACAGAAGCCATTCTTTTGGAATAAGCCTGCATCTATAAATTGCATTCTGTGGTATGACTTGCGAGTACGGTTGTGTACTCACGCTTGTTGTAAAACTTGCGCCCAAACCTACAGAACCAGAGGAGTCTTCACCCGCTTTCAAGGAGGAATTCAACAAAGGTTGCTGATCGTTAAGGTCTTGATCCCAGTTGGATGCCTGTGGTAAATTAATGGGATCTTCGTTGGAGTTACTTTTGTTCCGTTGCTATTTCATTCCCTGTTAGCCCTGTGCGGCTCAATAAATTGTAAACTCGACCGTAAGGTCAAAACCCTTATTTGTTATTAAAATTAATCGTTACTTTATTAACCGCTTGTGTGGATCGATATTCATCTATGTTGTAACTGTGTGCACTAGCGTGATCCTGGACTAGTGCATTATACACAGAGGGTTCAGAATCGAAATTCTGGGTCCCGACAAGCGAGCCGTATACATGTGAGTCAAACTTCATCCGAGTAATGTTTACACTTCTTATGTATTCTTTCCTAACATCAATCCTTCCGAAATGCAGGCAATCGAGGATGGGTTGGCATGCTGAGGACTGGTAAGCAGTCTAGTATGAGTAGATTACGGCATGGACAGAGACGACACACTTGGGGGTCTTGCAGGAAAAGTGTCCGTACGACGTTCGAACGTACGGTGAGTACCTGCAGTGGTACGTACCACGGTCATGTGCCAGACTCACCCTTCCTCCACCGAAGCGCCCAGAACAGGTGACACACCAGGAGAGCCTCCGCCACTCATTCAATCATCACAACGCTTTGCGGCGTGATGACACTATACGACACAACATCTAGTCATTTCATTGATGATATTTGTAGTCTTCGTTATTGAACCTGTTTTGTATGTCACTTCAGTTGGAGTGGGCGCAACGTATCGCAAGCACATCGAAGACCACCATCCGTAGCCCACACACAGTACCGGGGTTGCTGAGAACATTGAAGTACATCTTCCCGTAGTCAAAGAACATAATAAAGAACTTGAGCTGCGGTCATTCGACAACTGACGTCCTACGCATCGGGCACCAAGTAGGGGGGACCATGCTCACCCACTAGGTCATCACGACCTAGCGAGATCAGCCGGCCTCCCCGTCAGTCATCCGCATGCTAGATCAACAGGAGGTAAGTTATGTACAGATCTACATTTTGTTTTTTGGTTATGCCTTACGTTTCGCTAACATCATGTCGTTCTCCCACCGTAGGTCCGTCAGGATGCATAATTTCTACCATCCGCACTCGCATACACACTAGCGCTCCCCATCGGTCATCTCCACTGCACATCCGGGAGGTACGAGATTTTCAGTTTATGTCTGGAGTGTTTATTTTGACTAACATCGTTCCCTCTTACAGCCTTTAGTTAACTGTGGGGGTGACGGCCAGTTTACATCCACTGATGAGGATACGGGTCTCCCAGCTCCTACCAGGGAGCAGTACACTGTGCACGGGTTTGGAGTACCGTACTACCCAGGGCACCCACCATGGCACCTAGGGCAAAGCTCCTCTGGGGTCGCTACCACACCGTACGTTCAAGGCCAGAGCTCCTCTGCACGACCGGAGTTGCAGATATCATACCTTGGGGGCAGACAATTCGGGAGTGGATTGTGCTGTCCCTCGTTCATGACTTCATTGCAGGTGGCCCCCAGTTCGACATGTCTCAGCAGGACGACATCAACACTTACCAGATTCAGCTTTCTCTGACTCAGCCTGCTGGTGCACCTCCACCAACTCAACAGACTCAATGTTCTCCGTACCCCCTCCGATCCGACAAGCACTTTCCAGACAGGCTGACGTATCCTAAGGGACATGCTTGATGTAGAATAAGGACACGCACGGGGGATGCAGATGCAACGAGCAGAGAGCAGTGGCTCAGACGGGTTAGCCATATTGTATCCCGTGTTATGCGATTTTGTTTTTCTATATTTGTATGCATATTTTGTATGTTATGTGTGTACTACTATGCTATATCCACAAGAAAACGGTGGCCATGCGTGCGGATGAAGTTTAATCTAGTATTATCTAAATAAAGGTACATGAAACATGTTCCTACTAGGCACTTAAAATAATATATGGTGTATGCATATGGTTAGTTAAGACATGCATGATTCCGTGCTAGCTAGCTCCTCGTAAGAAAATTTCAAAGACCAAGTTAAGACCATTACATGGTACACGTGCGGGTTTATTGGAATCGGGATAAAGGAGGAATTAGGGTTACGGTTACGGTTATAGGGAAATTAGGGATCGGGTGTTAGGTTTCGGAAATTAGGGTTTTATGATTTCATCAAAGACATAACATCGCCATGTAACACCTGGCTGGACCGTGGCTGGACCGTGTAACACCTGAGGTTCACGTTCACAGTACTCTGAAACACCTGATCATATCAAACAATATTTTTGAGATGATAACATGTAATTTCATTCAAAAAATGTATTATCACATGTTTTTACACATGAAATCACGGTGCGGCGCACAGCCGGTGCAGGGGGTATTATCACATGTACCCCGATCAATAAGACATTCTTTGCTAGTTTGTCGGTTTAATGTGGATGATATTCTTTAATATTGTATTGTACTATATGCTAGCTAAGCTTGTTCATGAACCAACTGAGGGAAATGTTTGGCATGCAGATCATACAACACCATACCATAGCTTTCAAAATGCACACAGTTGAAGGTTATGGTACGGTGTTATATGATCTGCATGCCAAGCATTTCCCTTAGTTGGTTCATGAACAAGCTTAGCTAGCTGTGGTACAATACAGTATTACTCGAACTCCACAGGCTCAGGGTTCCTCCTCCTCAACGTCCACCCTGATGATACGCTCCTCGATCGTCACTGAGCCACCAACGTGTCAGGTTCCTTGCCTAAGCGAAATGGATACTTTGAACTTTTCTGAAGATAACTGAAGACAAAGGAAGTCGGCGCTAGGGAAAACACTTCAGCGGCTTCAATTAAAATCGAAAGCAAAGGTGGACTGTGAGGACCCGGAATATTTAACTAGTAACACTTTTAACCTCCAAATGGTTCTAGCGTTACTAATTAAACATTCTAAGCCTCGATGGTCATATGCTTCCCAGAATTGCAGCATATGCACATCATCACAAAATTACACATCATTTCCATACAACAAATATTACTAAGTTCAACAACGACATACATAAAGTAAAGTTATTACAAAAGAGAGCCGACCGCCAAATAGAACAATATACAAGAATGACAATGAAGCAAAAGTGCCATAAGATGGCTAGAACAAAAAGTCGGCCAGGTTAGCCACACACCCACAAGGCAACCGAGGGCCATAAGCTAGTCGCCCATAGCTACCACAACACGACTCACAAAAGTGAGGCCCTCAGCTCACCTTCTTCCTGCTGTGAACAATTAAGCATAGCATCCGAGTACAAAGATTGTCTTTGTACACGCAAGATCGACGTGTGGAATAGCGCACCTATTCATAAACTACATGCAAGCTTATTTAGGTGGAGGTTGTATGTCTCATTTGCATGAAGCCAACTTTAATTGCAATAATGTAATATATTTCAAAAGCAAGTTTGCAAATCTGTTTTGTTATCAAAGTAATGTAAGTAAAGATACATACAAGTAACCACCTAGAAGTGACTATCCCAATAGCCACCACAACATAGCACTAATCCCGATTGTACTCACCCATCAAGTTTTAATTTAAAAGGTTGTAGTCTAACTCTTGAAAGACCTTGCCAAGCGTGTCCATAACCTAGGACGAGGCTATTCGAATAGTTTTAACCCTGCAGGGGTGTACCAATGTACCCACACTTCGGACCGCCTTCAAGCCACAAGCACACTCATCAAGGTATGCCGCACTCCGCTAAGTCCTCTGAGACATTTCCAATCTTGTGTATTAACTACGAGCCGCCATATGGATAGAAACCCATATGCTTACATTGCAAGCCGAAAGACAACAAATCCCATCACGGGTGAAGTCTTTCGGACACTACAATGCTCCCAACACCATCCCTCCTGCGACTCCCTGCGACTCGGAGCCAATACACGCCAAAGTACTAAGTCAAGAGAGGTCTCATACCCTCTAATGTGGTTAGCACGCTAAAATGCTTGGTTTAGTGTAATAAGATGTTCGGTCCTTGTTGACCGGGCACCATTCGATCCACACCCAAAATCACACCATCATACCATTGTGCCCAAGTCTAAATCATTTTGTTTTCAGTTTTAGTTTTCATAAGTAGACAAGGCACAAGGTGGAAACCATAATCATAATAAGTTTTAAGTGATCAAGGTTATCGACAAGTCGATAACCACCCATTTCTACCGAAGCTAAGTATGGCTAAGCAATTAATTCGCAACTACTAAGTGACAAGAGCCCATCCATGAACTCTAAATCACAGCAAGTAACCTAGGCTCATGGTAGTAGAGGATAATCATTTGCTAAGGAAATGCATCTACTAGGCCAACTATTAACACAAAGTAGCAATGCATACATAGAATTTGTAATCAACATAAATACTTAAAATACTGGGATCAACATGATCAAACTGCTTGCCTTCTTGCTGTTGCTCAAACTGTTGTGGAGGGTCGTTCTCGGGATTACCGCAAATGTCAAACCCTAAGCGAAAGGCAAAAAGAACCAAGAACAACCAATAAGACTAGCAACACTTAAACAAAAGAGCAAGCAAAAATTATCCAAATGCGACGAAACTTATACACAGGGTGAAATACGAATATACCTAGACATAGAAACTGGAAAAACCTAATTTGGATTTGTGGTGCAAAAGATATTACCTAAAAACCCATTTTCGGCCATAATTAGCACTGTAGCAAAAACATTTTCTAGAAAGATTTTGAAGCTGAAATTTTTATGGTAGCTACCTACTGGTATAGAGGTAACCCATATAAAATTTCAGGTCATTTGGAGTTAAAATGATTTAGTTATGATTTTTCTAAGATGCAAAACTAGCATAATGCACTTTCCAGAAATATAAACATGTGCAAAACCTATTTCACATTATAGTATGATAACAGAGGGATTTCCTAACATCAAATTTCTATTTTTAGGATTTACAGGGAATTACTGGTGTCTATTACATCATTAAATGAATTTTTAAGTGCTACTAAAAAGGTTAAATCTACTAACATATTTTCTGGTGCTGATTTAGGCCTACCACCATTTTTAGATTAAAGTTTAGTTAATAACAAATTTATCAAAGTTAAAATCATACAATTATCAGATATACAGAAAAAGATATGCATTTTCCAAGTTTTAATACAACTCTGGAATATCTAAAAATAGCAGAAAACAAGTTATAAAAGATTACAGAATTTTCTACTACAGAAGCGTAGCTAAAAGTATTTTTATATTAAACTTTAGTGAATTACAAATTTATTACAGTTGGTTTCATGTAAAAAGGATCTATCTTGAATTAGTTATGAATTTCTAAAGTTTTGATACAATTTTCAGTTGATAAATAAATACTTACAGAAATAAAAACCAACCCAACCGGAGATAAATGACGTGGACGCTCGAGGGCCGTTGATGCAATATCCAACGAGCCACGCGACGGAAAAGCAGCGCGCTGCGATTCAACAGAGCTCACCGTTGGATCAAGATCCAACGGCTCACGAGGACGAATGCAACCGGACGGTGCGGTTGCCTTGGCCGCTCACAGCCGTAGATCTCGAGATGAACGGCACGGAGAGCACTTCCCGTCGGAAGGTCCGATTGCACGCATGATCAGGGCCGCAGATCAAGCGATGGACGACCAAGAATGATGAGGGGAACGGATGGTCGAACGCATACAAGATGCGGGCGCATGGTCGCAAAATGGACGGCGTCCAAGATTGAAGTGCAAGCAGAATACCGACACGTGGGGCAATGTCGGTGGATCGAGAGTCACACATGCGAAGTCTTAACACATGTGCACGATGCACGAGGACCCACCGCGCTGACTTAAAGGAGGCTTTTAGGATGCTAATTAATTACTAATGACCAATGATTAGTGATGATTAGCAATTAATGTGTCCTAAAGATTTTGAGCAGAGGTGATTTAGGGACGAGCGCACGTCGGCTGACCCAAGAAGGTAATTTTGGACACATTTATTGCTAACAATGATTAGCAATAAATAACCCAACATCAACCCTAATGACTTCGGTTTTGGTTTTGAGCTTATGGGCCCACTGGCGGTGGTACAGAGGGTTATTTCCGACGACCAATAGTGCCGACACTTTAATTAACCCATGATTAGCATTAATGATGCCTAAACGCATCGGATAAAAGCCGGGTGATTTAAAATTGGACCCACATGTCGATGAGACATTAGGCGATTAAGACACCATTAACGCCTACGATTGGCAATCATTAAACATTAAATGTGTCCTAATTATCGATTTAAAACGGAGCTTCTCAACCGACAAAACCGAGTGGCTTTGACGCTTGTCGCCGGCGATCGGCCGCGCGGCGCCACAAACTATCAAAATGGGTTCGCAATAGTGTTGCGGACCCAATGAGTGTGACCTCGCCACGGTGGAGGTTCGAACGCAGCGGCGAGCCGGAAAAACAAGAAAGAAGCCGACACGGCAAACCACGAAAATAGCAAGCTGCTGCTGCGGTCCAAGGAAGCGAGTGCCATGACTTCTAGGGACTACATAGAAGCTACCTTAACCGAGAGGAGCTTCAAAGATGGCGGGAAGACTTGAACACGATGAAGTCCACCTGAGCCGAAGAAGATGAAGTGAAAGATGAGGTTCTGAGCAAAATGAGTGGAACCAAATCACCACCACAGCTTCATTATAGCTCAAAGAGGCTCCAAAAGCAAATAATTGCAAAAGGAATCACTTACCTGAGCTGGGAAGAAAAGGGGTGAAACCAACGAAAATCTCCAAACTTAAAATTGAGTGATTCTGTGAATGCAACCCAAAATCAAGTTAGGGAAATACAAAGGAGGTTGAGGAGTTCAAAGGGTGCAAGAAATGTTGAAGATAAACCACTGGACACCAAGGCCGCCATTGGAGCTCTACGGTCACAATGGTGGATTGAAGGTTTGAGATGGTTTTGAGCTCAAACACGAGAGTAGCTAGGTGTGGTGCAAAGAACACCGGGAGGACCTAGAGGGCCAATTTATAGGAAAGGAATTAGGGTTTGGCGAGAACCCGAGTCCATGAGTGGGCTCGGTTCATGCTCGGTTGTAGACCAAGAAAAGATGGGAGCAAGTGAGACTCGGGACAATGGAGGAGAAAGCCTGAGCGCATTTAATGCTCCACAGAGAGACGTTGACGAAAGCAAATTTGAGGTGACACATCAAAGCCACCCACTCAATCTCTCTCTTTCTGCCATTGCCGCCCGCGCGCTCGAAGAAGCAGAGGAGGAAGAAGAACAGAGAAGACAAACCACGACCGTTGGATTTTAGATGGACGGCTGTGATTTAAAAGAGTTCGCCGGACAGTCCGATTACCTACGGAAATCTGGACGGTTGGATAGAGATCCAACGGTCCCAATTGGCTAATGCAACCGGAGGATCCGAACGACATCATCAATGCGGGCCACGCGATTGGGATCCAACGGCTGATATCGCACGCACGTTTTAAAACGCGGCTCGGTGCAGTTAGGTGGTTCAATCAAGTCAAGTGGCTCGGACTCGAGCCCGACTCGAACCCAAGGAGCTGAAACGGTTTTAGGTTTTTAAATATCTTGAGACTTTTGAGGATTTATTTGGGGTAGCAAAATAACTCCAAAAATTCTGAAATTTTTACAGGAGCTTGCTGACTGGGACATTGACCTTGTGTAAAATTTTCAGAGGTTTTTATGCATTGTATTTTTCTCCAAAATTCCACAAGGTACTAGTTTTAGGTTTGACTGAGAGTCAAACAGTTTGACGCCTCTAAAATACTCAAACAATTTCTAAAATTGTGAAATTTTTCAGAGGGGTCACATACCATCCCAAGAACTTAGGAAAAATATTTCCAGAGGATGATCAAAAGGTTTGACAAGATTGTTTTTGAAGGAACAAGATTTGGATCAAAAGACTTGTGACTTTGTACTTCCATAACCTTTTGTACAATACTTGTGCAGTACACAAAAGAAATACATGATGTAAGAAAAAGTTTTAATTTCTACTCATTTTCTTACATTTGAAACACAAGCCCAAAATTGGGATGTTACAACTCTCCCCTTACAAGAATCTCGACAGAGATTAGTTTACTCGGAGAAGAAAGAAGGAAAATCTGCACGGAGGCGATCTTCTCGCTAAGTTGCTTCATCTTCGAATGGTTTGACCATCGAACCTTAAGGAACTTGATGACACGGTTCCTTGTTCTCCGCTCGATTCCTCAAGAATACGAGCAGGATGCTCGCGGTAGGTCAAATCCTCCCGCACATCGAGAGCTTCCAACGGAGTTTCCTCGGTCGGGACACGGAGGCACTTCTTCGTGTGAAACATGGAACACATCATGCACACCTCAAGTGCAGTGGTAGCTCCAATCAGTATGCAATCGCTCCAACTCTCTCGATGACGCGGAAGGCCCAACATATCGAGGGCCAACTTTCCCTTGATGCCAAAGCGCGATGGCCCTTCAAGGGTGAGACTTTGAGATACACAAAGTCATTGGGCTCAAAGCTCAACTCACGGCGACGACGATCCGCATAGCTCTTTTGTGCGGGTCGGGCGTGCGCAGATGCTCGCGATCAATCGAACTTGACTCTCGGCCTCATTGATCGAATCGGGCCGAAATCGCCGCCACGGTCTCTCGACCGGTTCAATGGGGTTGCATCTCCTCCCATACAAAGCCTCAAATGGTGCCATGCCAAGACCGGCTCAAAGTCGTTGTTGTAGGAGAACTCAAGCAAATGGTAGGCATTTCTCCACTTCTTCCCATAGGAAAGAACACAAGCACGAGCATATCTTCCAACACTTGGTTGACTCGCCCGTCGACCATCGATCCCGAGGGTGAAAGGGTCTTTGAAATGAAGCGGGTCCCCATAGCCTCTTGCGGACTATGCCAAAACCGCGAGGTGAAAAGTGCACCACGATCGAAATAATCGTCTCTGCACACCGTGAAGACTCACAATCCTCGAGACATAAAGTTCGGCCAAGGCCCCACACGGTCGAGTCTTGACAGAAGGAAATGTGCCACTTTAGTCAACCTGTCGATCACGACCCAAATAGCATCATTCCCTTTGGACGGCGGGGCAATCCGGTGATGAAGTCCATGCCAACGAATCCCACTTCCACTCGCACCGGCAAAGGTCAAGAAGGCTCGCGGACGCGATGCTCGGCCTTCACACGACAAAGACACGCCGTCGCACTCGACAACGAACTTGGCAATCTCATGCTTCATTCAGTCCACGAATCTCGACGAAGGTCCTGATACATCTTGGTAGCCCGGGATGGATAGACAAAGGAGAATCATGGCTTCGGAGAATCAAATTCCGCAATTCCATGACCTTAGGGACCACAAGACGCCGTCCAAACCACACAACGCCATGTTCATCCTCCGTAAAGCACTTGGCTATCCCATCCTTGATGTTCTGCT
This sequence comes from Ampelocalamus luodianensis, assembly GCA_036346255.1. NCBI lineage: Eukaryota > Viridiplantae > Streptophyta > Magnoliopsida > Poales > Poaceae > Ampelocalamus > Ampelocalamus luodianensis. Next base: position 59,766,052 of record CM070617.1, on the reverse strand, counting down.
TGATTTGGCTCACACCAACATTTGTCTGCTGTGCCGCCTTGATTTGGTCCACCAAGGTTGGTTGCACAACTAATGTAGCAAGAGAACCGTGCTCGATCAAACCCAAATTGTAGGCGAATTACGAAATGAGGGTAGGTCACGCTCTTGGAGCATCAACATGTTGCAATACACCTTCCGATCGAGTGCATCCGCAACGACATTGGCCTTGCCGGATGGTACCGAATACCCATGTCATAATCCTTGATCAATTCCAACCACCTTCTCTGCACGAGGTTGGATCGGTGGGTGAACAAGTATTTCAAGCTCTTGTGGTGAATACACCTCACAGTGGTTACCAATCGATAATGCCGCCAAATCTTGAGTGCATGGACCACAAAGAGCTAACTCAAGTCATGAGTAGGATAGTTGAGTTCATGAGGCCTCAAGCGCCGCGATGCATAGGCCACAACCTTGCCTTCCTGCATAAGAACACAACCAAGACCGACGAGAAGCATCACAATAGATATCAAAACTCTTGTGAACATCGGGAGAACAAGCGATGGTTGAGGTCAACGCTTCTTGAGTTCTGAAAAACTCACATCACAAGCAGCGGACCACTCAAATTTCTTGTCTTTCTTAAGCAATTCGGTCATAGGCCGCAATCTTGGAGAAGTTCTCGATAAAACAGCGATAGTAGCCACCAACCCAAGAAAACTCCGCACATCGGTGGTGACTTGGGTGACCCCAAGATAGCACATCACCGACCTTGCTAGGATCCTGACCACACCTCCTGCTTTGAAAGAACATGGCCCAAGAATGCCACTTCCTTCAACCAGAACTCGCACTTGCTGAATTTGGCATACAGCTGGTGCTCACGCAGCTTGCCCAACACAAGCTTAAGATGCTCAACATGCTCTTCTTCACTCTTGGAGTAGATAAGGATATCATCGATGAATACCACCACGAACCTATCCAAATACTCCATGAATAACGAGTTCATAAGATTCATGAATAAAGCAGAGCATTAGTCAAACCAAAAGACATGACGGTGTACTCGTAAAGGCCATAACGAGTAGCAAAGGCCGTCTTAGGAATATCCTCGTACGATCGACTTGATGATAGCCAGTCTCAAGTCAATCTTGGAGAAGACTCGTGCTCCGGTCAACTGATCGAAAAGATCATCAATACGGGGCAAAGGATACTTGTTCTTTACCGTCACCTCATTAAGCGGACGGTAATCAACACACATGCGCAAGGTCTTGTCCTTCTTCTTCACAAAGATAACTGGACAACCCCAAGGAGATGAGCTAGGACGGATAAAACCCTTCTCTTGCGACTCACCCAGTTGCTTTTTCAGCTCCTCCAATTCATTAGGAGGCATGCGTCACCTCTTAGAAATAGGGCGATGCAGGGCAGCAACTCGATCACAAACTCCAGATCTCGAGCAGAGGCATGCGGGCAAGTCTTGGGAAAGACATCCGCGAAGTCGCACAGTGGGGACGTCGTGAATCTCCAATCGCTTTGCTTCAAGGACATAAAGGTGGGGCTCTGCAGCGTGGCGAAACCCAACCTGTTCACTGAAGGATGGTGAGGTAGACAATCTTCCCGCACAATCGATTTGCCCCAAGTGTTGGGACAACCAATCCATGCCAAGAATCACATCCAAGCGCCGAGTCGAGTAGGATAAGATTCGCCAAGAATCCCACTCCTTCGATGTGGATAGGAACATCCCAAGATACTTGGTCACTCTCATTTCGAACCCGGAGAGCGAATCGGCGATGGAATCCCGAGGAACACAGTGAAGCCCACAATCAACGAGAAAAGACCTCGAAATAAAAGAATGCGAGGCCCGAGTCAAATAAAGCGTAGCAGGATGCAAATTAACAAGGAGCGTACCCAACACCACGTCGGGCGCCTCTGTGCCTCCTCACCGAGATGTGGTTGACTCGGCCGCTCCCAAGCCGGGGTCTTCGGTCGTGGGTGACCACTCCCTTGCCCACGTCCTCCATTAGGACGAGGGCGCTCGATCTTCTTAGGACAACTACTCGCGTAGTGGCCCTTGTTGTGGCGATGAAGCGGTGGCGTCGGCGCGGGGTTGCGGGAACACCTGCTGGTGGGTCGCGGCGACGCGATCGAGTCACGGCTGCGGAGGACGTGGAGTGGTGCCGAAGGCCTCGGCGGTGGTGAGGCCAAAGAACGGGCCACCGGTGCAGGCCCAACCCGGGATTTAAGCGAGGCGGCTGCGCGGACATTGGGCCTCCCACTTGCGCTTGCGGGACTGCGCCAGCGCTCGCCTTGTGCTCGGCGATGATGGCCTTGTCCACCAAGGTGCGGAAGTCGGGAAATCCACAATAGAGCTTGTCTGCAGCTCCTCGAGACAAGCCCTCCATGAACTTCTCCGCTTGGCCTCATCGGTGGCCACCTCGGCAGGCGTACCTCGCCAAATGGTTGAACTCATGGAGGTACTCGATCCGCGATTTGCGCCTGTTTGAGCGCAAGGAACTCCTTCTTCTTCACTTCATCGGGCCGGCAGGGACATGGGGCCGACGGAAAGTCGGCGAACTCCTCCCACGAGACCACGTGTCCCGCAGGCTGCACGGCGAGGAAATTCTCCCACCATGAGAGTGCCGCACCCTCCAGCTGATGGGATGCGAAAAGTGCCCACTCCTGCTCCCGGCATCGAGCAACGTTGAGCTTCGCTCAACCGAGGCGCAGCCGATCGTCTGCGCCCAAGGGATCCTCGGACCGGGAGAAGGTAGGAGGCTGCGTGCGAAGGAACTCCGCAAGTCCCCCACGAGACTGGTGACCACCTCCAGATCCAGAGGCACACGAGGGGGTGGAGGTGTTCCTCACGATAACCTCCAACACCCTACGGTCCTCCGAACGATTGCGTTCGATCTGCATGAGGACTTCCGCCATGGTCGGAGGAGGGGGAAGCTCCTCATCGGGACTACCCGGCTGATTTCGGCCGCTACGTGTCCCACCAGCCATCCTGATTCACTAAGATAAGTTAGCTACAAGCCCGAGATAAAAAGAAAGCAAAGAAATCCAAACTCAATAACAAGGGCTCAGGAATAACCACCAAGAGTACAAGACCAAAAACCACCAAATCGACTTCCTGAAACGACTAACCCGTATGGAAGAACGAGTAATCGTTTGAGAAGCCCCAAAATTTCAGAACTAAATTCTATCTCACAACAGTCCAAAAATCAAGGTATAACCACCTAATAGAGTATAGGCATTAGCTAATCTCATATCACTTCTTACCCTTTTATTCCCACAAGTTTTAGTTGAATTTACCTCTCATTTCCTACCTTAATTTCTAACCACTAGCTAGCTGTCCAAATTCCTTTCTCCAAGCTCTCATGTTTCTCCCAAAACCAAGTTAATCGATAGAGGCTAATTTTTGAAAGGAAGAGAGGAACAACTTTTTCAAACTTAAGTGAGAGCAAGGTGAGATGAGCAAGCTAAGATAGGTAAGGAGCAAAATTAGAGAACTTACTTAAGTTTTACAAACCTTTTGAAAGTAAGTTTTCAAAATATTCTAAAGGCGACCAAGCTAGGGGTTTCTACGGTCAGTATGGCTCTGATACCAACTTTGTGAGGACCCGGAATATTTAACTAGTAACACTTAACCTCCAAATGGTTCTAGCGTTACTAATTAAACATTCTAAGCCTCGATGGTCATATGCTTCCTGCACTGCAGCATATGCACATCATCACAAAATTACACATCATTTCCATACAACAAATATTACTAAGTTCAACAACGACATACATAAAGTAAAGTTATTACAAAAGAGAGCCGACCGGCCAAATAGAACAATATACAAGAATGACAGCGGAAGCAAAAGTGCCATAAGATGGCTAGAACAAAAGTCGACCGGTTAGCCACACACCCACAAGGCAACCGACCGGGCCGCCAAGCTAGTCGCCCCGCAAGCTACCACAACACAGCTCACAAAAGTGAGGCCCTCAGGCTCACCTTCTTCCTCTGCAACAGAACAATTAAGCATAGCATCTGAGTACAAAGATTGTCTTTGTACCCTTAAGATCGACGTGTGGAATAGCAGACCTATTCATAAACTACATGCAAGCTTATTTAGGTGGAGGTTGTATGTCTCATTTTGCATGAAGCCAACTTTATTTGCAATAATGTAATATATTTCAAAAGCAAGTTTGCAAATCTGTTTTGTTATCAAAGTAACAGTAAGTAAAGATACATACAAGTAACCACCTGGAAGTGACTATCCCAATAGCCACCACAACATAGCACGAATCCCCGATTCGTACCACCCATCAAGTTTTAATTTAAAAGGTTGTAGTCTAACTCTTGAAAGACCTTGCCAAGCGTGTCCATAACCTAGGACGAGGCTATTCGAATAGTTTTAACCCTGCAGGGGTGTACCAATGTACCCACACTTGGACCGCCTTCAAGCCACAAGCACACTACAGAAGGTATCTTGCACGGCTAAGTCCTATGAGACATTTCCAATCTTGTGTATTAACTACGAGCCGCTCATATGGATAGAAACCCATATGCTTACATTGCAAGCCGAAAGACAACAAATCCCATCACGGGTGAAGTCTTTCGGACACTACAATGCTCCCAACACCATCCCTCCTGCGACTCCCTGCGACTCGGAGCCAATACACGCCAAAGTACTAAGTCAAGAGAGGTCCCATACCCTCTAATGTGGTTAGCACGCTAAAATGCTTGGTTTAGTGTAACAAGATGTTCGTTCCTTGTTGACCCGGGCACCATTCCAGTCACACCCAAAATCACACCATCATACCATTGTGCCCAAGTCTAAATCATTTTGTTTTCAGTTTTAGTTTTCATAAGTAGACAAGGCACAAGGTGGAAACCATAATCATAATAAGTTTTAAGTGATCAAGGTTATCGACAAGTCGATAACCGCCCATTTCTACCGAAGCTAAGCATGGCTAAGCAATTAATTCGCAACTACTAAGTGACAAGAGCCCATCCATGAACTCTAAATCACAGCAAGTAACCTAGGCTCATGGTAGTAGAGGATAATCATTTGCTAAGGAAATGCATCTACTAGGCCAACTATTAACACAAAGTAGCAATGCATACATAGAATTTGTAATCAACATAAATACTTAAAATCTGGGATCAACATGATCAAACCGCTTGCCTTCTTGCCGTTGCTCAAACTGTTGTGGAGGGTCGTTCTCGGGATTACCGCAAATGTCGAACCCTAAGCGAAAGGCAAAAAGAACCAAGAACAACCAATAAGACTAGCAACACTTAAACAAAAGAGCAAGCAAAAATTATCCAAATACGACGAAACTTATACACAAGGTGAAATACGAATACACCTAGACATAGAAACTGGAAAAACCTAATTTGGATTTGTGGTGCAAAAGATATTACCTAAAAACCCATTTTCGGCCATAATTAGCACTGTAGCAAAACATTTTCTAGAAAGATTTTGAAGCTGAAATTTTTATGGTAGCTACCTACTGGTATAGGGGTAACCCATATAAAATTTCAGGTCATTTGGAGTTAAAATGATTTAGTTATGATTTTTCTAAGATGCAAAACTAGCATAATGCACTTTCCAGAAATATAAACATGTGCAAAACCTATTTCACATTATAGTATGATAACAGAGGGATTTCCTAACATCAAATTTCTATTTTTAGGATTTACAGGAATTACTGGTGTCTATTACATCATTAAATGAATTTTTAAGTGCTACTAAAAGGTTAAATCTACTAACATATTTTTAAGTCTTGATTTAGGCCTACCACCATTTTTAGATTAAAGTTTAGTTAATAACAAATTTATCAAAGTTAAAATCATACAATTATCGGATATCTGAGAAAAGATATGCATTTTCCAAGTTTTAATACAACTCGAATATCTAAAAATAGCAGAAAACAAGTTATAAAAGATTACGAATTTTCTACTACGTAGCGTAGCTAAAAGCATTTTATATTAAACTTTAGTGAATTACAAATTTATTACAGCTTGGTTTCATGTAAAAGGATCTATCTTGGATTAGTTATGAATTTCTAAAGTTTTGATACAATTTTGGTTGATAAATAAATACTACGAAATAAAACCAACCCAACCGGAGATAAATGGCGTGGGCGCCGAGGGTCGTTGATGCAATATCCAACGAGCCACCCGCACGAAAAACGGCAGACGCGCGCATTCAACAGAGCTCACCGTTGGATCAAGATCCAACGGCTCACGAGGACGAATGCAACGGACGGTGCGGTTGCCTTGGCCGCCACACCGTAGATCTCGAGATGAGCGGACGAGAGCACTTCCGTCGGAAGGTCCGATTGCACGCATGATCGGGCGCAGATCAAGCGATGGACGGCCAAGAATGATGAGGGAACCGGATGGTCCGAATGCATACAAGATCCGGGCCGCAGATCGCAAAATGGACGGCGGTCCAAGATTGAAGTGCAAGCAGAATACCGACACGTGGGGCCGCATGTCGGTGGATCGAGTCACACATGCGAGTCTTAACACATGTGCACGATGCACGAGGACCCACCATCGCTGACTTAAAGGAGGCTTTTAGGACGACTAATTAATTACTAATGACCAATGATTAGTGATGATTAGCAATTAATGTGTCCTAAAGATTTTGAACAGAGGTGATTTAGGGACAGAGGGCCCACACGTCAGTGACCCAAGAAGGTAATTTTCGGACACATTTATTGCTAACAATGATTAGCAATAAATAACCCAACATCAACCCTAATGACTTCTGGTTTTCGGTTTTGAGCTTATGGGCCCACCCGGCGTGGCACGGGGTTATTTCAACGACCAATAGTGCCGACACTTTAATTAACCCATGATTAGCATTAATGATGCCTAAACGCACGGATAAAAGCCAGCGGGTGATTTAAGGGGGGCTGGACCCACATGTCAGTGAGACATTAGGCCAGATTAAGACACCATTAACGCTCTACTGATTGGCAATCATTAAACATTAAATGTGTCCTAATTATCGATTTAAAGCGGAGCTTCTCAACCGACAAAACCGAGTGGCTTTGCGCGCTTGTCGCCGGCGACTCGATCATGCGCGCGCCACAAACTATCAAAATGGGTTCGCAATAGTGTTGCGGACCAATGGTGGTGACCTCGCCGTGGTGGAAGTGCAGGCAGCCGCGAGCGGAAAAACAAGAAAGAAGCCGACACGGCAAAACACGAAAATAGCAAGTCGCTCTGCTTGCGGTCCAAGGAAGCGAGTGCCATGACTTCTAGGGACTACATAGAAGCTACCTTAACCGAGAGGAGCTTAAAGATGGCGGGAAGACTTGAACACGATGAAGTCCACCGGAGCAGAAGAAGATGAAGTGGAAGATGAGGTTCGAGCAAAATGAGTGGAACCAAATCACCACCACGACTTCATTATAGCTCAAAGAGGCTCCAAAAGCAAATAATTGCAAAGGAATCACTTCAGAGCTGGGAAGAAAAGGGTGAAACCAACCGAAAATCTCCAAACTTAAAATTGAGTGATTCTGTGAATGCAACCCAAAATCATGTTAGGGAAATACAAAGGAGGTTGAGGAGTTCAAAGGGTGCAAGAAATGTTGAAGATAAACCACTTTGGACACCAAGGCCGCCATTGGAGCTCTACTGGTCACAATGGTGGATTGAAGGTTTGAGATGGTTTTGAGCTCAAACACAGAGAGTAGCTAGGTGTGGTGCAAAGAACACCGGGAGGACCTAGAGGCCAATTTATAGGAAAGGAATTAGGGTTTCGGCGAGAACCCGAGTCCATGGTGGGCTCGGTTCATGCTCGGTTGTAGACCAAGAAAAGATGGGAGCAAGTGAGACTCGGGACAATGGAGGAGAAAGCTCGGCGCATTTAATGCTCTCCAGAGAGAGCGTTGACGAAAGCAAATTTGAGGTGACACATCAAAGCCACCCACTCAATCTCTCTCTTTACGCCATTGCCGCCGCGCGTTCAAGAAGCGAGAGGAGGAAGAAGAGCAGAGAAGACAAACCACGACCGTTGGATTTTAGATGGGCGGTGTGATTTAAAAGAGTTCGCGGACGGTCCGATTGCCTCACGGAAATCGGGCGGTTGGATAGAGATCCAACGGTCCCAATTGGCTAATGCAACCGGAGGGTCCGAACGACATCATCAATGCGGGCCACGCGATTGGGATCAACGGTGATATCGCACGCACGTTTTAAAGCGGCTCGGTGCGATTAGGTGGTTCAATCAAGTCAAGTGGCTCGGACTCGAGCCCGACTCGAACCCAAAGAACAGTGAAACGGTTTTAGGTTTTAAATATGCTTGAGACTTTTGAGGATTTATTTGGGGTAGCAAAATAACTCCAAAAATTCTGAAATTTTTACAGGAGCTTGCTGACTGGGACATTGACCTTGTGTAAAATTTTCAGAGGTTTTTATGCATTGTATTTTTCTTCAAAAATTCCACAAGGTACTGGTTTTAGGTTTGACTGAGAGTCAAACAGGTTTGACTGCCCTCTAAAATACTCAAACAATTTCTAAAAATTGTGAAATTTTTCAGAGGGGTCACATACCATCCCAAGAACTTAGGAAAAATATTTCCAGAGGATGATCAAAAGGTTTGACAAGATTGTTTTTGAAGGAACAAGATTTGGATCAAAAGACTTGTGACTTTGTACTTCCATAACCTTTTGTACAATACTTGTGCAGTACACAAAAGAAATACATGATGTAAGAAAAAGTTTTAATTTCTACTCATTTTCTTACATTTGAAACACAAGCCCAAAATTGGGATGTTACATGGACATTGCAAGAGAGCAATGTAATGAAGATCCGATGGCTGTAGTGGATTTCATTAATCACTATTTTGTCATGTTGCACTTCAAACATTGTTACTTTCGCTTTAAGCTTCAGTAACATGTTCAACTGTCAAACTATTCACTGTTGTAATTCTGAACTCGGGGATTATATAACCCCTCCTTCCGTATGAATGAAGTAAGAATGAATAAGCTATTTCCTAGTGTCTCTTAGTTAGAGTAAAGTAGCCTAAGAACCCTAGCTTTCTCCTCTTCAATTTACCCTCAAATCCATCAAATCTGTATGCGATTTTAGTCAGATTCCACTCAAATTCGATTGGGTCTTGACAAAGGTATCAGAGCACCAGTTCAATCCTTGGTGAAGTGATTCTTGCTGAATTGTTAGGGTTGGTGACTAGTTCACTTGTAAAATCCTCGTATCGATTTGGCTTGAAGTCAGTGGTGGAGTTTCATCTGAGGACCGAAGAAACGATGTATTCTCGAGCGACATTCTCGACAAAGGGATACAACAGCTTCACCACCACGGCTTCCTTGGCAGCAGGAGACAGTGGCACTGGTAGACCGCCATGGGGGCTGCACAAGGCAAACACCTACGAGAGTTACACCCACAAGGTGTTGGATGAAATGCGATGCCCGAGCAATGGGTATGGAAACACACGGAGTTGTTCCTCAACTACAACGCAAGAACCCTACACTTCATTTGTGAACAAGAATTCTTATGGGCAGCAACAAGGATGGTGTCAAGGAGCAGCCAATTATTATGGTCACCAAGTGTTTGAAGAAATGCCATACTCAAGCTATGGGTATGGGTATGCCCAGGGAAGCCACAACAACCCGTCAATAGTAACACAAAGCTCATATAATTCATATTGGAGTAGGAATTCCATTGGGCATCATCCCGCGTGGAGCAAAGGAAGTGTCGGAGGATATGCTCAGCAAGTGCTCAACAAAAGTCCAAGTTTAAACATACGAGTGCTTTCTGTTACTATTCATCACCTGCTACATCCTATAACCATGGAGGAGATCCACAAGGTTTTTTTCTTCCTATGGAGTGGTAGAGAAGATAATTCCGTCAACAACTATTCTTGGTTCACGAGTTCTTGTCCAATATCAGATAAATCAAATGGCGGCTCAAACACTTGGGGCATTACACAGGAGATGTTTATATGGGACAGGTTACCAGCTTGACATAATGTATGCACAACAAGATGAGCTGAACTTGCTGTATGCTTCCTCATATACACAGAATTCCTCATCGGATCCAGATACAAGTAAGTTTAATCTAGCTACTGCTATGCCACGAGGTGGTAAGGAGGACAAATGCAAGCAGGTTCCGCAAGTGTTCAAACAGATGCCAAGCTCTAATTGTACTGATGTAGTTGCTCAAGAGGAGCAGCATCCACAATTGAGTAAAGTGCCCAATGAAGTCCTTAATCAGATCCTTTCCATAGTGGATTCCATATTAGAAAGGTTCAAGAAAAGAGAACAGGAGGAGCAGCAGAAGCGTGAACAAGTTGCTCTTGACAAGGAGTTGCAACATTTCTTCCAGCGAGCATTTGATTTATTCGAAGAAATGCCAGAGAGTGAGGTAGTGTCTGAAAGTGACACTAGTAGTCCATCAGTGATCCTTGATCAATTCTCTGATGGTGCTTTTGATTTCTTGGATGAGATACTAATCAACAATACTGATATGCCTAGGAAGTGCACAAAGCTAAGTAAGTAGCCCCTTGCTGGCCTTAAGGAAAATGTAAATGACATTAAGGAACATGTTCTTGCGAATGAGTCAGAGTACAAGGAATTACCTTATGTAGTTGTGGTATCGTTTCCTCATGAAATAACTTGTATTGGAGGTAGATTCATCAAATCCCTGAGCAATGGACACGAGGAGATGTTAGCTAAAGGGGCTTGTGATCCTTCTTTTCCTAATACATATAATCTATTTGCTGATGTGGCCGTTGAGTACAGAAACAAAAAGAGCATGAGTTTACACCAGAAATTCAACAAAACTTTATTGCCTGATCATGATCTCTGTGGTCAAAGCATAAAGTCAGCTCAACAATTAAAAGGCAAACATGGGTTTATGCTAAGTGCGGTTGATCCTCTTGTGCTGGCAAGTGAAGAAGTGAGTAGAGGACTGTCTGCCACTGTTGGGATAGGGATACTCCTATTACAAGGGATGAGTAGCAAGGGAAACTTCTCAATAAGACAGCCACAAGAAACACCTTGCTACACCCCAATTACCAATTCCAAAGAAATGCTAGTAGGTGAAAGTGGAGTGGTTGTCGTACTAACAAACCACATCCAATTGTGGGGTTTGTCACCCCCATTGTAGCAATGTACAGATAATGCAAGACCAAGTTTGCCATGGGATCCAGGAGATCATGGGCATGTAGCAGAGAACAAGAGGATAGTGCGGACAAATATATACACTAGCAACCCCTCACCATCTCCAATATTCAAGCTGAAGCAGACACAACAGAAATATCCAAAACTGTATGGCTGCAATCACGATGTTGGAAGGGAAGGGAAAACAAGTGAAATACTCACATATAACCTATCAATTAAACCACCCCTCAAGCAGCAAGTTGGTTGGCAATTCAAAAGATGCAAAGAGTTCAAAGGGAGTGGTGAGCCTGAAAGAGTTCACATGAAGTTGGGATTTCTATTGGACTTGCCACTAGTGCAACTAGCAAAGAAGTATGGTTCAGTACCTTTCCTACCAAAGCTTCCTAATTTTCAACTGGCATTAGAGCAAATGCTAAATGTTGGGAAATTCAAGAACATCTGCTATCATGCTCTTTTGCTCTAAATGCCATGCACTTTCATCATTCTCACCTACTCCAAACTCAAACACTCCCAAAATGGGTGTTGAAGGTTAACGAACATTGGTTTGGTAGATCTGTCGAGTTATTGGTGCTAAGAAGTTGTGGTCGAGTTATTATTATTGCTTACACAATTCAATTGAGGATGAGGAGCTTTGCCTGTGCTGGAAATGGAAATGAAATTTCTTGTGGAAGAGCTAGGAGTTGTGGCCCGTATTTGTTCAAGGCTGAGAAGCAAATATATTTGTGCATAGATTCACACTTCGTCCTAGATCATGTTATTCTGATAATTGCTTGTACAATAAAAATGAAAGCTATCACTGAAGCAGCTATTGGTACATGTGGGAAAAGCTCACTAATTATGCAGAAGTGCATGCCAAAGTCTGAGCCCTGTCCTAAGCTTGGTTCTAACAGCACAACGGAAGATCTCTTACTTGGATTCTTCATTGGAGATGTGAGCAGCACAACTTTGATTCGATGGATTGCTCTAGTTGAAGATTTAAGTAAATCTGTTAGCTTCTACAATGAGTATGTTGTGAAAGGCTCCAAACTCAGCCAAATAAGAAGCTACATTACTGTAAGTGGTTTTTACTCTCATGTGGGTGAGTATATTTTTTAGCACCATAGCCATCCTGGACCTGATGCCAAAGAAATCATATGTTGCATGAAAGCAGTCAGTTGATGTACAGTGGAATGGATATTCTGACCAATACGAAAAGCGTGTTAATGGACAATTTTGATGGGGGCAAGGTGTGTATTTTTACTGCAAAATGTGAATTAAAGGAGATTACAATGCTTGTTGCTATGGAGTTCTGTACTGATCTGCCTCAATCTGTTAGTGTCAACTCGAAAGATGCAAGAGAATTTGCTAGTTGTCCATATATATTAAAGGTGGTGCTTGGAACTCACACTTCCATGATGAGATGTGGGCTTATATGGACACACATTCCGCATCTAGATGAGCCATTGATTGCTACCGAGATACTGTATTGGAAGCATATCAAGAAAACTGGCTGGAATTATTTGGAGCTTAAGTCCCTGATTGTTTCGCAACAATTTCAACTGAACATTCTGTTACAGTTGTCCAGTACATCATTTTCTTTACATGACTCTGAGCCTGATATTTTTTGGTACAAACCATGGGAGCTCGGTATACAAACGAGGAACTTCAAAGACAAGTGGAAAGAAAGATTGGCACTAAGCACTTGTGCTTTAACGACTGGAAGTAATTACAACACTACAAGTGATCAGGATATTACATGGAAGTCTGGTGAGTTATCTAGAATGAAACATCATTCACTTCGTACATCGTGCAATATGATTAGGACATGTACTCAGAAAGAAAACGCAGAATCAATAGTTCAAATTATTATGAGAGTGAAATTTAATCCATTAACTCTGAAGTCAATATCAAAATTGGATTATGGAGTTACATGCTATGGTTCAGTCAAATTTGGCTGTCAAGTACAAGTTCTTGCTGCTGCATTCAATGGTCCGAGTTGTTTGCTTAAGGGGGATAAATTGCAGGAGGTTTGGTTAACCACATTTTTGCCTCCATGACGATGTGTATTTCTAACATGCAATCTGTTAGTGTGGATTCAGAAAGGTTTCATGTCTACTTGTTCCTTTGCATTGTAAAGTTATATTCCGAGATCTATATATATGATCCTTGAGGACAAGGATCTTGTCAGGGGAAGGTATTGTCAGGTTCCTTGCCTAAGCGAAATGGATACTCTGAACTTTTCTGAAGATAACTGAAGACAAAGGAAGTCGGCGCTAGGGAAAACACTTCAGCGACTTCAATTAAAATCGAAAGCAAAGGTGGACATTGCAAGAGAGCAATGTAATGAAGATCCGACGGCTGTAGTGGATTTCATTAATCACTATTTTGTCATGTTGCACTTCAAACATTGTTACTTTCGCTTTAAGCTTCAGTAACATGTTCAACTGTCAAACTATTCACTGTTGTAATTCTGAACTCGGGGATTATATAACCCCTCCTTCCGTATGAATGAAGTAAGAATGAAGAAGCTATTTCCTAGTGTCTCTTAGTTAGAGTAAAGTAGCCTAAGAACCCTAGCTTTCTCCTCTTCAATTTACCCTCAAATCCATCAAATCTGTATGCGATTTTAGTCAGATTCCACTCAAATTCGATTGGGTCTTGACACAACGTCCCTGCACTAAAGAGTGAACATTTCTCTCCTTTGGCAGCTGCAAGCAGACCGTGGATCTCTTGAACTGAAGGACCAGTAGTCTCCGGGCAACACAACTTCTTGTGTGCAACCATCCTATGGGGTACATCTCTAAAGTGTCTAGCTGGCTGCGGATCTGGAGTCGCTCAACGATAAGGTAAATCATCCTGAGCTGGTGGAGGTTGATGTTGAGCTGTCTTCAGTTGGGCAAGCGTTCTCTCTCTCTCTCTCCCTCTCTCTCTCTCTCTCTGTCTGTCTCTGCAGCATCCAATCTCTTGTACACTCGCTCCATCTCGAGGTAGGAAGATTACAGAACCATCTAGAGCAAGAAGGGTTGCGACCCTTCGCATGGTAGCAACTGTTGAAAATAGCAAACCGTCAAGAGTAGAGACATGCACATCTGCATTAGAGCATATCTTATGGTGCAACGACAGCTGTCTGTAAGCTTTGACACGTAATACACGAGATGATGTGGATGAGAGAGGGGAGCATAGAGAATCTGACCGTCTCTCATGCAATAATCGATTGTAATACGAGAAACATGACGCATTGTATATGGAGTAGCTGTCTGTAAAGACATATAAAAAGATAACTCATTAGAAGCTGTCTTTAGTACTGTCTATAAATGATATGGATGAATATTATAGACAATAATTGTTTATACCATTGTACTTTGTACATGCCTTTAGTATCCGTTCGCCTTCTAGTATATTTGTGAGGATCAAATGGATGTAGTTTTGTTGGAGGAAGATCGGACAGTTCAGAATTTTTTGTTGATGTGGCACAACATGAAGTCTTGTTTTGTAGTCAATAATATAGAGAAAGATTCCGTAGTGGTTTCGGACCATAGTTCTTATTCTATTCCCAACGACGACCCGTAAAAGAACCGATAACCTCAGAACAATACTGCTGCTCCAAATGACGCTTTGGATCGATGAGGGGGATTTTTGGACTCATGCAACTGTTTGTTAGGGGGCAATAAAATGTATGCAACCCGGTGAACTTAAGCACGGTGTGACAACATAGCCTGGCCCGGTTGCATTTTGTACATATGTAATGATCACAAACCATGTAGCAAAAGGATATGTAGCAAAACTGGTAAGAAACTAAGCTGAGCAGCAAACTGGACTAAAAAGAACCTAGCTAGTGTGCAGAACACAAGCTTTGCGGAATTCATAACATGATCAAGAATCAGAGAACTGAAAAGGAAACCCGATGGTCGAATTTCTGAAACCATGGACACATTCTCAGGACACTACGAGATTAGATTCAGATATGGTGAACTGAACAATTCATGGTAAGATGGACACACAGGGCAACACGGAACAGTAATAACATGACAGTTAGAAACAATTCATGGCAATAACATTATATAGGCTTATAGCTGAAGAAGACCAAGCAGTGGTAAATCACATGCAAAAAAGCATAGACTTCCGTACAGCATCTTAAATAGTCGTTACTTTTTACAGGTTTTGACCTGCAGTTCTGAATTTTGGAGTAGAAAACGCATGCATACGGTCGTCTGATCCAACGGTCAGGAAGAGCTTTTCACCAGAAGCTAAGAGATCACCAAACCTCATCTCGTACGGACAGAACTGTACGTCCGTTATGTCCATGCTCCCCGTAATAATGTGGCAGTCCTTGGTCCCAAGGTTCATCCAGACGAGCCCCACACCGTGCATCCGGAGGAGCACGCCGCCGCTCGCCGCGCCGAACCACTCGAAGTCCATCCTTGGGCGCGGCGCTCCGTGCCGCCGAGGCAGCTGCGAGCGTAGAGCAAAGGCATGCGGAGCCCAGCGCGAGGAGTCCTTGGACATCACCCACATGGATATCCCGTGGTTCTCCGCGTGGAGGAGGGTCAGCCTCCCGTCGGCCGTCGACGCCAGCAGGAGCGACTCCGCTACGTACGGTTTCTCGGGAAGATTGATGTACTCCCGCCGCGCGGTGTCGAGGTGAACGGCGAGGATGTTGTAGAACGCGCCGGCCGGCGACAGGCAGTCAGTGCGCGACGTGTAACATCCGTTCTCGGACGTTGAATAGTTATCTTTTTGTTTGTCTTCTTGATTTTCAAAATTTCATTCAAATTATTATGTAATTGCAAAAATCCTTTAGTTTCTATCTCATTTCAAAATTCGGATTTATTTTAAGTTTATTAGAGTTCTCTATTTGAAATCACATTTCTCTGTTTGTTCTGAATCTCTCGTTGGCCCGTTCCTTTTCCCCGCGCCGACCCACTCCACCCCCTCGGTATCGACTAGCCTTTCGGTCGACCAGCCCCGCCTGTCAGCCCCTACTTACCTTCTCTTTCTTTCCTCTTTTTTCTCAGCGACGTGCGCATTAATGCGGTCGTGCGTATTAAATGCCATTGTCTCCGCCGCGCCGCCGTGCCATGCGCATTAAATACCGTCATCCCCGCCACGCCACTGCGAATCCCGCTGCTCTATTTTGTCGCCCGGTCCCCCTCCTTCCCCTATAAAGGAGAGCACCAGGGAGCCCTCGTCCTCCTCTTGTTTTTTTTTCACCTAATTCTCCTTCTCTCGCTCTTGTTGCTATGGTTTGCCGAAGCCCCGAGCTCCGAGTTCCAGCCGCCGCATTTCCTCCAATCCTTCAGTCCCGACTGACCCCTTCATCGCCGTCCTCCTTCGCCTTTGACCGTGAACTTCCCCGCCGCCATTCGCGTCCGCTAACCTCCCAAGGCCTCTCTCTCCCTCTCGGTCCTGGTGAGTTTCTTGTACCCTATTCTCTTTCTTTGTTCTTTCGATGCGTCGAGCAGTTGGATCTTTCTTTGTTCTTTCGACTGCGTCGAACAGTCAAATATTTCTTTGTTTCTTTCGACCGCGTTAAGCCGTTGAATTCTTCTTTGTTCTTTCGACCGTGTCAAGCAGTCGAATCTTTCTTTGTTCTTTCAACCACGCTAAGCAGTCGAATCTTTCTTTGTTCTTTCGACCCGTCGACCGTGTCAAGCAGTCGAATCTTTCTTTGTTCTTTCAACCACGCTAAGCAGTCGAATCTTTCTTTGTTCTTTCGACCCCGTCGAGCAGTCGAATCCTTTTTTGTTCTTTTGACCGTGTTGAGCAGTCGAGTCCCTCTTGCGACCACATTGAGTAGTCAAGTCCTCCTTACAACCACATTGAGTAGTCGTATCCCTCTTACGGTCACGTTGAGTAGTAGTATCCTTCTTTTGACCTGGTAGTCGAGACCTTCTTTAGAACAGGTAGTCGAATATTTCCTTCCGACCAGGTGGTTGAAACCTTCCTTCCGACTAGGTGGTCAAACCTCCTTCCGACCAGGTGGTCGAAAACCTCCTTCCGACCTGGTGGTCGAAACCTCCCCTTACGACCACACGAAGTCGATGAACAGTTCTTGAAATCAAAGCTTCGAGGGCTCTGTTCTCCTCCGTTATAACTCCGATTTAAGTAAACATTGTTTCTAAATTTGTCTAAATTCAAGATCTTGCTTTTGGCTCTGGTCTTATTTAAATTTGAGTTCATTTGTTATTTCTTTAGTATTTATTTATTCTCTTTGCTTGTTTGTTCCTTTTTCTAGTTCGTTCGTCCGAGTAGAGTTCGAAGAAGCAGGATATCTCCTTTTTGATCAAGCACAAAACTATCAAGACTCTGTTACCTTAAATCCAGGCGAGTCAATACTTTGATCATTTTGAGCCTATATTTTACGCAAATTATATTCATTTAAATAACCAAAATTTGCATGCTTTAATCGTTTAAGCAAATGTATGTTAACTCTTAAGGTAGTTAAATACCCATTTGATGATTAATTAATTATTACGCCATCATTTGACAATTGATTCCATTGTTGCTTGTCACCCTAGTAACTATGTGGTAATTACTAGCTATCGGTTGTACTTAAGCGACATGCTAGTCTTGCTTAAGTGCCGGGGCATTCCAATGCCCTAATCATCATCTCTTAAAATATGAAATTATTTTGGGCAGTCATGGGAGGTACATGACTAGAGTATTTGAGATAAATTGGTTTTCCTCCTCAAAACCCCAAACTGCTTTTACCACATCTGAGCAGATGGTAGGATGGTGGGTGCTGATGTAGCACGAGAATGTGTGGAATGTGGAATGAATCGCCCAGATGGTATTAAGGACTTAATCCGGTGATGACCTTCCATTGTAAAACATGTACAACTACAAGTCTGCAAACTGCAACTTGGTTTAGTAAATTTATCGGACTCTGAAAGTCATCTCACTGGTGGAGGAGTGAAGTAGTGCAAGCGTGAGCTTGAATGGGACACCGTGGGAGGGTGAAGATGCCAGCTGCACTAGTCATTGTAAAATGTCGTAGTCCAGCTGCGCTAGTCGTTGTGGTGAACATCCCGCACAACTTATGGGTGCAAACCCATATGGGTGAGATGACGGAAGGGGCGAGATAATTTGAAAAGTTAATGACCACTAATCATAATTGTCTCTCTCAACCACATGACCTATGGTCAAAGGCGGACGGAAACTTTACGAATCTATTTTAAAAATGTGCTAGTCGTGCGATATTGTTCCTAGGTGGCCCATATTTCAAAATAGTGGCATCTGCAAATTACTCCTAGGTGCGCGTTCAATCTTTAAAACTATAATTGAATTTCAAACCTTTTATCGATTTAAAGGGATTTGAATTTCTCTTGAAGTGGTGCCATAGAAACAGCCCATTAGGGCACCAAAACCCTAGGTGCTGTAGCATGCTATGCTATAGTCTTGCACTCTAAACAACCACCACCTCCCTTGCTGATGTCCAAGAAGAAGGAGGGAGGGAGAAGAACCCTTCGGGTGCCACCGGCCAAGGAGAAAAGAAGAGGAAGAGGGAGAAGGAAGGTGAGAGGAGATCCTCGTGAAGGATTTCAGCGGGTTCTTTCATGTCCTCAAGGGTGATCCTCAACTCCCCATTATTTTGATTAATTCTTTTCTATGCGATTGATATCGAATAGCGTATTGTTGTTCCTGCTGCAATAGATACATTAATCTGTAGTCACGTTGATCAGTAGTTTTGAAATAGTTCAATGCGAAATTAGGATTTTGTGTCTCCTGAAGAATTGTGGGAAACTTCGTTAGGTTTCAGTAGGATCTGAGATCGCATTATTTGGAGTTGTAGTTTTCGAGTTATAATTTTTGCAATGCCGCTGTCCAGAACCTCTATCAGGTTATAGCAGTCGAGGTATTAAATAGATTGAAAATAGATAACGGCTGAATCAAGGATGTTGCCCACAACGACTTCTGTAGGTAATTCAATTAGCTTTCAGGATTGTTAAAGAACACTATTTTTGGATCTTCAGAATTGAAGTTATGTACGTTTCAATCTTATTGTCTAGAATGTTTGTTAGTTTCTGGCAGTTGTTTTGATTTGTGTGCTAAAATTTGTTAAATGTGAAATCTGAGAATCCGGCCAACTAGACTTCAGTAGACATTTTCGTAAGCTTTCCAAAGGGATCAAGAATGCATTTTTATGATAAGCCAAATGGGAGTTATGCAATTTAGAAGGTTGCTGTCTAGAACTGAGTTATTGCTAGTTTGTCGTTCCGCTTGAGTAAATTAAATATTTGAAGTATGGGTTTTTGGGAGTACAGTTTAGAGCATTGTGATTAGTGTTGTTTCCTCTTTTCAAATCTTGTTTTGAGTAAATTACTTATTGTAGGAGAAGTTACCTTGGGATTAATTGCACCTTATTTACTATGCAACGTGTTGCAACGCGAAAGGCAAGTACAAATTGGATTGTCTTGTGTGGTTGTTGTTCAATCTGGTTATATGATTATGACATGATCAATTCTTATGAATTATGAGTATTTTTGTCCTTTATATGATTCTGTTCATTGGTGATATCAAATTGTTACTATGAGATAATGCATTCATTTCAATCATTCATGCCTCACCCACAGGAATGGGTATTAAGATTCCCATCATTCCAATATGGACAACTAGATCCCCGTATGAAAGATTCTTCACACGGGCCTTAGATCCCGTATTTTGATAATGCTAGCCTGAGTGAACACCGACGGGTGTATCATTGGCTATACCGGTATATGCAGAAGAGAATGGAGACATGTGCATAATTTGCATTGCATTCATGGCATTTACTTATGTATTCGAGTTAATAAGAATGATCTTTCAATGCTTCAAAGTTTCATATGTTGTATAATGAGAATGAACTGTTATTGATATGAGGTTTCGTATGCCATATTTGTACTTGCTGAGTTTTGGACTCACGCTTGTTTTTTTTAATGTTTTAGGTGAACTATGAGGACAACATACTTTGGGAGAAAGTAGAACATGGAACTTTTGCATTTGAGAAACACTTCACTACATTTCATGATTCAGTTATCCCAGAAAATGTATACTTGATAGGTTGTGGTTCCCTTAGTACCTCATGATTGATATTATGGCTAGTAGTTGGTTCCCCTTAAATGAAACCTACCGATAATACCTTTGTTAATTACTTAGATAAAATTGGTTACCTGGTACATCCACTAGTTTTCTTCAGAGTTTATCAATGCTATATGATGATTTTATCTTTTTGAAACTTATACATGATGTCGATAATCATGTTCGAATTGTAATAACTGTGGTTTTGGTATTTAGTCCCTTTTTTAATTTTATGTTAGTAATGTTATTAACAACGATTGGTTGATGTATAGCTATCATTCGTTGTTGAATTGATGAGAAAATTTATAGTATTGATTGGTGGTAGTAGTTTAGGTTGTATCTTGGCTTCCGTATATCCAGGGTGTTACACTAAGTGATAGGAATTCTAATTACGATAATTGAAAGCATTGCTTTAACAATTAAAAGAACCCAAGCCACATTTGTTAAGCCTTGCATGTATATTAATGCATCTTGTGTGTTGGCTCGTGAGTACGGAAGTTGTACTTATCCTCGCTGTTTCCCTCAACCCTTCGGACCCTACGGATCTTGGAGATTATGCATTCTACGAGGATCAAGGCGTTGATGGACAAGGAGATGATGAAGGCTAGTTGTAGGCTCTAGTGGTCGTAGTCTCTAGTGGTTGTAGTCTCTTGTAGTCTTAGTCTCGCCTCAGTCTAGCTGGCCAGTCGTGCTTGCGTACAACCAATATTATCCAACTCCTTGGGTAATATCGGTCATACACAGATTTCCCCAGTCGCTTGCCTGTGGAGAGATGAGCTTTACCCCCTCTTGCTTTCGCTGTAGTTTCCGCTGTTTTTGTAACCTAATCATTTTGGCCTATTCAGTCCTTAATGTAAAACTCGACCTGATGCGGTCTATGTCACTCTAATATTTGTAATAGAATGTTTGGTTTGGTCTTCATCGTGTGAGAATTGATTCAGTGATGTATTCTGTGAGTGCTATCTACTGATCCAGGGAATAGCATAGTATTTTCACAGAGGATTTGGATTTGTGAAATCCAAGTCTGACAGAGCTGGTATCAACGGAGTGCGAGGCGAGGCAAGGGGCACGGTACTTGAGCCGCTGATGACAACAGGGCCCCACGCACCAGACGTTGATGAGAAGGTCTGTGTTTGTAGCGAGGTGTCGATGATGAGTAGACGGAAGGTGCTGTAGTCGTTGGGCTCAGCGAGAGGGATGTACCACAAGTCATCCTCGAGTGTCGCAGGAGGGAGGCGAGAGACGTGGCCTGTCATGGGGTTGCACAAGCTCAGCTCGACCGCTGGGTGGCCTGGGCGCCTGTCCCGACGGAGGACAAGGAGGCCGTCATGCGACGCCACAGGCGTGTGGGACTTGAATAGGTCAGCGTTGTGCTCCACAAACGACGCGACGGGGTGAGGCAAGGGAGTGGTCGCTGATGGTAAGGTTTGGAAGGTCGTGACGCTGTTGGTGGCCTTGCGATAGATCAAGACACCAGGGAGGAGGGTGGGGATGAAGCCATAGCCATCGTGCTGGCAGGTGCGGCGGAGGAACGCTAGGTCGGCGGTGCGGTGTTGAAGGTGCCGGCAGGTGGCGACGTAGCGGAGGACAGTGGTCGGGTCAAAGCGCGTGGCGATCTCGAGGAGGAGATCCGTCGGAAGCATTGCTATCTCCATCACTGCGTGTATGGAAGTGCATCCACTACCTTTGAGGTATAAAGGCAAACTTTGCCTTACCTATGTATCATCCATTCATTTAAATCGGACGACGGGTGCTTCTGTACCTCAAAATTAGTGGTATCGGATAATGTCGGATCGAAAACGAATATAGATTCAATAGTACACTTTCCATCGAATACGAATACGGATTTAGATATCCGAAGATACTATTTGAGGCTGCATATGCATTATCTTTCTAAAACCATAACTTTCGTGTTCGAAATCCAAGTTAGGCAAATGAGGAGGCTAAATTTATTGCTCTCGATAATATCTACAACTTTGTATTTATGACTATTTTCATTTGAGTCTATTTAATATCTAAGCATAAATATGGAGCATTATTGAGTATTAATCAACCTATCCCCAAAGACACATGCAATCAATTACAAACACCCATCTACCTAAAGGAAATGTTGTAAACAGTGCAGTTTTAGCAAACAATCAAAAATAATTCTAGCATAATTAAAAGGCATTTCAGCACAATTCAACCAGAATTTAAATGACCAAAATAAAATGTACTCATGTAATTCTTCCAAGTCATCTAAAGAGAATAACATGCTTAACACATACAACATGAGAACATAAAAAATCAGCATAAAGCTCAGATATAAGATGTTGATGAGTGCTTTCAGAAGGTGAGTTACAAAAGAATTAATCTTTGTCATCTCAGCCCTTTAGTCTATACTCTTCACAAATTGAATAAGAAAACTAGAATTCAGATTTTGAGCTCTAATCAATGAACTAGACTAACGGAACAATCACATGCATAAGAAGTTCAAACTGATATTTTCTGTCAACCAAAGATAACCAAGAATCATTAATACCCACTACTGCAGTCCACAGAAGATTGTAACAAGAATCACTTAATTCATTACTTCAAACCAAAAGCCAACGGACCATTAATGAAATCATAGAAACAAAACAGATTCAAGTAATGCTTTCTACTGTTAAGGAAAAATAGCAGGACAACAGATTAAGCGATCAGGTAAAGCACTACAAAAGTATTGGAACTTTTAAATACAACTTGACAACAGTAAGCAAGCTAGTGATTACTTTGCCAGTAGCAAGCAAACTTGTAGAGCTCAAAACTGAATTAGTAATCCTACCAATTTCAGAATTAGACCAACTAAATCACAGAGCAAAATTAAGCCCACAAAATTCACTTTTATATATCTCACAATGCATGAATCAAACCAGAACGGCACATACATATATAATCAAGTGGCGTAATTGGTTTAAAACCATACACCACCTCGAACGGGCACAATTGAGTAGTCGAATGTACCGCCCTATTGTACGCAAACTCCACGTGCGGCAAACAATCTTCCCACTTTTTTAGATTCTTCTTGATCATCGTTCGTACTAGCATTGAAAGTGTTCTATTCACCACATCCATTTGTCCATCCGTTTGTGGGTGACAAGTTGTTGAGAATAACAACTTTGTCCCAAGCTTGGCCCATAAAGTCTTCCAAAAGTAGCTCATGAACTTGACGTCACGATCTGAAACAATCGTCCTTGGCATGCCATGCAATCTTACAATTTCCCTGAAAAACAAGTCAGCTACATGTGACACATCGTCGCTTTTATGACAGGGAATAAAATGTGCCATTTTTAGAACCTATCCACAACTACAAAAACTGAATCCCTCTCCTCTTAGTCCTAGGCAATCCTAAAACAAAGTCCATACTAATATCCTCCCAAGGTACACTAGGAACAGGAAGTGGAGTATATAAACCATGTGGATTAAGTTTAGATTTCGCTTTGTGACATGTCACACATCGATGTTCAAACCTTTCAACATCACGCCTCATTTTAGGCCAATAAAAGTGATCGCTCAGCATCATGAAGGTCTTCTCTCTTCCAAAGTATCCCATTAATCCACCTGCATGAGATTCCTGCAATAAAAGCAGACGCACGGACGAATCTGGAATACATAATTTGTTAGCACGAAACAAGAACCCATCATGTAAATGAAACTTGTCCCATCATTTCCCATCTTTGCATTTAGAATATGGTTCTGAAAATTCATGGTTGGAAGCATACAAATCTTTCAAACTCTCTAATCCGGTACTTTTACTTCTAATTGATTCAAAAGCACATTCTTTCTAGATAAAGCATCAGCTACCACATTCTCTTTTCCTTTCTTGTACTTAACAACATATGGGAAAGTTTAAATGAATTCTACCCATTTGGCATGTCTACGGTTCAGTTTAGCTTGGCTTTTCAAATATTTCAAAGCTTCATGATTAGAGTGAATAACAAATTCTTTAGGCCAAAGATAATGTTGCTAAGTCTGAAGCACATGTACTAAAGCATACAATTCTTTATCATACACAGGGTAGTTTAATTGAGCACCTCCTAGTTTCTCACTAAAGTATGCTACGGGTTTTCCTTCTTGCATCAAAACACCACCAATACCTATTCCACTAGCATCACATTCAATTTCAAAAGTCTTAGTGAAATCAGGCAAAACAAGCAAAGGTGCTTCTATTAAATGTTTCTTTAGCTCTTGAAAAGCTTTTTCTTGTGGTGCACCCCATTCAAACACAACACCCTTTTTAGTTAATTCATTTAATGGAGCAGCAA
The DNA here is from genome assembly GCA_036346255.1 of Ampelocalamus luodianensis. Taxonomy (NCBI): domain Eukaryota; kingdom Viridiplantae; phylum Streptophyta; class Magnoliopsida; order Poales; family Poaceae; genus Ampelocalamus; species Ampelocalamus luodianensis. The sequence continues at coordinate 59,741,618 of CM070617.1, read as the reverse complement.
TGGTGCTGAAATCTTTAACAAATCGACGATAAAAACTAGCAAGACCATGAAAGCTTCTGATTTGACTGACATTCACGGGGGTAGGCCAATTCTTAATTGCTTCAGTTTTAGATTCATCTACCTTAATACCTTGTGCAGAAACAACATAGCCTAAGAACACCACTTTATCAGTACAAAAAGTGCATTTATCAAGATTGGCATGCAGTTTCTCATTTCTAAGCACTTCTAGTACTTGTCTAGTATGACCAATGTGTTCATCCATCGTTTTGCTATAGATCAAAATGTCATCAAAGTATACCACAACAAATTTACCAATGAATATTCTTAAAACATGATTCATCAATCGCATGAATGTACTAGGTGCATTAGATAAACCAAAAGGCATGACTAACCACTCATACATCCAAATTTAGTTTTAAAAGCAGTCTTCCATTCATCACCAGGTTTCATCCTAATCTGATGGTATCCACTCCTCAAATCAATTTTAGAGAATATAACAGCACCATTAAGTTCATCTAGCATATCATCTAACCTAGGAATAGGATCACGATATCTAACAGTGATATTGTTAATGGCACGACAATCAACACACATTCTCCATGTACCATCTTTCTTAGGAACAAGAATTACAGGAACAGCGCAAGGACTAAGACTTCGCGTACATACCCTTTCTCAAGTAGCCCTTGCACTTGGTGCTGAATTTCCTTGGTCTCCTCCGGATTGTTACGGTATGGTGGACGATTTGGAAGTGATGCGCCGGGAACTAGATCAATTTGATGCTCTATTCCGCGTAATGGCGGAAGTCCCGCCGGTATCTCCTCCGAAACACATCCTCAAATGCCTGCAAAAGAGAGAAAACACCACTAGGGAGAGAGGTTAAGTCGTTAGTTGAAAGCAAAACAGTTGCATCTTTGTACACAAGTACAAAGTGCATCTTTGATGGGTCATTGCTCACATCTCTTAAATCTGATTTTGTGGCTAACATAACCAACTGAAAGCATCTAGGCCCCTAAAAATAGGTTTTGGTAATTAATGATAATATGTGAATATGGGACTTATGTGTTTGTTGAGTATTTACTAAGTTAAGTCCAAATGGTGAGTATGATCTTGAAGATGCACGCTAAAGGATATCGTGAAGATTAAATATGGATCAAATCAAGGTACAAATAGCTTAGGATCCTTTTACATTTTACCAGTCTCAGGAGAAATAGTTGAAAGACCGAATTATAGGATAAATACCGTACTATTAAGAGGGATCATGTCCATGTAACTTGATAACACACTCTTGTGCTTTGAGGATCAATTTAGGATCATACATGAAATTGATTTTCCTTTGAAAAGCATCCGTTGCACTGTCTAGATAATCGGTAGTACCGGTGTGTTCACGCGGTACTACCGGAAAACGGTACAACCGGGCTTGTAGTGCGGTACTACCGCACCCCGGTCGTTCCGTATAAAAGGCGGTATGTTTTTTCCAGAGAACATGTTTTTTGAGTGTCTTGGTGTAAACCCTCTGAACGGTAGTACCGCTGTTCAAAAGCGGAACTACCGCACACCCCCGGTAGTACCGATTATGTGACGGTACGTTTTTTCCAATAGTAATGCAGTTTGAAATTTCTCGTGGAACGGTAGTACCGCTGCCATCGGGCGGTATGACCGGGAAAGCGGTAGTACCGCATGTTCTTGGCGGTAGTACCGCTCTGCAATTCTAACGGCTATTTCAGTGCATTTAATGTCTTCCTTTGTAGCAATTCTTGTCTTTGGTGGTAAAGTGCGATGAGTACCGCATTTACTTGGCGGTAGTACCGTAATTCGCTGATTTCTGGGGATTTCCTCCCCAACGGTTATATTTGTTGGTTGGGGGTATTTATACCCCCAACTGCTCAAGGGCTGAGTGCTAGAGTTCATTTAACATCAATAGAGCCTTGAGCATTCACTCAACACCAAAATTCCCTTGTGCATTCATTGTGAGGTGGTTGAGTTCTTTCAAGTGCATTCATTCATTCTAGATTGATCCCATTGCACTTGTGAGTTGTCAAGCGAAGGTCATCGATTTGTTACTCTTGAAGTTTTGCCGAACTCCTAGACGGCTTGGAGGCGCTTGCACGGTGATCTCTTCAAAAAAATTGTGAAGAGGCTCGATGCCGAGATTGTGAGTGGTTCGGTGTTCACCATCTCCGGAGCGGAGGAAGAACAACCATAGTGATCGAGGGAAGGCTTAATTCGTGGAGCCGGCTTGAGTGGTCAAGCTTACTCAACGTGGACTAGTGAAGACCGGCAAGTCTTCGATACCACGGGAAAACATCGTTGTTGCATTGTGGTTATTTCTAGTCTTTACTCTTCCGTATTTATATTTCTAGCTTGATCTTTGTGCTTGTATTGTTTAGCTAGAAGTATAACTTGTTTAGACTAAGTTGTTAATTGGCTTAACTCGTTATTTTGTGAAAAAGTTTAAAAACCTCCTATTCACCCCCCTATAGTCGGTTATCCTTGATCCTAAAAGTGGTATCAGAGTAAGGTCTCTCAATTTATTAGACTTTACCGTCTAAGAGAGAATGGATGGCTAGTGAGGGTGTGCCTATAGGAAAGGCTCCTTTGTTTGATGGCTCAAATTATTCTTATTGGAAAATTGGAATGTCCATTTTCTTAAAGGTCATGAGTTCAAACATATGAAAAATTGTAAATGAGGGTTAGGTTATGTCTCTTGATCCTACAAACTCCACGGTTCAAGATGAACGTAATGCTCATTTAGATACTCAAGCTATGAATGCTCTCTTTGGTGCCTTGAACGCGGATGAGTTCAATAGGGTGAGCAATTTGGAGACCGCTCATGCTATTTGGACTACCCTCTCCAAAATTAATGAGGGCACATCCACGGTCAAAGAAGCCAAATTGCATAGACTTCGGATTAAATATGAGATATTCATAATGTTGCCTCATGAAAACATCACCAAGATGTATTCAAGACTCAACAACATTGTGAATGAACTCAAAGGTCTTGGTACTAACCTTCTTGATGTTGATGTTGTGCGCAAGATGCTTAGGGCGCTCCCGGATAAATACGAGACGTTGGTGACATTATTTCTCAACTCTCCCGAGTTGCCAAGAATGACACCAACCGGTCTTTTGGGCAACCTCATCACAAACGAACTATACAAGAAGGACAAGGAAGAGCTCTTGGAGTCATCTTCATCTAAGAAGAAAATTACCGCTTTCAAGGCTAAAGCGGAGTCAAGTGACGATAAGGATGAAGAAGAAGACTCGGATGAGGAGTATGCTCTCCTTGTGAGGAAAATGAAGAAATTCATGAGAAGACGCCCACATCGAAACTTCAACTTCAACAAGTACAAGAAAGGGCAATCCTCAAATGACAACAAGCGATATAGCAACATTCGTTGTTATGGATGTGATGAAAAGGGGCACATAATCTCAAATTGCCCCAACAAGAAGGATGACAAAGATAAACTGAGAGACCATGTGGAGGTCATCCCTTGTGTGTGATGAGTAATTGACATTGGTTTAGGTAAGTCGAGTTTGGTTTGAGTGGTTCGGAGTCGAGTCGTTGCGTGGTGCAGTCGGGCTCGATCGGACTTTGGTCAAACTTGGTCGTACGGGATTAGGTTGCATATTCTGTTTGTTCGATGAGTTTGGACTTGGCATGGTAAGTGATGGTAGTTATGCTTTCATGTATCGGCGGTGCTATTTGATGTGTTTCTTATGCGTGTGACCGCAGGACATCGGGTGAAGTCGTGGCGAGACACGGTGGACCGGACTAAGCGCAGTGGCGCCGAGGTCGAAGCGTTCGGGATGTGTCGAAGGCGATGTGGACTCAAGGTGGTTGCGAGGCATGCAAGACAAGGAGCGCGGTGAAGTCGTGGCAAGACACGGTGGGGTGGACTAGGCGCGGTGGCGCCGAGGTCGAGCGGTCGAGATGTGTCAAGCGGCGTGGACTTGAGATGGTTGCGAAGTCGTGGCGAGACACGGTGGATGGACTAGGCGCAAGTGGCGGCGAGGTCGAACGGTCGGGATGTGTCGAAGGCAGCGTGGACTCGAGGTGGTTGCGGCGTGCAAGACAAGGAGCGCGGAAGCTTCCCGGAAGGTGCAGGAGGGCGAAACGGGAATTTCGCAAGGCTGCACAAGCGGGAGCGGGCTCCGTTGGACTTAGCGGGCGTAATAGGGTGGAGACCCGTTAGCTATGGGCTATAAATAGGTTGGAGGGGCTGCAAGCCCAGGTGAACACTTCAAGGGATTTTAGGGTTTCCTTTAGTCAAAAGAGGCTTTAGAGTCTGCTTTGGCTTTAGGCTTTAGTGGTTGAGAGTTGTTGGTGGAGGCAGAGTTGTGTTCCCTCTGTGTCCCCTTCGTTGGGTTCTTGAAAAACTGTGTATCATTTCCTCTCAAGCATGTATGGGTTGTGTTCTTGAGTTGGAGAGGGAGAGGATGGTTTGACGAGCTTGTAATCTTTCTTGTTCGATTGTCCTTGCGTATTGGGACGTATCTCTTTGTATCTCACTCTTGATTCAATGAGTGGAAACCTGAAGTTTTCTTCTATTCATGCTCTCTGTCCTCTCTGTTCTTGTTCTCCTTTTTGGTTGATTCCTGAGATTTCGTGTTGTAAGTTTTTGCTTGAATTCTTGCTGTGATCTAACTTGCTGCAACACGTGGGAACCCATCTAGGGTTATCTTGATCATCAATTACCCACGAGCAAGTCTCTAGATCGATTTCGTTTTGACTCGGTTTTGAACCACCTTCACTCAAATGGAGAAATATCTGAACTTTGGCAAAGATCTTCACGATCGTTGCTCGAAATAGGTTCCTGACATCCTTGAGAAGGTGTGTGTCAAGTCTCGTGAAGTTTGGAGTTGTGGAGCAAAAGTTAGATCAATTTTCGATTTTGAAATCGTGCTGAAGTTCAGTTTCTTGTGCTGATTTTACTGTAGCTATAAGTACTATTCATTTCGAGTTCTTGCTCACGTGCATCAGTCAGAGCTGTAGCCAGTACTATTCTTTCGAGCCCTATTCTTTATCGAGTATTGTTCATCGAGTTATATTCATTTCGAGTGCTAGCTACGAGCACTGCAACACGACACTATAGCTACGAGTACTGTAGCATCGAGTACTATTCATCTCGAGTTCTTGCTACGAGTACTGTAGCAAGACATTGTAGCTTCGAGTACTCTTCTTTCGAGCACTGATCATTTTGAGTACAAGCTATGAGTACTATTCATCGACCACTATAGCTTCGAGTACTGTTCATCAGGCTATCACCTTGTGTTTGTGGTCGTTTCTTTTGGGGTTTTGATTGGATTCAATACAAGTCTTCCGCTGTGCTTGATTGATTGATCTTCATAGCTTTCATAGATATTGGAGTGAGATTCGTATTGAATTTGATTTGGGAGAAAAAGAGTTTGTGCTCCTATTCACCCCCCCCCCCTCTAGTCGCCTTTCCGGTCCTACAATTGGTATCAGAGCCGGTTAGCTCTAATCAATAGATCTTAACCGGTCTCAAGAGCCATGGCGACGGACAAGTACTCGACCAAGCCGCCCACTTTCGATGGCATCGATTACCCTTTCCGGAAGAGTCGAATGGAGACATACATCCGGGCTCGAGTGCGCTATCGGCGCAAGGTCAAGGTCGGTTTGTTGTTCCTGCCGATGAGAACATCAATTTGGGAATATGCATGATGTTGAGGCAAGCGCTAAGGCAAGGAACATCATTATTTCAGGGCTGAGTCGTAGCGAAGTTCGATCGCATCTCTCACCGTCGTCCGCCTCGATATCGGGTGACCCTCGGCGCATACCATGAGGCACCACCGGATCAAGACGGTTCGGCAGGACCGATTCAGCGAGAATATAACAAATTCGAGATGCTTGCTGGTGAGTCCTCAATGAGTGCTTCGCGCGTTTCCACAAGATCTTAAGCAACCTCCGGCGGTCGGTCTCACATACCCGACTCGGACAACGCTCGTTAGATGCTCGCGGCACTTGATCTGCGTGTTTGGGAGATGAAAGTGACCACCATCAAGGACACGCAGACCTCTCGACCTTGACTCTTGACGCTACCGACTCACGCCTCAAGACTCACGAGATTAGCGTTGTCTCTCGTAAGTCGAAGTCACGATCGATGGCTTTGGTCACCGATCCAACGTTGGCTTTCGGTTCCTCTTCTTCGATTCTCTTTGCGGATTCTCCTTGCTCGCTCTCGTGACATAAGCGATGATCGATTAGAGCGACTGCGGATGAGCACCGCCCTCCTTGCTGAAGATTCTCCCATGCTTACAAGGGAGGAGGGACGAGAAGAGAGGAGGACCGATGATTTGCCAGTGTGGTGGCCCCAACCACATTGGGCAAAGCGCCCCAAGCCGGAGAAAGGCAAGAATGACTATGGCGGTTCGGGCAAGAATGACTACACCGACAAGAACGCAACAAGAAGCCTCCGGCTCTGCACAAGGCAAGAAGAAGTTCGCAACTTTGGCAAAGCCAAGAAGCTCTTCTCGCGTCCTCACCGCCGGCGACCTCTACCTCGGCGAGGTGGAAGGATGGAGCGACGACGACGGGACGGGTGACCAAGAGCCCAAGGATGGCGGCAACGACTTCTCGGCATGTGCTTCATGGCCTCAAGGGCGAATCGAGCGACAATGAGTGTACTCGACTCGGACGAGGTATGCCCCACCTACGACCAGCTCAATCATGCTTTTCTTAAGCTAGGTGGTTTTCATGCTAGAGCTAGGGCTAGGTGTCTTGAGTTAAAGAAGGAAGTAGATAGACTATCACAGAGCTTACTTCTCTTACATCCGCTCCCTCCAGTGATAATTGTGATACATGATGTGCTCTATTGGGTGACATGGAGAAACTAAGGACCTCGCATGATAGTGTGTCCTCCGAGCTTGATATTGTTAAGGTGAAGAATGTTAGTGCGCTTCTTTGAGTTAGAATTGAGTAGGATGGTTGTTACCCTACTTACTCACGATGAGACTACTTCTCCCAACTCATGTGAGGATAAGAACATTCTTTGCTAGAGGATCTTATGCCATGTTCCTTGATCTGCCCGAGTCTTGTGAAAATTGCAATAACTTGAAGATGAACTTAAAATGGGCAGATCATAAAATTCTTGAACTACAAGCTTCTTTACTTGGCCGATTGATTCTTGCTTAAATTGTCCTAAGTTAACTGCTGAACTTGAAGCTGTCTCCAAACAGTTTCAAGATATGATTGATCATGATAGAAAGTTGGCACAGTTTGCTACTAAGGACCCTGTTAGCTCACCATGCATTAATTGTAACAAACTAAAATCTGACTCGATTGCTTTGGATGAGAAATGTGTGAAGCTAACTAAGGACCTTCTAGAGAAGCCACATTATGTGTGTAATGTGATTGTGGAGAAGGGGGAGAAGCCCCAGGGTAAGGATGAGACGCTTAGCGACGTGAACCAACTAGCTAGCAGTAGGACTGTCCCTTCAGAGTCGGTTGTGCGTGCACAAGCCATTCTTCCCTCTGCTGCTGGTTCTTCTTTTGCTCATTTACCTTCTGCTGTCTCTTCTTCCCCCTGCTCTTCTTGCACCTCTCTCTTTCGGGAGTGTCAGTACCTTATGAACACTCTCGAGAGATTTGTAGGAGGCAAGAAGAAGCTCAATCTTCTTCTAGACCAATCTAAGATCTGCAGATTTAATCAAGGTCTAGGATATGATTTTTATGAGGACATAAGGAAGCATCCACCTGCCGTGCTTAGACCCATAGCACCAGGTGTGATCGAGACTAAGCCTAGGAAGTCAGCGGGCTATGTCCAGGGGATTTCTGACAGTAAGGTGATTGCACCTACCGCTTGACCTCTCGAGGCGAAGCCTCCCGTCGCTTCTACCTCTCACAAGGTGAAGTATCAGCGCACTTCTGTCGAAGGATGGACACCTGATCGATCGATGCTTCAGCGCGCCAAGATCGCGTAGAGACCGTGTTGAGTCTCTTGGGCGTATTCGGTCGGCCCGGACCTTGAGTGCACCCGGGACCAACACGAGGTCTAGGACTATTGAGTGCGTGGTTGGGCGATGTCGAGGACTCGGTTTCTGCGAGTTTTACGGTTTTGTCCTCGATATGCTCACGGTCGTGACTTCCGCCATCGACGAGGGTAAATCTCATTTTCCTCATCAAGACACTACCCGGCGTTTCAAAGCATGTTGTAGATGCTCCGACTCGCTCCCTCGTAGCAGTTGGACCTAGCAACAGCTTCAAGTCTACTCATAGACCTTCTGCTTTGAGTGACAGAGAGCGTAGGGTAGATAGAGGTCAGTCGTGCTTGACTATCTCATCTGCTCGACATGTTACTCAGTATTGGGTGCCAAAATCACTGTTGATTTACCCCAGTGCTGAGACTTTACTCTTTTGTTGACTCAAGTTCGCCGGGCAGGGAAGGGAAAGGTTTGGCTCATCGACTCCGGGTGTTCTCGACACATGACCGGAGATTCTTGTTGGTTTTCTTCCCTAGTCTGTGCTCCAGGTGATGAGAAGATCACCTTCGGAGATGCTTCATCTGGGCGCGTCATCGCCAAAGGTACTGCGTGCGTGAATGATTCTTTCATTTTGAAAGATGTTGCCTTGGTTAGTAAGTGCGGTACAATTTGCTTTCGGTTTCTCGACTTACTGATGATGGTTTCGAGGTGAGCTTTAAGAAAAATAATTGCAAAATTCTTGATTTTTGAGTAGACGGTTTATGGATTTCGTTATGGGAGGATCTTTCGTGCTTTGAGTTTTACGAGTCATCTGGCGATCCTCTCGGTGTTTAGTTGCTTCTTAGTCCTCGACCTCTCTTTACGGCATAGGAGACTTGGTCATATTGGATTTGACCATTTGACCGGAGTTAGCGCCACGATCTCATTCGTGGTGCGCGAAACTCAAGATGGTCAAAGATCTTGTTTGCACTCCATGCCAAGACGCGGCAAGATGGTTTCCGCTTCTCATCCTCGGTCCACGATTACTATGACCGATGCAGGACAAGCTGCTCCACATGGACACAGTTGGACCAGCTCAGTCTGATCGATGAGGAGGAAGTGGTATGTTCTTGTTGTGGTCGATGACTTCTCGAGGTATTCTTGGGTGTTTTTCTTAGCCTCGAAGGATGAGACATTTTCACATTTCGAGGTCATTTTAGTAGGCTTTCTGTTGAGCTTCGGGTGCCTTACAAGCGATCCGCAGTGACAATGTACGGAGTTCAAGAATTCCTACTTTGAGAGTTTTGTGGGAGGCAGTGTAGAGCACGGTTCTCTTCTCCATCGTCCTCGTGAGAATGGCGTTGTGGAGAGGAAGAACTGTACCTTAGTCGAGATGGCCGGGCGATGCTTGATGAGTACTCTACAGGAAGTTTTGGGCTAAAGCCATTGCGACCGCGTGTCATGTTTGAATCGAGTTTTCTTGGGCACACTTGCACGCACTTCTTATGAGTGAGATACGGGCGAAAGCCAGCGTCTCTCATTTTTGTGTGTTTGGTTGCAAATGGTTTATTTCAAGTGCGGGAACCTAGACAAGTTCGAGTCACGTTCTGTGGCGGTATCTTTCTAGGCTACTCGACTTCTTCGCGGCTTTAGGTGCGGAACTTGAGTCTAGCAAGTTGGTAGAGACTGCGAGGTGACCTTTGCGAGGCGGTCAGGGACTAGGCGGATATCTCGAGTTCTTTAGAGCGATCCGAGACCATCTTTGTGGATGATGAGGGCGATGGAGGCGATGGTTGTTTACGATCTAGCTCCTCATCCTCCCTTGAGATGCCTTCTTCCACGGCACCTCAAGGTGATCGCCCTACCTCACCGCTTCCTCGGAGCTAGTGGCTCTGTCCTGCCTCGTGCGCACACGAGGTAGAGGCCACTTCTTCTCCTCATCAGGACCTCCCGACATATCTAGAAAAGGCATCCTTGAGCAGATTATTGGAGACCTCTTGAGCGTGTCACACGCTCTAAGTCAGCTTTCTCAGTCTGTCTCCATTACGCCTTTGTTGCCTCCTTTGAGCCCAAGGGCGTTTGTCACGCCCTTTACGATGAGTCTTGGGTCAATGCCATGCATGAGGAGCTAGAAAATTTCGAGAGGAACAAGGTGCAGTCGCTTTGTCGAGCCCCACGAGTCACAATATTATTGGGACTAAGTGGGTGTTCAAGAACAAGCAGAGCGAGGATGGAGTGGTTATTCGAAACAAGGCTAGACTGGTAGCTCATGGGTTCTCTCAGGTTGAGGGTCTAGATTTTGAGGAGACCTTTGCCCCTGTAGCTTGACTAGAAGCCATTAGAATCCTGCTTGCCTTTGCGACTTCTAAGGGTTTCAAGCTCTACAGGATGGATGTCAAGAGTGCCTTTCTCAATGGCTTTATTGAGGAAGAGGTCTCGTCCACTGACCTCCAGTTTGAAAACCCCAAATACCCAAACCATGTCTTCAAGCTTTCCAAAGCTTTGTATGGACTTAAGCAAGCCCCGGGAGCTTGGTATGAGAGGCTTAAGTCCTACTTGTTAAGTCATGGTTTTGAGATGGGTAAAGTAGACAAGACCTTGCTCATCCGCCGGCATGGCACCGACTTTCTGCTCGTTCGGATTTATGTGGATGACATCATATTTGGCGGCTCTTCCCATACTCTGGTTTCACAGTTCTCGAATGTCATGAGCACCGAGTTTGAGATGAGTATGATGGGTGAGTTGACTTTCTTCTTTGGCTTTGGATCAAGCGGACTCGGAGGTACCTTTCTTCATCGGGAAAGTACACTCGTGACCTCTGAGACGCAACCGACATGAGTGATGGTAAGCTTGTGTCGACTCCCATGGCTTCTACAGCCTATCTTGACCCAGATAAGGATGGCGAGCTAGTTGATCAAAAGGAGTTTCGCAGCATGATTGGCTCCCTCTTGTACCTCACTGCCTCGAGACCAGACATACATTTTTCTGTGTGTCTGTGCGCTCATTTTCAGGCTTCTCCTCGCGTCTCTCACCGTCAGGCGGTGAAACGCATCTTTCGGTACCTTCGAGCTACCATTGACTATGGTATCTGGTACTCTTCCTCATCCTGTCTTTCCTTGAGAGCCTTCTCGGATGCAGACTTTGTCGGCTGTAGGATAGATAGGAAGAGCACTTCTGGCACCTACCAATTTATTGGTACTTCTCTTGTTTCCTGGTCTTCAAGGAAGCAGTCCGGTGTTGCACACTCCACCGCAGAGGTCGAGTACGTTGCTGCAGCCAGTTGCTGTAGCCAAGTGCTTTGGATGGCTTCGACCCTGCGGGACTTTGGGTTAGTCATAGATAGTGTTCCACTCTTTTGTGATAACACTTCTGCGATTAACATTGCTAAGAACCATGCGGCACTCTCGGACCAAGCATATTGATATTCGCTTTCACTTCCTTAGAGACCATGTAGAGAAGGGCGATATAGTGCTCCAGTTTGTGGAGAGTGACCACCAGTTGGCTGACATCTTCACCAAGCCATTGGATAGTTCGAGGTTTTCAGCTCTACGAGGAGAGCTTGGGGTGGTCTGTCCTTATGGATTTGTAGTGAGGGGTTTCTATTCTTTACTGCTTTACTATACTAATTATGCTCTTACTCCTTGTTGTTGCATTGCATTTTGGGTGCATTTGGGATTAGTCCTCCTAGCATAGATTAGAGTGTTTCTCTAGTCGAGTTGCTTAGTCTTCCTACTCTTATCTTGTGGTTCTAGGATGCTGCTTATTAGCTGTCTCTCTTCTCACTAGGTTGAGCACACTCACTGCTTTTTGGTTCTAGCAAGGGTCGGGCCACCCTCGGGTAGACAGGGTATGTGTTTGCTCCTAGGTGTGTTAGGTGGGCAGATGATAGTCCTAGAGTCATATGGGGTAGATGAGAGTCAGTCTAAGTCATAGTTTTCTCTATATCTTATCTATGCTTTAAGGATTGCCTATTTACTGTTTTCTTTGCTAGCTTCTCGTTTTTATTGCTTTAGATCAGGGGGAGTTCTTTTGGGGGCTACTGGAGCTTAATTTTGACTTAACTCAACTTGAACTAAAAATTGCATCTAATGTTGAGAGGGAGCTAGACTTTCTTGCATTTTCAGTATCTAGCATTGTAATATATTTGCATTGAGTCTTGATTATTATCCTGTTATGACATGCTTCAATGCTTTACACCTTGCCATGACTTGTGCTTAGTTTGCTAGATTTATCATGACTTCATATGTATGGACTAGCTTACGCCATGATAAGTTAATTAAAATTGTTCAACAAACTAAAACTTGTCATGTTAGCACTCGAGATTAGTCTTTCTTGAGCTATCCTTTTATGATTCATGCCATGTCAAATAGGCTGGGTAAAGCGTTGAATCTATAATGAGCCTTAGATTGAGCTGTTTTAGTCTCTTGATGTTGCATGAGTTAGCACAACTTGTTAAAAGGCAAAAAGATCTCTTTTGTGCGAAAAAACTGATCTCACCAATTCTTTCCTATGAGACGGCTTGCCATTGCACTTGGCATGAACTTAGGGGGAGTTTTGGGTGACCTAGACTATCTTCTTAAGCTTCTCGCTTGGAGTAGTCGCATAAGGCTTGAGACCTAGCACATGATAAAACAAAAATCTGGTTGGCAACAACCATGAATTTCAAAAGAAAATATGTTTTATGTGTTCAATTTGCTTAAAGCTACAAAAAGAATCAAGTACTTAACTAATGTTTCAATCTTGAGCATAGCTCTCTATTTGGTCTCAATAGTACTTTCTTGTTCGCTTAGCTTATTGACATGGCTGCATCATCCTTGGATATCTCTAGCTAGACTTTGCTCATTGATGACTTGACTTACTCATAAAATGCATTACATTTTAGATTGTCATCTATGTGCTCTAATGGCTTATATTTATGTTGTCATGATCTAGATAGCCTTTTATTGAGTTATGGTGGGTGTAGTTCATTATGGTCATTATGGATAATTCTCATGGCTCAAAATGCTTAGAAATAATCAAACTTGATCTTTTCAACCATATTTGTGATCTTATTCTCTCTTTTACTTTCTTGATCGTTTATTGCCAAAGGGGAGAATAGAGAAGAAAAAGCTAGTTTGGGATCTTTTAGAGCTTTGGAGAAAAATTTGCTCTTTAGTTGTTGCTCTAGTATTCCTTACATAAACATGGTTATTAGTTTCATTCTTTTCTTTGGACCATGTTGGACTTTGCAAATCAAACTCAACTTCATCTTTTTAGGTTTGTCAATATACTCATCAAGGGGAGATTGAGAGACCATGTGGAGGTCATCCTTGTGTGTGATGAGTAATTGACATTGGTTTAGGTAAGTCAAGTTTGGTTTGAGTGGTTGGTCAGTCGTTGCGTGGCGCGATCGGGCTCGATCGGACTTTGGTCAAACTTGGTCGTGCGGGATTAGGTTGCATATTCTGTTTGTTCGCGGGTTTGGACTTGGCATGGTAAGTGATGGTAGTTATGCTTTCATGTATCGGCGGTGCTATTTGATGTGTTTCTTGTCCGTGTGACCGCAGGACATCGGGTGAAGTCGTGGCGAGACACGGTGGACGGACTAAGCGCGGTGGCCGAGGTCGAGCGGTCGGGATGTGTCGAAGCGATGTGGACTCAAGGTGGTTGCGAGGCATGCAAGACAAGGCGCGGTGAAGTCGTGGTAAGACACGGTGGGTGGACTAGGCGCGGTGGCGCGAGGTCGAAGCGGTCGGGATGTGTCGAAGACGGCGTGGACTCGAGGTGGTTGCGGTCGTGGCGAGACACGGTGGGTGGACTAGGCGCAAGTGGCGCCGAGGTCGAGCGGTCGGGATGTGTCGAAGGCGGCGTGGACTCGAGGTGGTTGCGGCGTGCAAGACAAGGAGCGCGGAAGCTTCGGAAGGTGCGGGGAGGCGGCGGGAATTTCGCAAGGTCGCACAAGCGGGAGCGGGCTCCGTTGGACTTAGCGGGCGTAATAGGGTGGAGACCCATTAGCTATGGGCTATAAATAGGTTGGAGGGGCTGCAAGCCCAGGTGAACACTTCAAAGGATTTTAGGGTTTCCTTTAGTCAAAAGAGGCTTTAGAGTGCTTTGGCTTTAGGCTTTAGTGGTTGAGAGTTGTTGGTGGAGGCAGAGTTGTGTTCCCTCTGTGTCCCCTTCGTTGGGTTCTTGAAAGACTGTGTATCATTCCCTCTCAAGCATGTATGGGTTATGTTCTTGAGTTGGAGAGGGAGAGGATGGTTTGACGAGCTTGTAATCTTTCTTGTTCGATTGTCCTTGCGTATTGGGACGTATCTCTTTGTATCTCACTCTTGATTCAATGAGTGGAAACCTGAAGTTTTCTTCTATTCATGCTCTCTGTCCTCTCTGTTCTTGTTCTCCTTTTTGGTTGATTCCTGAGATTTTGTGCTGTAAGTTTTTGCTTGAATTCTTGCTGTGATCTAACTTGCTGCAACATGTGGGAACATGGGTTATCTTGATCATCAATTACCCACGAGCAAGTCTCTAGATCAGATTTCGTTTTTGACTCAGTTTTTGAACCACCTTCACTCAAATGGAGAAATATCTGAACTTTGGCAAGGATCTTCACGATCGTTGCTCGAAATAGGTTCCTGACATCCTTGAGAAGGTGTGTGTCAAGTCTCGTGAAGTTTGGAGTTGTGGAACAAAAGTTAGATCAATTTTCGATTTTGAAATCGTCTTTGAAGTTCAGTTTCTTGTGCTGATTTTCTTGTAGCTACGAGTACTATTCATTTCGAGTTCTTGCTACGAGCCTTTGTAGCATCAGTCACAGAGTAGCTTCGAGTACTATTCTTTGAGCCCTATTCTTTATCAGTCTTGTTCATCGAGTTATATTCATTTGAGTGCTAGCTACGAGCACTCTGAGACGACATCTTGTAGCATCGAGTACTATTCATCTTGAGTTCTTGCTCTGATCTTGTAGCAAGACATCGTAGCTAACCAGTACTCTTCTTTGAGCACCGATCATTTCAGTACAAGCTACGAGTACTATTCATCGACCACTATAGCTTCGAGTACTGTTCATCAGGCTATCTCCTTGTGTTTGTGGTCGTTTCTTTTGGGGTTTTGATTGGATTCAATACAAGTCTTCCGCTGTGCTTGATTGATTGATCTTCATAGCTTTCATAGCTATTGGAGTGAGATTCGTATTGAATTTGATTTGGGAGAAAAAGAGTTTGTGCTCCTATTCAAACCCCCCCTCTAGTCGCCTTTCCGGTCCTACATAAACCATTAAAGAAGAAGAAATTCGATGGAAAGAAGAAGCTTTTCAAAAGGCTTCACGAAAAGGGCAAAAATGAAGCTCGCATTGGAGAGTGGGATTCCGATGAAGAATATTCGGATTCCGACTCCGAATCAAGTGATGAAGAGTCTTCTAAGAAAATAGGACTTGTCGGCATCGCCATAAAGGAAGCTCCTTCACTCTTCGCGTCTCCTACATGCTTTATGGCAAAAGGAGATAAGGTAAAATCCATTGATGATAATGCTCCTTCATATGATGAATTAATGGACATGGTTGAATATTTAAATGAGTATATTGGAAAAGAGAAATCAAAATTTAAAGTCTTAAAGAAAGATTACATCTCTCTAAAAGACTCTTATGAGGAGCTAAAAAAAGTTCATGATTCTCTCTTCCTAAAAGATATAGAAAAATCTCATTCAAATATTGGTATTACTTGTGATTTAATGAATGAGATGCCTAGAGTAGAAAATGCGTCAAATGCTAAATCCATGTCTAGTATTTCTACTTCTTGTGATGACTTACTATCCATATCTTGTTGCTCAAATGATAATTCAATTGTTGGTATGAATAATACTTGTGACCCTTTACTAATTGTTGGAAATCATGAGTTGAAAGAGGAAGTCACCAAGCTAAGTAAGAGCTTGAAAAGATGCTTCAAGGGTAAATCAACCTTTGACAAGTTATTGAGTGAGCAAAGGTGCTCCTTCAATAAGGAAGGACTTGGGTATGTGCCTAAGAAAGGTAAAAAAAACCGGTAAACAAACCTCGAAGGTTTGTTAAGCAAAGTGACAAATATTGCAATAAATGTGGTAAGATAGGACACATATCAAATGCTTGCTCAAATATAAATGTTAAATCCTATGGCATTTATGATTCTTGCTACATGCTTAAGAAATCTATTGATGGTAAAATAATTGTAAGATTTATTGGCACTTCGATTTTAGGTGCTAAAAAGAATGCTATTTGGGTGCCTAAAACCTTGGTCACTAACCTCCAAGGATCCAAACAAATTTGGGTACCTAAAAGAACTTGATTCTTGTTTTGTAGGTGAACTACAAGACCGGTGGAAAACATTGGGTGCTTGATAGTGGATGCACTCAACACATGACCGGTGATAGAAAAATATTCACCACATTCGAGAACGTAAAAAGAAGTGACAAGATCACATTTGGTGATAATAGTAAAGGAAAGGTAATTGGGTTAGGTAAAATCGCTATTTCAAATGATCTTTCCATTAACAATGTATCTTTAGTTGAATCACTAAATTTCAATTTATTATCTGTCGCTCAAATTTGTGATCTCGGTTTAATTTGTTCATTCTCTAATGAAGGTGTTTTAATTTCAAATGAAAAAGATAGTGATTTGATTTTCAAAGGTTTTAGATTTGGAAATCTTTACTTGGTAGATTTCTCCTCAAATGCATCATACTTACAAACTTGTTTAATTGCAAAAACTTCATTGGGTTGGCTTTGGCATAGAAGGCTAGCCCATGTTGGCATGATTCAACTTAAAAAGCTTTTCAAACATGATCTAGTTGTTGGCTTGAAAGATGTGAAGTTTGAGAAAAATCGACTTTGTAGTGCTTATCAAGCCGGTAAACAAGTTGCAAGCTCTCACCCTTCCAAGAGTATCATGTCAACTTCTAGACCATTGGAACTCTTACATATGGATTTGTTTGGGCCAACAACCTATAAGAGTATCGGGGGAATAGTTATTGTTTAGTTATCGTAGATGATCACTCTAGATATTCATGGGTGTTCTTCCTAGATGACAAGAGCGAAACCTCCGGAATCTTCAAAAGTTTTGCAAAAAGGGCTCAAAATGAATTTGATTTTAAAATAAAGCAAATCCGTAGTGATAATGGTTTCGAGTTCAAGAATACTAAAGTTGAAGACTTTTGTGATGAACTTGGAATAAAGCACGGACTTTCCACAACCTACACTCCGGAGCAAAATGGAGTTGTAGAAAGGAAAAATCGTACATTAATTGAAATAGCTAGGACAATGCTTGATGAATATAATACTTCCGATAGCTTTTGGGCGGAAGCAATTAACACCGCTTGTCATGCCATAAATCGTCTTTATTTGCATCGCCTTTTAAAAAAGACTTCCTTGAACTTCTGGTTGGAAGGAAACCGAACATCTCTTATTTTCATGTCTTTGGTTGCAAGTGTTATATTTTAAAAAAGGGGGTTCGTCTTTCAAAATTTGCAAGTCGTTGTGATGTTGGTTTCTTGCTTGGTTACTCTTCAAATAACAAAGCTTATCGTGTCTTCAATCAAAACTCCGGTTTAGTTGAAGAAAGACACGATGTTCAATTTGATTAAACTAACGGCTCTCAAGAACGGCATGAAAATTTGGATGATGTAGGTGATGAATTGTTAAGAAAGGCTATGAAAAATATGCAAATTGGCGACATCAAACCTAAAGATGAACCATCATCTTCTACTCAAGTTGAACCTCCTACCTCTTCCACAACAAGTCAAATTCAAGTGGAAGAAAACAATAATAAAGATGATCAACCATCCAACCTACCACCAAGAATCCACAATGCGATTGCAAAAGATCATCCAATAGATCAAATATTGGGTGATGTAAGTAAGGGTGTTCAAACTCGATCTCGTGTCGCTTTATTTTGTGAACATTACTATTTTGTCTCTTCTCTTGAGCCAAAGAATATAGATGAAGCACTTGATGATCCGGATTGGATGATTGCAATGCATGAAGAGCTTAATAATTTCATCCGAAACGAAGTTTAGACATTGGTGGATCGACCCAAAGAACACAATGTCATTGGCATAAAATGGGTGTTTAGAAACAAGCAAGATGAAAATGGTATGGTTGGAAGAAACAAAGCAAGATTGGTCGCACAAGGTTTCTCTCAAGTCGAAGGTTTGGATTTCGGTGAAACTTCCGTAGCTAGATTTGAATCAATTCGTATATTACTTGCTTTTGCATCATGCTTTGATATTAAATTATTTCAAATGGATGTCAAAAGTGCTTTTCTAAATAGAGAAATATCCGAACTTGTATTTGTTGAACAACCTCCCGGTTTTGAAGATCCTAAGAATCCTAATCACGTCTATAAACTCTCCAAGGCGCTCTACGGTCTTAAACAAGCTCCTAGAGCATGGTATGAACGCCTTAGAGATTTTCTAGTTTCAAAAGGGTTCAAAATCGTGAAAATTGATTCAACTTTATTCACTAAAGTATTAGATGATGATTTCTTTGTATGTCAAATTTATGTTAATGATATCATATTTGGTTCTACTAATCAAGACTTTTGCAAAGAATTTGGTGATATGATGTCTAGGGAATTTGAAATGTCCATGATTGGAGAATTTAGCTATTTTCTTCGACTTCAAATCAAGCAACTCAAAGATGGAACTTTCGTAAGCCAAACAAAGTATGCAAAAGACTTGATCAAGAGATTTGGGATGGAGGACGCAAAACCTATCAAAACTCCTATGGCAACAAATGGTCACCTCGACCTAAATGAGGGAGGTAAATCGGTAGATTTAAAGCTTTATAGATCTATAATTGGTAGTTTGCTTTATCTTACCGCATCTAGGCCCGATATTATGTTTAGCGTTTGCATGTGTGCGCGTTTTCAAGTTTCTCAAAAAGAGTGTCACTTGATGGCCGTAAAAAGAATACTAAGATATTTAAAGCATTCCTCTAGCATTGGCCTATGGTTTCCTAAAGGTGCTAAGTTTGATTTAATTGGATATTCGGACTCCGATTATGCTGGTTGCAAAGTGGACAGAAAAAGCACCTCGGGGAGTTGTCAATTCTTAGGGAGATCCTTAGTATCATAGTCATCCAAGAAACAAAATTCCGTAACTTTATCCACCGCCGAAGCTGAATATGTTTCCGCGGGAAGTTGTTGTGCTCAATTGCTATGGATGAGGCAAACTTTGATGGATTATGGGATTAAAATTGATAAAATGTCTCTTTTATGTGACAATGATAGTGCGGTGAAAATAGCAAATAATCCTGTCCAACACTACAGAACCAAACATATTGACATTCGCCACCATTTCTTAAGAGATCATGTGGGCAAGGGAGATATTGAAATTAGCCACATCCGAACCGAAGATCAATTAGCGGACATTTTAACCAAGCCATTAGATGAAGGCCGTTTTTGCAAATTGAGGAATGAATTAAATGTCATAGACTATTCAAATGTTAGTTGAAATTTTGCCTCATGTATTTTGATTGATTTGGTGTTATTCGAAAGCTTTTGAAAGAAAATATTTTCAAAATTTTATTAAGAATATCTATGTTCATAGAAACTATATTCTCATATAGACATTAATCTATTCTATGCATAATGATCCTTAACAATATTTATTTGAGTGCAAAACTAAGGATCATTTGCAAATTAATCTTAATCTCAAAGAAATCCAGAGCTGTCCCCTGTAGTCCCGGAAAATCGGAACTACCGGCGTTGAATCACGGTACTACCGCAGTGCGGTACTACCGGAGATAAAATGCGGAACTACCGCATCACGGAAACCGTGCGGGTTCTGATCTCTTCACCCATTTCACCTTCTCTCCCCAAACGGTATTACCGTTTTCCTCAATCGGCTTCCTCTCTCTCTCTCGGGTGCTCTCTCTCTCTCTCTCCCTCACCGAAGAACTCCAAAATCCTCTCTCAAATCCCAAATTCTCTTCGGCGGTTCTTCACTTCTTGGTGATTCCTAGCATCTCTAGGTCTTCACTCCTCCAATCTTCGAGGTAAATCGTCTAAAATCCTCGCTTTTACCGGATTATCTCAAACCCTAGGTCTAAATCAAGAATGATCTAAAATATTGCGGTTCTATGAGGTTCTAGTTGGGCAAAACAACATATTTGATGTTTAATGATGTTTATACATCTATTCCCTAGATTCAAACCATAATAAACAACGAATTATTCTTCAAAATCAAAAACCCTAGAACCGGGTCTGTAAAAGCGGTACTACCGCTCCTTGAGCACGGTACTACCGTCAACGGTACTACCGCTCTTTGAGCTCGGTACTACCGGCCAAGATTCGCGGTACTACCATTTTTACTGACAGAACCACAAATGTCATTTCATTCAATTTGATCCTAGTTTGATTAATCCTTTGATCTCTTTGTAACCTATCCTCTCCTTACTCAGATGGCAAGGACAAGGAATGCCACTCGCCAATCTGTTGGACCTCGTAGAGGTCAAACTTCTTCCTCCCATTCTCCTGGAGATCCAGTTGAAGATTCACATGACAAGGCCAAAGGTCCAGCGGCTTATGACTCTAAAGATGAGAAAGTTTCCTCTCAAGCTGGGTCGGGTTCTGGATCTGATTCAGAAGAAGAGATTCCAGCAGCATCTGATGAGGAGATGGAAGTACCAGTAGAGCCTCAAATTAATTTAAGGCTCATATCAGCTGATGACTATGCTATCCTGCGACACGAGGATCAGTACCTTCTGCCTAGCAACTCAATCAATCCCAGATTTCATACAAAGTTCCAGGAGCAAGTCTATGAGGAGGTATATGGCCAGAACAGAAAGTTTGCTGATCACAAGTGGATAAAGTGGCCACACATTAACAAATTAGAAAAATATAATGGCATATATGAGATGTTTTAGCAAGCTGGTCTTCATGAACTTGTAGCTCTAAAGCATAATTATGATCAGGAAATCATAAGGCAATTCTTTGCCACTCTCTATGTCTCTCCAGATTTCACCAAGATGAAATGGATGACAGTAACACGCTACGTGGAGTGTAGTAAGACTGATTTTGAGCGTGTCCTGCGAGTATTTTCCTCTAGCAAGTGGGAGAAGATTTATGACAGACCTACCCTGATGGTTCATAGCTGGACAGAGCATTATGATAGAAATATCAGGTTTGTTTCAGGAAAAATTCATGGTTTGCTACCCATTTCTAGTTTGATTAATAGGATTATTAATCAACTATTCTTCCCAAGAGTGAAAATTTTGATCCTGTGCGTGGACATGCTTGGAACATTATTGATCTTATCTCAAAGGGGAAGAAGTTTGATATGGTAGATGTAATAATCAAAAGTATAGCTTCTTCAAAAGATGACATGGTAAAAAGGATTTATCATGCTCCTTTTATCATGGGCCTAATACTCAGCAAAATTGAGTACCAAGGAGGCTTAGGCACTATTCATAAAGCCTACAAGCCAAGAGAAGGACCTCCTGTTCAGCCAGCACAGCAAGAGCATATAGTTCAGCCAGAACATATTGCCCCAAAGGAGGCAGCTACAGAAGGCTCTCAGAGCCAAGCCACTCTCGCTCAGATTCTTAACACTCAGACTCTTATTCTCAATAATCCGATGCAGATTAAGGTCACTCAGCAGGAGATGAGGACAGCACTTACAGATTTTCAGAATGAGACTAACAACAGACTTGCTGCCCTGACAGAGACAGTTGACTCTATGGAACACCGTCTACCACCTCATCAGCGTTTCACGCGTCGTCGCCCCAATACTCCACCTGGTTCACCTTCTATCGTCGTCACAGCTCCTCAGGCTCTGTTGCTCCGATCTCTCGGCTCATTGTTTGACTTCTCCACCTCTGTTGATCCTCCTCCTCGAGATTTGATTTCTCGAGACACATGACTTTTCCTTCTTCGGATCCCACTGCTTGATGTTTTTGGTACTTTGATGCTAAAGGGGGAGAAGTAGAAGTAGGGGGAGCAAGTAATAGTAGAAGTCTTGTAAGTAGGGGGAGAAAGCTTGTTTTGAACCTGTTGTTTGCTTGTGCTTGTAATAGTTAACTGCTTAATTAGTATCTTGTTGATTTTCTGCTGCACTTGTTGGTTAATACTTAATGTCATTATCTATTTTGACTCTCTTGAAATGCAATTGTTATATCAGTTTTTCTTATTTCTTGCATTTCCCTCGAAATCTAACATGCTAAAGAAACTCCGCCAAAATTCTTAAAAACTGTGCTTGCAAAGCTTGTCCATAACTTATATGCACATGTTTAGGGGGAGTTTTCTTTATTCCAACTTAACAAGAATATAATTCTACTTCAATTCATTTGAACTATTTACTAGAATTATATTGTTAAGTCATCAATAGAATATACACCTGTTTCACACAAGGAGTATATTCAAAACAATCTTCTTCACATATTAGGTATGTTGTCATCAATTACCAAAAAGGGAGAGATTGAAAGCATCTAGGCCCCTAAAAATAGGTTTTGGTAATTAATGATAATATGTGAATATGAGACTTATGTGTTTGTTGAGTATTTACTAGGTTAAGTCCAAATGGTGAGTATGATCTTGAAGATGCACACTAAAGGATATCGTGAAGATTAAATATGGATCAAATCAAGGTACAAATAGCTTAGGATCCTTTTACATTTTACCGGTCTCAGGAGAAATAGTTGAAAGACCGGATTATAGGATAAATGATGTACTATTAAGAGGGATCATGTCCAAGTAACTTGATAGCATACTCTTGTGCTTTGAGGATCAATTTAGAATCATGCATGAAATTGATTTTCCTTTGAAAAGCATCCGTTGCAATTGTCTAGATGTCGGTAGTACCGGTGTGTTCATGCGGTACTACGGAAAAGCATACATGTCGGGCTTGTAGTGCGGTACTACGCACCCGATCGTTCGTATAAAAGGCGTATATGTTTTCCAGAGAACATGTTTTTGGGTATCTCGGTGTAAACCCTCACGAGCAGTAGTACCGCTGTTCAAG
Source organism: Ampelocalamus luodianensis (assembly GCA_036346255.1). Classification (NCBI taxonomy): domain Eukaryota; kingdom Viridiplantae; phylum Streptophyta; class Magnoliopsida; order Poales; family Poaceae; genus Ampelocalamus; species Ampelocalamus luodianensis. The sequence continues at coordinate 59,718,735 of CM070617.1, read as the reverse complement.
CGGAACTACCGCACACCCCTGTAGTACCGATTATGTGACGATGCGTTTTCCCGATAACAATGCGGTTTGGGATTTCTCATAGAACGGTAGTACCGTGCCTTCGCGTATGGCCGGAAAGCGGTAGTCTGCATGTTCTTAGCGGTAGTACCGCTCGCAATTCTAACGGCTATTTCATTGCATTTAATGTCTTCCTTTGTAGCCGATTCTTGTCTTTGGTGGTAAAGTGCGGTAGTACCGCATTTACTTGGCGAGTACCGCAATTATTGATTTCGGGATTTCCTCCCAACGGTTATATTTGTTGGTTGGGGGTATTTATAACCCCCCCAACTGCTCAAGGGCTGAGTGCTAGAGTTCATTTAACATCAATAGAGCCTTGAACATTCACTCAACACCAAAATTCCCTTGTGCATTCATTGTGAGGTGGTTGAGTTCTTTCAAGTGCATTCATTCATTCTAGATTGATCCCATTGCACTTGTGAGTTGTCAAACGAAGGTCATCGATTTGTTACTCTTGGAGTTTTACCGAACTCCTAGACGGCTTGGAGGCGCTTGCACAGTGATCTCTTCAAAAAAATTGTGAAGAGGCTCGGTGCCGAGATTGTGAGTGGTTCGGTGTTCACCATCTCCGGAGCGGAGGAAGAATAACCATAGTGATCGAGGGAAGGCTTAATTCGTGGAGCCGGCTTGAGTGGTCAAGCTTCCTCAACGTGGACTAGTGAAGACCGGCAAGTCTTCGATACCACGGGAAAACATCGTTGTTGCATTGTGGTTATTTCTAGTCTTTACTCTTCTGTATTTATATTTCTAGCTTGATCTTTGTGCTTGTATTGCTTAGCTAGAAGTATAACTTGTTTAGACTAAGTTGTTAATTGGCTTAACTCGTTATTTTGTGAAAAAGTTTAAAAACCTCCTATTCACCCCCCTCTAGTTGGTTATCCTTGATCCTACACCAACCCTCCCTCACTCTTACTTTTTCCTCTCATATTTGGCTTGTGGCTCTCACTCACCAATGTGTGGAAATCACTCTTTTCTTTCTTTTTACTCTAATTTTCAGCAAGCTTCTTTTGCTGAAATTCGGCATGTATTTGACTAGGAGTCATTGGATTAAGCTCCTTTGTCTTCCCCTTCCACTTAAAAGCATATCTATTGGAACGACCATCATGTTGTACACTTCTATCATATTGCCATGGCCTTCCTAGCAGCAGATGACACACAGTCATAGGCACCACATCACACTCAACGGTGTCCTCATAATCACCAATCTTAAAAGTAACATGCACCACATACTGAACCTTCACATCCCCACATTCGCTAAACCATTGCACATGATATGGACGTGGATGTTTCAGCTTCTTTAAACCAAGCTTCTCACACAATTCAACACTAGCCAAGTTATGACAACTACCTCCATCAATAATGAGTTTGATTACCTTGTTGTTTACCTTGGCTTGTGTTTGAAACAAGTTGAATCGTTGCGGATGTGCATCTCCTTCTTGTGCAAGCATGCTCAAATTTTTAGTGGCTACTAGTGCGTCTCCCGTTTCATAACTCAACACATCAATCTCATCATCGTCATCGGATGCATTTTCATGGCTGGGCTAAACCTCATCTTCACTGGCGGATTCAAACTCTCCATCTTCTGTCACAAGCATGACTCGATTGTTGGGACACTCCCTAGCTATGTGCCCACGCCCCAAACACTTGAAGCATTGAATTTCTCTACTCTTTGTTGTAGCATTAATTGAAGATGTAGGGGATGGAGCCACCTTCTTCTCACTTGATGTAGGTGCTGATTTTGCAATCGAGGAAGAACGAGCATTAGTATTTGAACTAGTACCAGCTGAAGATGTACCTCGTCCCAAACTGAAGCGTGCTTTGGTGGCATTAGGTGAGGATGATGGAGCTTTCAAATTGAAAGATGTTGTCCTTGGTGCTGGTTTCATATCTTCTAGCAACTGCTTCTCCGCCTTTGTAGCTTGATGCACCAAATCAACAACAGTATTGTAGGGCTGATATTGCACTATGCGTTTAATGTTTTTATTTAGGCCAAACAGAAAACGCGCAAGTGTTTGCTCTTCATCTTCGTGCACATGTGCTCTAATCATAGCTTGCTCCATCTCCTTGTAATATTCCTCTACCGAACGATCTCCCTGCCTCAAATTCTGCAATTTATCAAAAAGATCATGTTTATAAGTGGTAGAAACAAAACGTGCTCTTAGCTCTTGCTTCATTTCAGCCCATGATGCAATTAGAGGTTCCCCATTGTCTTCTCTTTGGTTCAACACTTGCTCCCACCAAATCAACGCATACCCATCAAACTCAAGTGACGCTATGTGTAGCTTCTTCTCTTCCGAATAATTGTGCATTCGAAATATCTTATCTACCTTGAGCTCCCATGTGAGATATGCATCAGGATCGGAAGCGCCTTCAAATTTGGGAATATTGAACTTGAGCTTCCCAATTTTTTCCTCCACGTGTTGTTCATCATGACGACGACCATGACGTTGATAATTATCATTGCGGTGTAACCAAACGTCGTCGCCGAAGTCCTCAATATGGGCAGCACCGCCGCGTCCACAGCCACGGCCACGGCCTCTCCTTTGGCCATGATCAGCACCCAAAACACCTCCCCCGCGCCCGGGAAGGGGTGGTCGAACCGCGTTGGCAGCGGCTCGACCCACTAGAGCTTCTCTAGCGAATCGTGCAACCCTTTCCTCATTAGTCTCATCAAGCTCAATTCCTTCTTCAGGGACACCAACTGGACCCCGCTCTTTGCGAAGCTCCTCTAGTATCTCCCTCCTCAAGACGCTCATGTTGTCATTCAACTGAGTGTTGAAATCATTTGTGAGCTTCTCAAGATCAACTTGTCTAACATATGCTGGTTCTCCTTCTTTCCCTGACAAGGTTAGGGCAAACAAAGAAAACTATATATGTGGATATGTGAGTTTTTATTTGTGGAAATCACACAATCTAACCTTCTCTTACCGACCGAAGTTCTTATGCGTCCTTGATGGAATTGAAGAGTTGCACGCACTTGGGTGACGGTAGACAACACAAGGTGATAGATTAAGCGAATTCAATTGCACAAGCACTGCGAGACAATGGCTTATTTGTGGAGCTTGGAAGGAAAAGTATTTACCTATGCAATCTGAAAGTTCTAGATATTGTAAAACTAGGTAACAATCCAAACTAGAATTCAATGCCTAGTTGCTGATCTTATGATATAAGTGAAGAACGAAGCAACTCACACGCAAAGATGATGGAACTTAGTGCAATCAAAGGAATGAGCTAATATATTAAAATATAGGTGATGAATAACTAGCTCGTATTGCACAAGTTATAGAGAGACGCTAGCTAATTGCTCAATGATATAAATTAGGGCACAAGATTGCTCAAAACAATGAAATAGCACAATCTGAAATTTTGATAAAGATAGGGTGTGCTCACAATAGGTGATCGGCCAAGTTTTCTTTTTCTTTTTTTTTCTTTCCTCTTTTTTTTTATTTCTTTCTCTCTTTTTTTTTACCTAACCAATCAAATTGTTACAAGAGCGGCACTTAAAAAACCCCACTTTTGGCTATAAAAGAAATAACAATTCAAATGTGCACAAAATGTAAATGAGCAGCCCTAGAGCAATACCAACAACTAGTCTCAATAGGAGCAAAGTATTCGCAAAGGATTGAATTGGCTCACAAAAAATATACGCAAAGATTTGCTTTTCTCGCGTATTGCTACTGTAGCTGCACGCGCATATTTTTTTTCTCTGTGCACGCGCATGACGGGAGCAAGCGGCGTACAACGAAGGACCTTTTTCAGCGTAGCATGCGTGAGCTCGTGATATCGTAGCAATGCGATCTCGTAGCGACCGCGCAGACTGCGGCGCACGCACGATTTTGTTTATCGCATGCGCGGTGACGAGCACCGGCATTTTTTTCAAACGCCGCGGCAAGTCGAATCAAGACGCGACCCTTCTTCCGTTCGCTGCGGCGCCTCGGTGAGTCTTGTAGCATGCGCTCTGAGAAGCGATTTTTGTGCTCCGATGGCGCGGCGCTGCGATGGATGGCGCAAATTGGAGCACAATTCTCGTGAGTACCGTAGCACACACTACAGTTTTTTTTTTCCGACTAACCGATTGAAAAAAAAAAATTAAAGCTACGCAAAGGAAACAAAGATCAGCGACTAAACACAATTTCTATTGGATCAAGACCTAACCAAACGCACTAAAAATATCAGATTGAACTATGGGCTAACAGGGATTTTTTTGTGTGGCTTTTTGTGTATAGGATAGAAAATAAATCTAACTACGGGTAAATTGATCCTACCGTGGCAACCGAGGCTCTGATACCAAGATGATACGGGGGATGCCCGATCTTCACGACATAGGATCGATGATAACTTTGGATCCGTGCAACCTGACGAACCGATGGCGCCAACCACTGTCAAAACAGCAACTGCGACAAAAGAATTCGTCCAACCACACGCTCGCGGTCCCGTCTACCTGACCACACCAAGTAGACGTGTCGCTGCTCCTGCAAAACACAAAGAATCACAAGAACGACGAAACGGCACAACAGATTGAAACTCCCTATTCTAATAGAGAGCAATATTGCTCAAACTTTAGAATCAAGAGTATATTGATCTGTTAAAAAAAAATAACGTCCCTCCACCCGAGAGTAAATACATCTCCTTATATATCCTCTAGGGCCGGCGGCGAAGTAACCAAATCCTTCTCGGTTCCATCCATAGCACACGCACGCACACGAAATTACGACTGCCCAGTACATGGCTCGGCCCAATACATGCCATCTTTGGTTCGGTCCCTTTCCTTCCTGTTGGCGTACACACAAGCAGCATACACGCATGCATCTTTCTTTAATTAGCTTCTGTTTCCTCTCTGATAGCAATTGACTTGTCCTTTCCTTGCTTTCCTTCAAACCAACTCACGTCATATGCATAAGGCCAAGTTAATACACATGCATGAATAAACATGCATGAGGTCAAGTCACATGATACACATGCATGCACTCATGTTACGTAATACACATGCTTGCATGATGCATGCGCCGAACCTTCACGCTGCAGCTACCAAAGTTTTTGTATAATGCTTCTTGCCCCATTGTGCTCAGTCTCATATGCTTTTATATGTGTATAACTGTACAAACAAAACATAGAACTATTAGGTAGTAACATGTTCTTATTAGTAAGATTAAAATCATTTAAGAGCGAGTTCACCTGTTGGTTAATTAATTTAGTTCTAGCTCGTGTAATCGGTCCAATCAAGATGTCCTCATCACAATGATATTCAAAATCACCATAATGAACAAGGTAAGGCACGTCTAATAGACATTGTCCTAGAAAACCTATGGGTAATCGGAGATACAATGCCACTCTCCTTCCTTTGGAACATACCAAAGAATGAAGTTAGGTACAGAATGAGCCACTCAAGACCAATAGGAGCACTTGGCCGAAATGCTCCCACGAGCATCAAAGATCGACAGTCAAACCAAAGGCACTTTCCTTCCCAAGATCACTCCACAGAAGACTAAAGCTGAGCCACCGAGCGCATAAATCACCGGGTTCCAAGCACAGCACCAACACGAAGAGGAGATGGTACAAGTAACCGGCCGAATGCACACACCAAGAGGACCAGAGCTCATCACCGTCAGCACCGAATCACACACGGCAGCACCGGAGGTCTAGAATCCCCAAAATTGAGAGACCAAATTGGGAGGAAGAACACACCAAGAATTGGGGGAACTCACAATCTTTTTCTGCATGACGAGAAGAAGGAGAGATGCTGCTGCCAACCGCCCATGCGAAGCACGCCCAAGCCGCCCGCAAGTATCGCGTCCTCCGCGTCGCTCGCGAGCAGGCCGGAGGTCAAACGGCCATCCAAACCAACTCCTGCCGATTGAGATTACACCTCCAAATATTATCTCCTCTCCCATCTCAAAGACAAGTGGGCCCATATCAATCCCTTTTCTATTATAATCCACCTTTTCTCAAATGAGAAATTACAATATTGCCCTCATAATACAATAGGAAACACAAGAAATCACAGATTCACAACACAATAGAACGGCAAACAAATCGCATCCATCTACAATCAATTGGAAGCGCCGGTTATCCTCGAAGCTCCAAATTGTCTAGAGCAACCATCCTGCTGCACCTCCGCTCGCACCGGCCTCTTGAGGATGGTGGTGACAAGGGTGGCTAGGTGGGCTGGGAAAAAATGATAGAAGGAATGGCAACCAAAAAATCAAGTTGGAAGGGAAGTCGAGTGACACCGACCAGGAGGGAGAGGAGGCGATGCCATGGATGGGATGAAGTTTTTTTCTTAAGAGGATGGACGGGATGAAGTTTTTTTAAGAGGATGGATGGGATTAACTGATGAAGGCGTGGAGCAAACCATAGGGGACTTGGAGATACGGGTGCAAACAGAGTAGATAATTCCCAACCGATCGACCGACAAAGGCTCGCGGAGCGAATATGGGATGGCGAAATGGGTATTCGATACTATCCGTGTTCGACTCCCACTTCGAGAAAAAAATACAGAATAGTATAGAACATGAGCGATATCCGTCCGTATATCAAGTGGTATGAGAAAAGTCTGTTGTGACATCACTTAGAAAGAATATAACGGATAGGTGGATTGTTGCATCTGAGTAGGCATAGGATACTGAGTGTTTTTCCTTCGACATCTCAGCGATTAGTCTATCCATGTTTGCTCTAATTGCACTCCTATCCAATGTCCTGTATAGGGGTGCAAAAGAAGCGGATATTTTCCGTCCGTCAAACCGAAGACTCGCGGAGCGAATATGGGGTGGAGAAATGTGTATTCGACACTATCCGTGTCTAACTCCGACTTTGAAAAAATATAGAATAGGATACAGGATGGGCGATATCTGTCTGTATCCACTCTAATCGCACCCCTACTTGCAGAAGAACATGTGGAACTTTCACTTGGATGCCAGTGTCAGTGGAGGGCCCAAGAAATCTCAGTCCAAGTGATCATAATTTGTGTAATTAGAATACGAAGTCATGGAGGAACGGCAATTCGAGCCAGAGCAAGAAAAAGACCAAGGTTATCGAAACATTGAGCAAGGAAAGTCAGCACTTTGATCATTTTGCACCAATCTTCAAATGCAAACTACATTGTTTTAAATTATAAAATTTGCATTTCTATGCTTCATTACAATTATATTGTCTTAGCTCGTAGTTAATACCTTAATGATAATTGAGCTATTAAATTTCAATCCTTGAACTTGAACACTACCTTTCGTCACTCTAGGAATAATGGTATACATGACTAGTTACTAAGTTTATATCTAAGTGTAATGCTTAGCCTTGCTTAGATACATTGGCATGCGAGCATTAATTTGCTCCGATATCATTCAACTTTCAAAACTTGATTTAGGCAATAGAGGTTGGAGCCTGGCTCGTATGTTCAAACTAGAAAGGAATTTCAAAGAAAAAACTCAAAAATTGTTTTTAGAATTGGGCTGATGGTGGGTAGGTGTGGATAAGAGTATGTGAGATGAGGACGTGGAAGCACCGCCCAAGTCAATTAAGGATCAGTTCCTGTGATGACCTCTTGTGCACTAACAGTGCAACCATGAGTCTATAATGGGTCTATAATGGGTTTTATGATGCATGAATGTCTATTATCCACTTGGAATCACGCCTTTGCCAAGTTGATTTCACAAATTATTGCACTAAGGGCAAAGTTTCTAGATCATAGGATCCAATCCATATGAATGAATAATGGTGGAGAGTTTACCTCAAAAATATTTAATGACTATTGCATGGCCTTAGGCATAACAATGGAACATTTGGTCCCGCATGTTCATACTCAGAATGGACTTGCTGAATCATTAATCGAGATGATTGCTAGACCTTTGTTAATGAGATCCATTCTACTAACTACGTGTTGGGGACATGCCGTATTACATGCATCAGCACTAATACGACTCTGGTCATCCGCATACCATAAGTTGTCACCTTTCCAACTAGTGTGTGGGAAAGAGCTAAATATTTTCCATCTGCGTAAATTCGGTTGTGCCATTTACATACCTATCTCACCTCCTCAGCGTACGTCAATGTGACCCCCACCGTAAATTGAGAATTTATGTGGGATTTGAATCTCTGTCTATAATAAAGTATTTGGAGCACATGATAGAGGATTTGCTAAAATAAATATACACTGACACTATATTTAATGAAGAACTATTTCGAGCATTAGGGAGAAAGGACCCCAAGTTGGAATGTTGGGAACTATCATGGAATGATAGTAGTCTTTGTAACAAAGATTCATGCACTAAGGACTATGAACAAGAGGTTCAGAGGATAATAGATTTGCAAAATCTTGCAAATCACCTGTCAAATTCATTCACATATCACAAAGGACTTACAAAGTCGCATATACCAGTGGTAAATGCACCTGAAAGAGTAAAACCATCCTACCTTTTTGGTTCTGCATCTGACTCTACCACTCTTAGTAAGAAGAGGAGACTTCTGGTCAAAGGATCTCAAACCGCGGAGACGTCCGCAAAAGAGATGTATTGAACGGGAGGAGGAACTCCATGAACCGAACATGAATGAGAAACGTCCGACGAATGTTACACCCCCGAGTGAAGACACGATGGGTAGTGCCTGTCTGAGAGCAGAGGGGCGCCTATGTTGGAGCACAGGACAAGTAACTAGTGAAGAGGGAAGCGCATCCACCGACACTAAGGCAACGAAACAGTCAAACTCTGCCATTTTGGGAAATAGTGGAGAGCTGATATATTTAAATAAAATTCCAATTGAAATGGACAAAAAGTTTTCCACAAACTATGTGGAAACGGTAGAAGTATTTTATAGACAAATGAGTTCTAATAGCACCTACTTCATCTCAAATATTGTCTTTCATATTGAATTAGATCCAGAACCAAAGACGATTGCGGAATATAAGAATCGTTAAGATTGGGGATAAATGGAAGGAATCAATCGAGAATGAACTAAAATCGCTTAATAAGATGAAAGTCATCGGACATGTGGTCAAGACACCTCATGATGTTATTCCTGTTAGACACAAGTGGGTGTTCATAAGATAGAGGAATGAACATAATGAAATGGTGAGATACAAAGAGAGATTAGTAGCACAGGGTTTCACGCAGAGACCCGACATCGATTTCGATGAAACTTACTCTCCTGTAATGGATAGCATAACATTCCGATACCTTATAGTCATGGCGGCAGGAATGAATTTGAAAATAAAATGGATGTCATGGTTACACAATTATAGAGAAAAATTTGTTCCTACCACTCAAAATATGTGCAAATTTGGTTCTACAATCGGAAATTTGACCATTTCATTCTTTCGTCAGTGCACATTTCGTTTTTGCCACCCCATCCAAGTCAACGAGGTTTGACCTTCAAGAAATATGGGAAAACAGGAAAATACCCGAAAATCATAGAAAACCCAAACAAAACACAAGAAAATAGAGAGAAAATATAGAAAAATTCAAATATATCTTTTGAACAACTTTGTTTTTTTAATACACAAATAAAATTTATCAAAAAAAAGTACACTAAGGAAAATGTTTTAATCTTCCTCAACTTTTATGGAGCATTGCTAAATTTTTCTTTACTGTAATTTTTTTAAAAAAAATTAGGAAATTTACACTAAGAAACTTTTGTGCACTTTTATATCTTTTTTAAAAAAAATCTGTATTGTTTGTATTTAAAAAAAATCAAAATTTCTTTTTTTTTTCTAATAATTTTGCTTATTTCTTAATGGTCAAACCCCGTTGACTTAATGGAAAATTCAACATAGTGGCAAAAATGAAATGTGCACTGATGAAATAATTGCAAAAACGAAATGGTCAAATTTTCGATGGCGGGATCGAATTTGCACATATTTTGAGTGGCATGAACAAAATTTTGTCATATTTATATGGATCACTAGATTCTAAAATCTTCTTGAAGATTCCAGAGGGACTAAAAGCCCCATGTATAAGCGTGAATGAATATCGTAGCATGTATAGTGCTAAGTTAAAAAAAAAGACTATACGGGTTGAAACAGTCAGGTCGTATGTAGTACAACTGATTGAGTATATTCCTTTACAAAAAAGGATACATAAACAACAAAGTCTATGCATGTTGATGACTTGAACATAATCGAAAATACGAAAGACATTCTCGAAGCGAGCTCATACTTAAAGATGGAATTCGAGATGAAAGATTTGGGTGAAACCAAATATTGTCTCGTGTTATAGATCAAAAATTTGCCTGGAGGCATATTTCTTCATCAGACCATCTATACCAAGAAAGTGTTGGAGAGATTTTATCTTAATAAATCTCATCCACTGGGTACACCTATGATCATTAGGTCGCTAGAAGTGAAGAAAGATTGATATAGGCCTAGACGAGAAAATGATGATACATTAGGACCTGAAACCCCTTATTTAAGTGTTACTGGAGCATTGTTATACCTTTGCCAATTATACCAGGCTTAATATTGCATTTGTGGTAAATTATTTGGCAAGATATAGTTCCGAGACTACGGAGAGGTATTGGAACGGAATTAAGGGAATCCCTGGGTACCTTAGGGGTACAACTGATTTTGGACTCTTTAATCCCAAGGGTCAAGATATAAGGTTGAAGGATTACTCAGACACTAGTTATCTTTCTAATCCCCACAATGGCAAGTCACAGACTAGATATGTCCTTCTAAGTGGTTCTACAGCTGTTTCTTGGATATTTGTAAAACAATCGATTGTTGTTACGTCAACTAAACATGTTGAGATCATTGCACTATACGAGACAACTCGAGAGTGCATATAGCTTAGAAGACTAATTCACCATATCCAATAGTATTGTGGTGTAGAGGTGGATAAAACTCCTACAGTCCTCCATGAGGATAATGTAGCTCGCATTACCTAGATGAAGAATGGATGTGTCAAGACGCACATGACAAAGCATATATGTAACATCCCAAAAATGCCTAAATGCAAAAATGTGGGATTTTTGAAACTTTTGTATGTTATCCTTTGTCATTCCGCTTGCCTGCATTTTTATTTTTGAGAGTTATCTGAGTGCATCTTTCTCTTTTGCTATCATGATTTTATCTATCATCGCGTTAGAATTCCTTAAAGTGTATATCAGAATTTTAGCAAATCTAAAATTCAGTTATTCTGCCTTTGCCCAATTCTTTCTAGCCTTTTTCTCTTCCTACCTTTCTTTTGTCTAAGTACTGATTAGTCTGGATCTGGTCCGACTCAACCAGCTTCCACCCCCTTTCCCTTCTTTTCCAGCCGAGCCAGCACTCGTACCATCGCTCCCCCTCTCCTGTTCATCCGACCAGTGGCCTGCCGAACCCGGTGCAGCAAGGACAGCTCCTTCGGCCGGATTCTCCTGAGTGAACCAAAGACAGTTGCATTCCTGTCGCTCAACTTGTCATTCCATCGCACTATGCTGCCAACCCTATCAACATCACCACCTCTCCACCTTGTCGGGCCATGCCAAATTGCTTATTATATAGCAGCCCCGAGCCCCCCTCATCGCCTTCTTCACCACACCAGTACTAGTTCCACCTCCTCCACCCCTCAAACGAGCTTGAGCTCCAGGCAAGGCTTGAGCGCTCACTTCAGCCGAGCGCCACCGTGACGCCGCCATCGCTGTTGACCCCCATCAGTAAGGCTTTTCTTCCTTGTATGTGTCCACTCTCATTCCATAACCCAAACAATGTTTCCCCCTTACTTGATTTCACCCTTTGTTCACAGGAACCGCCATTGACCTCGCTCTTCCTCCCCTCCGACCAGAATAGCCCTAGCAGTCGAATCGACCGCCGGTGTGGAATACTCCAAGACATCCCTTCAGGATCATCTACCGCTTCCCTGGAGCTATCCATAAGATCGAAGACTAGTCCCCTTCCTCAGACCACTACAGGAGCGTGGAGCCTCTCTCGCTGTCGCTGTCTACAGTCGCTAGCCCAGTTCCAGCTAACTCGCTCCCTCCATGTCATACCGGTAAGTTCTTAGTGGTCACCAAGTACTCGTGCTCACCCTAGATTGCTTGGAAGCATAATCGAACCTTTTTCGACCACGTAGTCGAAACTCCTTCGACTACGCACAGCCGAACCTTCCTACGACCACGTTGTGTAGTTAAATTCTTCTTGAATCTTCTTAGGACTACATTGAATAGTCATATCCTTTCTATGACCATGTTGAGTAGTCGTATTCTTCTTGTATCCTTCTTAGGACCACATTGAGTAGTCGTATCCTTCCTACGACCACAATGGGTAATCGTAGCTTTCCTACGACCACGTTGAGTAGTTGTAGCCTTCCTACGACCACGTTGAGTAGTTGTATTCTTCTTATAGCCTTCCTACGACCACGATGAGCAGTCGTAGCCTTCCTACGACCACATTGAGCAGTCGTAGCCTTCCTATGACCACGTTGAGTAGTCGTATCCTCCTTTGGACCTGGTAGTCTCTTTCCGACTAGTTGGTCATACCTCCTCCGACTACACCCACTCGTACCCCCTCCGACCACAGGTAGTCGTACCTTCTCCGACTTCACCTTGTTGTACCCCCTTCGACTACACATAGTCGAACTTCTTTCTGACTAGGTAGTCCAACTTTCTTTGACTACGTATAGTCGTGTCCTCATTCGACTACACGTAGTCGTACCTTCTTCTGACCAAATAGTCGAACTTCCTCTGACTACGCATAGTCGAACCTCCTGGTAGTCGACCCTCCTTCTGCTTGGAATGTAGTCGAAAACCCCTTCTGAATAGATAGTCAAAATCCCTTTCGACCAGATGGTCAAAACCTTTCCGACCAGGTAGCCGAAAACCCCTTTTGACTAGGTAGTCTAAACGATGTACAATACTCGAAATGGTACACAGTACTCGAAACCCCTTCTGAGCATGTAGTCGAACTTCCTTCCAACTAGGTAGTCATGACGCCCTTTTGACCACTCATTTTCGACCACTGTGTTCCAGCCACACAGTTTTGACCACTCATTTTTTACCACTTTGTTCTGACTGTACAATTTTGACCACTCATTTTTTACCACTGTGTTCTGACCATACAGTTTCGACCACTATGTTCTGACCACTCATTTTCGACCACCATGTCTCAACCACACAGTTTCGACCACTCATCTTCGACCATTGTGTCTCGACCATACAGTTTCGACCACTGTGTTCCGACCACGCAATTTCAACTACTCAGTTTAGACCACTGAGTTATGACCACTAAGTTTCGACCACTCGGTTTCGACCACTGAGTTTCGACCACTCAGCTTCGACCACTCAGTTTCGATCACTGAGTTTCGATCACTCAGTTTCGACTACCGAGTTTGGCCATACTGGTCTATGCCTTCGACCACACTGGTTTATGGCTTTGACCAGATTGTTTCGACCACCCTGGTCTATGCCTTCGATCACCCTAGTCTATGGCTTTGACCAGATTAATCCGACCACACTAGTCTAAGACCTTGCCCGAATGTGTAAAGACATACATGCTCGATTACAACAATAAAGGCTGACTTCAAGGACCATTCGTAACTCGAAAGCAGATCTGAGAGTATTACCTAACCAGGTAATCTCTCCTATCTAGGTAACAAAGGAGGAATGTTCCTATGGACATTCTCTCTCTCTCTCTCTCTCTCTCTCTCTCTCTCTCTCTCTCTCTCTCTCTGTTAGAGTTGGCCACTTTGGTCTAAAGTATTCCCTGTTAGGATTGAATCACTCAATCCTCTCTCTCTCTTAGAAACCACCTATTGGTCTCTCTCGTATCTCTAGATAAACATACGCAGAGAGGAAACTCCTTGGGATTGAATCACTCAATCTCTATTATGCTTCACTTTCTTTAACAGAAAATACTTGGTTTAAATAAGCCTCATACACATAGGGTCATACGACCTGTACTTCACACACCCACTAACTCCACTAGGACCTATTCTCATGCTAGACCTCTTGGAATCTTTCCACGATCCAAAAGACACGGTCACTACAGCTTCTGCGACCCCTGCAGCTGCTACGACCACTACAACTGCTACGACATTGTAGCTGCTACAACCACGGCTACGACCACTACTACGACCACTGCAGCTTTTCTATGACTATCCCCTAACCGTAAGTCCTCCTATGATCAATCTGTGGTCGTAAGTCTTTCTACGACCACCACCTGGTTGTAAGTTTCTCTACGACCAGTCTCTAGTCGATGGGGCATACAGACGTGTAGGCCTAGTCGATCAGGGAGTCTTCTACACCATATTTAAAGATATGGCCTGGTCGTTCCGTCGAGTGTCGTTAGATATGTTTGCTTTCATTCGAAGTGTTTTCGTTTGTTTAAATGTATTTAGATTCATTGGATTTCATTTGGTTATTTTCAGTCGTTCTGGAATTCAAATCGTACTATGCGTAATTAGACTCTGAAGTCATGAAGGAACAATAATCCCAGCAAGAACGAGGCCAGAATCAAGATTATCAGGATATTGAACAAGATGGCCACCAGTACATTGAATGAGATTATTATCGAATCGAGCAAGAACTGCATCGAGGATATCAGGATATTGAGCAAGGCGAGTCAATACTTTGGTCATATTGCACCTACTTTTGGCAGATTTTGTTGTTTTAAATTATGAAATTGCATTGCTATGAATTATACAACTACATTGGACTAGCTCATAGTTAATGTCTTAATGATAATTGTGTATAAACTTCCAATCCTTGAACTTTGACACTATCCTTTGTTACTCTAGAATTAATGGATTACCTACTAGTTAATAAGTCTATATCTAAATGTCATGCTTAGCCTTGCTTAGATACATTGTCTTGTGGGCATTAAATTGCCCAACAACAATCATTCAAAACATGAAAATTGGATTTGGGCAGTCGAGGCTGGGAGCCTGGCTGGTATGATTGGATTAAAAGTTATTTTCAAAACAAAGGAAAATTGAAAAATAGATTTCGACTTGGGCGGATAGAAAGAGTGGCTGGTGCCGAGGGCACGAGATGATGTTGGTATGTGGATGTACCGCCCAAGTCAATAAAGGACCGAGTTCTTGTGATGACCTCTTGTGTAAAAACAGTATAGCCGTAAATCTATAATGGGTACGACCTGGCTAACTAATTTGTTTACCTCAGTGTGGTTTCGCCATTGGGGGAATGTGGCGTGGGTAAAAGGGTAAAAGAAGCCATAGCAAAACCACACGGCGCAAGAGGGGGCCTCCTGGGGGCGCAGCTCCGGGCGGTGGAAACCTTAGCGGGTGGGGTTGCGTCGAGGTTGAGCATTGTAAAGGTCTTGTGGTAATCTCCCCTTGATGCATACATCTAAGGAAATGTGTGTAGATATCAAGACGATTATCTCTTGTGGGTAAAGTGTATGAAAAGAAAACTATCTAGATAGCCATGCTCACAGTCAAAAGCGGTGTCGAGAACTCACTTGAACTAGCTTTCATTTTTTAAAACCATTTGGGGATGAAATGGAAAGATAGGGTGGGACCCCAGAGGTTTGAAAGCCTGGTCGGGAACCAGTGCTAAATACGGGATAGCCTGAGCATTGAGTGGACGGAGCCACTCAATGGTATAGGAAATGGAATCTCCACTAAAACATTACCACAAAAACTCAGTTTATAAACACCGTATTAGTTAAAAGTGCTAAGTCTCAGGTTTTGCTAATACTTACCCTATTTCAAACCAGTGGCTTTATGCAAACAAAAGAACCACAAGTCATTCCATTGTTTAGCCTTGCATTTATAATAATTGCATTGTGTGTTGGCTCGCGAGTACGATTGTGTACTAATGCTCGTTATTTACATTCTTTTAGACATTAAGCATAAGAGAAGGCTACATGGACAATTACGAGGACCGGTCACACCGAGATCGTTTCACATCGAGATCGCTATTCACACCGAAGATCGTTTCACACTGAGGATCGTTTCACGCCAAGATCGTTTCACACCGAGGATCGTTTCACGCCTTGTGCTACTGGGACCGATCCCTTTAGCGCAGCAGTCAGGGTGGTATCTGGTCGTAAACTCCAACCGGTGTTTCCTGCACTGCACAATTACAACCTTCGGCCAAGACCTGGTCGTGACAACAGACCTAGTCGTAGGCCTGCCTCGTGATGATTATAGGTGCTGACCAAGACTGAAGGCCAAGAAGGCCAAGAACTAGGCCGCGAACCCACAGTCAATTGTCGGTGGGCATACCGTGAGGGTTCCATGTGTTATGCCTTGAATCTCCTTTTGCTGCTATTCTCTAAAAAGTATTTGGCCTATCTGACTATACTGTAAGTCAAAAGCTGTAAGGTATATTTACGCTTTGTTTAATATTATGCAATAGCTTTACACTTTCGTGATATGTGTTTGAACCAATAATGTAACTGTGTGTACCAGCTACTGATCCAGAGAATGACATAAATATACACAGAGGGTCCCAAGTTCCAAATTTGAGGCCCGACAATATACTCCCTAAACATTTCTTCTACCCATATAAGCAGTAGGAAAATGGGAATATAGAAATACAGAAAATCCAATCAAGTGATAATTTTTTGGATTTGTTTACTAATGCTTTGTGAGGATCAAGTTTTGATAAACTTGTTCGTGACATTGGTACGAGAAGACACAAAGAGTTGTTGCCTTCAGGGGGGATATGTGAGGACCCGGAATATTTAACTAGTAACACTTAACCTCCAAATGGTTCTAGCATTACTAATTAAACATTCTAAGCCTCGATGGACATATGTTTCCCAGAATTGCAACATATGCACATCATCACAAAATTACACATCATTTCCATACAACATATATCACTAAGTTCAACAACGACATAAAGTAAAGTTATTACAAAAGAGAGCCGACCGCCAAATAGATCAATATACAGAATGACAAATGAGCAAAAGCGCCATAAGATGGCTAGAACAAAAGTCGACCAGGTTAGCCACACACCCACAAGGCAACCGACCGGGCCGCCAAGCTAGTCGCCCATAGCTACCACAACACAGCTCACAAAAGTGAGGCCCTCAGCTCACCTTCTTCCTCCGCAACAAAACAATTCAGAGCAACTGAGTACAAAGATTGTCTTTGTACCCGCAAGACTGACGTGTGGAATAGCAGACCTATTCATAAACTACATGCAAGCTCATTTAGGTGGAGGTTGTATGTCTCATTTTGCATAAAGCCAACTTTATTTGCAATAATGTAATACTTTTAAAAGCAAGTTTGCAAATCTGTTTTGTTATCAAAGTAGCAGTAAGTAAAGGTACATACAAGTAACCACCTTGAAATGACTATCCCAATAGCCACCACAACATAGCACGAATCCCCGATTCGCACCACCCATCAAGTTTTAATTTAAAAGGTTGTAGTCTAACTCTTGAAAGACCTTGCCAAGCGTGTCCATAACCTAGGACGAGGCTATTCGAATAGTTTTAACGCAGCAGGTGTACCAATGTACCCACACTCGCATCGCCTTCAAGCCACAAGCACACTACCAAGGTATGCCGCCCTGGCTAAGTCCTACGAGACATTTCCAATCTTGTGTATTAACTACGAGCCGTCAGATGGGTAGAAACACCATACGCTTACATTGCAAGCCGAAAGACAACAAATCCGATCCCGTGAAGTCTTTCGACACTACAATGCTCCCAACACCATCCCTCCCGCGACCTCCCCTGCGACCCGAGGGCAATACACGCCAAAGTACTAAGTCAAGAGAGGTCCCATACCCTCTAATGTGGTTAGCACGCTAAAATGCTTGGTTTAGTGTAACAAGATGTTCGGTCCTTGTTGACTCAGCACCATTCCACCACACCTAAAATCACACCATCATACCATTGTGCCCAAGTCTAAATCATTTTGTTTTCAGTTTTAGTTTTCATAAGTAGACATGGCACAAGATGGAAATCATAATACATAATAAGTTTGTGTGATCAAGGTTATCGACAAGTCGATAACCGCCCATTTCTACCGGCTAAGCATGGCTAAGCAATTAATTCAAGAACTACTAAGTGACAAGAGCCCATCCACGAACTCTAAATCACAGCAAGTAACCTAGGCTCATGGTAGTAGAGGATAATCATTTGCTAAGGAAATGCATCTACTAGGCCAACTATTAAAACAAAATAGCAATGCATACATAGAATTTGTAATCAACATAAATACTTAAAATACTGGGATTAACATGATCAAACTGCTTGCCTTCTTGCGTTGCTCAATTTGTTATGAGGGTCACTCTGGATTACCGCAAATGTCGAATCCTAAGCGAGAGGCAAAAAGAACCAAGAACAACCAATAAGACGAGCAACACTTAAACAAAAGAGTAAGCAAAAATTATCCAATGCGATGAAACTTATACACAAGGTGAAATACGAATATACCAAGACATAGGAACTGAAAACCTAATTTGGAATTGCGGTGCAAAAGATATTACCTAAAAACACATTTTCTACCATAATTAGCACTGTAGCAAAAATATTTTCTAGAAAGATTTGAAGCTGAAATTTTTATGGTAGCTACCTACTGGTATAGAGGTAACCCATATAAAATTTCAGGTCATTTGGAGTTAAAGTGATTTAGTTATGATTTTTCTAAGATGCAAAATTAGCATAATGCACTTTCCAGAACATAAATATGTTCAAAACTAATTTTACAGTGAAGTATACCAACAGAGGGTTTTCTAGAATTTATCATATATATTTTGCAGTTACAGAGAATTACTTGTGCATTTTATAAGCCTTCCGAATTTTCTAAATGTCAAAATAGGTACTAAATCATTAATCAAGGTCCCCGCTACAATCTTGGACTTACCATCATTTTTACATTAACATTGGGTTGATAACAAATTTATCAAAGTTGGAATCATTCATTTTGGACATACACGAGCAAGATATGCATTTTCTAACGTTTTATCCATTTTCCGAATATTCAAAATGACAGAAACCAAGTTATTCCTAGTTATACAATTTTCTCACATCGAACATGCTTAAATCCATTTTTATAATGAGCTAAAGTGATAACATAATTTATTACATTGGAATTAACTAAAAAGCGCTTAAAATGAATTAGTTATGAGTTTCTAAAGTTTTTATATCATTTTCAGCTGATAAACAATTGCTTACCAAATACGAACAATCCAATAAAAGGAAATGACATGGACAACCCACAACCCTTGATCTAACATCCACGCTTACACGCGCCGAAAATAGCGCACGCGCAAACCCAATGAAACCCACCGTTGGATCAAGATCCAACGGCTCACACGAGTGTATGCAACCGGACGTGCGGTTGCTTGGGCCAATCCCACCGCAGATCGGCGGATGGACGGCCCGTAACGCACCAACAACCGGATTGTCCGATTGCACACACGATCTCACCATTGATCGCAAGATCGACGGCCAGACGCGGCGAGGAACCTGATGGTCCGAATGCATGCAGATCCGGGCCGCAGATCACAAAATGGACGGCGGCTATAGATCGGTTCAAAAGAGGTAATCGACGAGGGACCGCATGTCGCTGATCACGAGTCACGCACCGCAACGATTTAACCCACGCGCGACAAGGCACCGCCCACAAGTCACGATGGTGGCTGTTAAGACCGAATTAGTGATTCTAATGATTGACATTAAATAGATTCTAATGATGCCGAGATTTGATTTTAAACCCTCGCCCACAAGTCACGACCAGCAGGTTAATTCCGACAACATTAAATGCCGACTCACTTAATTAAGCAATGATTAGGCATTAATGATGTCTGAACGAAATGAGTGAAACAGATTGATTTAAGGAGATTGGGCCCACCGTCGCTGGCTCAATAATAATGATTAAGACACAATTAATGACTAATGATTGGTAATTAATGTGTCCTAATGATCCGACGAAACGGAGCTTCACCGACAAAACCCGAGTGGCTTTTTACCGTCGCCGGCGACTCGCCATGCGCGCGCCACAAACTATCAAAATGGGTTCGCAATAGTGTTGCGGACCAACGCGGTGACCTCGCCGCGGTGGAGGTTCTGGAACGCCGCGAGCCGAAACAAAGATGAAGGCCGACACGCAAAACACGAAAATAGCAAAATGCTCATTGCGGTCAAGGAAGCGAGTGTCATGACTTCTAGGGACTATATAGGAGCTACCTTAACCGAGAGGAGCTCCAAAGATGGCGGGAAGACTTGAACACGATGAAGTCCACCTGAGCCGAAGAAGATGAAGTGGAAGGTGAGGTTCGAGCAAAATGAGTGGAACCAAATCATCGCCATACTTCATTATAGCTCAAAGAGGCTCCAAAAGCAAATAATTGCAAAAGAACCACTTACCTGAGCTGGAGAAGAAAGGGGTGAAATCAATCAAAATCTCCAAACTTAAAATTGAGTGATTCCTGTGAATGCAACCCAAAACCAAGTTAGGGAAATATAAAGGAGGTTGAGGAGTTCAAAAGGGTGCAAGAAATGTTGAAGATGAACCACTGGACACCAAGGTCACATTGGAGCTCCACGGCCAACAATGGTGTTTTGAGGGTGAGATGTGTTCTTGAGCTCAAACACGAGAAGAGCAAAGCGTGGTGTAAAGGAACACTGGGAGGACCTAGAGGGCAATTATATAGGGAAGGATTAGGGTTTCGATCAAGAACATGAGCCCATGGTGAGCCTTGTTCATGCTCGGTTGTAGACCAAGAAAGATGGGAGCAAGTGAGACTCGGACAATGGAGGAGAAAGCTCGAAGCGCATTAAATGCTCCACAGAGAGACGTTGGCGAAAGCAACTTTGAGGTGACCCATCAAAGCCACCCACTCAACCTCTCTTTCGCCATTGCCGCCGCGCTCAAGAAGCAGAGGAGGAAGAAGAACAATAAAAACAAACCACGACCGTTGGATTAAAAATGGACGGTCACGATTTAGCGAGTTCGCGGACATCCGATTGCTCACGGACCGGACGGCTGGATCGAGATCCAACGGTCCCAATTTGTTAATGTAACCGAGGGTCCGAATGCTCACACGAACGTGGGCCACGCGATCCGAATCCAACGGTCGAGATTGCACGCGCTTTAAACCGCGGTGAGTGCGATTAGGTGGTTCAACCGAAGTCAAGTGGCTCGGACTCGAGCCCGACTCGAACCCAATGAATAGTGAATTTGGTTTTAGGTTTTAATTAAGTGAGACTTTTGAGGATTTATTTGGGGTAGCAAAATAACTCCAAAAATTCTGAAATTTTACAGAGCTTGTTGATGAGACATTGACCTTGTGTAAAATTTTCAGAGAGTTTTATGCTGCGAATAAATCTCCAAAATTCTGCAAGGCTCTGTTTTAATGTTTGACTGAGAGTCAAACAGTTTGATCGCTCTAAAAATATTCAAACAATTTCTAAAACTGTGAAATTTTTCGAGGGTCACATACCACCACAGAGACTTAGGAAAATATATCCAGAGGATGATCATAAGATTTGACAAGATTGTTTTTGGAAGAACAAGATTTGGATCAAAAGACTTGTGACTTTGTACTTCCATAACCTTTGGTACAATACTTGTTCAAGATAATAAGGGAAATACATGATGTAAGAAAAAGTTTTAATTTCTACTCATTTTCTTACATTTGAAACACAAGCCCAAAATTGGGATGTTACAGGATATATGTTCATCATTGGATAAATAAATGTTGTACTCTTTTTCTCTTATTTGAGTTGTCTCAATGGATTTTTCTCATTCGAAGGTTTTTAATGAGACAACATATGCAAAGTAAAAACGCAAGCTATGTACTCTTTTCTTCTTACTATATATTTTCACTAGGTTTTTGGAAGAAGTTTTTAATAAGACATGAGTATGACGTTAGCAAAGTGTCCAAAGGGAAGTATTGTATATCAGCCTGATTCTGATGCCCGATTATGTATGGACACTTTATCTAAACAAAAGCCTATTATAGGGTTGTCAGCCTACAAGACCTATTAGTTAGTTTAGTCACATATTACTTATTTATGTATGAAGGGAGACATCCTCGTATATAAAGAAGGGCAAGAGCTCTCATTATATACATAAGTCTACAGACAAAAAGATCAATAAAAAGAAGGTTAAGACTACATCCTTATATTTATGTCTATTATTTATTATCTGTGAGTTAAGAATTTCGTTCATCGGCACCGTGCGAGTACGAAACTACATAGTTTTAAAATAAATAACGGATACTATCCTTCTGATAAGACCGGAACTGCAAAAAACATATGAAGAAACATGGCGTTGCACTCCTGTGCTTTAAAACTTCTCAGGTACTGTCCCCAATTCAGCCTGCACCAAACTAGTTCTTACTTTGGGATGTCGTATCCCATCAGCATTCAGAAGGTTCAACGCTCAATACTAGCCTACTGGGTGGAGAGCCACATGCCCATCCTGTATTCCTATGCTCTCACAAATACACAAAACTCAGGCAAATGCATCAAGGAAACTGGGAATGAAGTGAAAAAAAATTTAATGCATATTATAGATGTTCTCATCAGCGTGCTGGTCAGCAATGCCCAGTTGCGCACTATCCCACAGGATCATCATTCAAACAGATTGAGCACCATGCTTGCCAACAATTGGAACTCATTGCTGCGTCAGATGATGAACTGAAGTTTATATATTAGCTGATACACCAAATAGGGCAGCAGTCAACTCAACATAGTCATATCAAATAATACGTGCAAAGCATACAGCTAAGCACAGCTGCGACAGCATTAGCCATCCTGTTTCATCTAACATATTAGGACCATCACTGTGTGAAATAGTGTAAAACAAAACAAACCAAATCAGCTAATGTATTGATGTATGTCAGAACTAAAGCAGCATAATCTGCATCATATCAGAACCATGTATAGCTCAAAAACAGAGAAGTAATATGGCAGGTTAGTGCACTATTCATCACAAACTTATAGATAGATATGCACTAGTCAAAAATGCAAATTGAACACTATAATCACCTTATTACATATGTCATGTTAAACAGTACATGCAAATGCACAGCTTAAAGTTTCACATAAACGTGGAAAACTTGGCCAAACCATATATTCTTGAACAAATCAGAAATATTTGAAGTAGTATCCTACAGATTCAGTGGGATGTCCTTAAGAATTCTGCATTGTGAACAGAACAACACTGGGGCATCACACAGTGGTTCCCTTTGTCAAGGCAGAATGAGACGTATAATTGGAGAACTATAGTTACTCTAGCATTACTTAGGGGATGTGTACATCCTATGGTGCTAAAAAAATCAATAATGTAGGACAGACAAAAATGATCAAACTAACAAATGGATATAGCAATCGCACATACTACATAGTATCACATTCAAGTATTTGATTATGAATTGAACAAGCCATGGAAGTAATAAAAGTATCAGAGGAAAGATGAGGGGATAAGTTTGAATTACATGGAAATTTGCTGCTGAGGCGGAGGGAAGTGTGCCGTGGGGGCTGTCCTGCTTCACAGGATATGGAAAAATAGGAGCTGGGGTGGGCTGGCTATGTAAGCTTAGGGAATTGTGTACCTGTAGGTTGTGTCTTACTAACTCTCAGGCATGATGGAATTGTCAACTATAGAAAGATATGATACAATTCCTGTGTGCCTGGATGCATGTCCTATGCAGTACTAGTAATCCTTTTCTATTTGACTGTTTTTTATATCACTCAGACCAAAAAAATTGTCAGTTCAGATTTTTTTGATTGGGTCGACAGTTCAGATTGAGTATGTGATTGAACACAAAAGAAATTAAAATCTCTCTTTTTCCCCTTTGAGACAACTAAAATCCCAGTTCTTTCCAAGAAACAGTAAATTTCACTACTGGTGCAGTGGTGATTCTTGTGATAAAACAATTGCAATTTAGTCCTATTTCTTTCAATTTGGCATTACAGAACCCAATTGGACATAAGAACTGTAATCAAATCCAAATTTCAGTTCGGTATTATAGAACCCTGATTAGAAATAAACACTGAAACTCGTTGGTTGTTATCATCGCAACTAATTTTCTTACTGGCCTCCTAAGTAATGAACTACAGCCAAATGTGATTAGCTGAGAACGCAGTAAACAGCATAAAGAATGCCAAGTATGAAAATAAACATGTGAAAACATCACAGATGGTATCACATTGCACAGCATCGTTCAGTTAAGAGCGAACCCCGAAAATACATCCAAACGGAATAAAACACTCCTTTATGACTGCTGACTAGGCATTAAACAGGTCATAAGAAACGAAATCTCAATTTTGATCCAACATCAGAAGTTTTTCATGGCTGCTAGGCATGAACTCAAATCCGCCACATATGGGCAGAGGTACTTGACACAATGATCCTTGCAAACCTTCGTGAGCCTCTCTGTCTCCAGGTTGAGCACAAAGAGGCCCTCACCCAGAGCGTGCAAGAACAAGGAGCTACTCTTCTCGCACAATGCTTCAACAGAGAGCCGCCACTCAACAGACGGATCAAAGATTGCCGATTGCAACACCGACATCAAATATACCGTCTTGTGATGCGACCACAACTTCCGATCAGCGCTGTTGTCCTCGAAATTCCAGATGGAGAGCACAAGTTCATCCAGAAGAACCAAGGAAAGACTCTGAGCTGAATTGGCCAAGCGGACTGCCCTCGCGGCAAGTGTCAAGCGGTGTATGGCAGCACACGGCGGCAGGTCGATTCGACAAACTGACGCCTTGGCCTGGCCAAAGCGCACGGCCAGTGTGTGAACCGCATTCGGTAAGGCACGGGTGCCGCAAATCCAGTGCACGGCGCCGCGGTGGACAACAGCAGGGGAGCTGATGAGGACCACCATGTTGTCAGGAGTTCGGCGGTCACAGCCATGTCCCATTCCCGGTTTGGGAAGAGAAGACACGCAAGAGGAGCCCCGATTGGTGATCCATCACCGCGAGCAGGCGGAATGAGAGGCCACCGGCCTCGAGGAAGACGATGTTCTCCGGGAATAATATGGGCGGGAGGGGAGGAAGGAAGGTGGAGGTCCCGGCCACGGGGTCGCAGACGCAGATCCTGACGGGGTCGCGCGAGCTGGCCGGGGGGCGGCGGAGGGCAACAAGGCCGCCGGCGCCCGACGCGACGGGGGCAAAGCCGCCAAGGCCGCCCGCGCTCGGCAAGAAGTGGGACAGGTGGAGGACAGGTGACTGCGATGGCGAGGGGCCGAGAAGGAGGAAGCGCGTGGGGCGGCGGCGGTAGAGGCGGCGGCGGGGGAGCTTCTGGGAGGCGTCCTGGAAGAAGAACCCGAGGAGGGAGGGGGGATCGAAGCCCCCGGTGCGACGGCGGTGGAGGTGGGAGAGGAAGGACGGTTCTTGGATGAGGCGGCGCCACGCTTTGCAGGTGGCTGCGCAGCGGACGACAGCGACAGCATCGCCGACGCGGGACAAGATCTCCACGAGGATGTCCGCTGGGAGGGGCGGCAGCCGCAGCGGCGCTTCTGGTTGCGGCGGCGACGCCATGGGTTGACGGCGAAGAGGAAATTGGGAGTGATGAGAGATTGAGAATTGGCAGAGGCCTCGAGGGGGGTCTTGGTCTGGAATTCTGTATGCTAGGCCCACAGGTCAGAAGCACCGGAACTAGAGCTGGCCAAACGGGTCGTGTCTGCCGGGCTGAGGCACGGTGCTCTAGGCTCAGCCCAGGCACAGCATAGTTTGCACTGTTTATGGGCTGTGTCGTGTTTAGGCTGCTACCCTGGCACAGTAGGCCGGTCCGGCATAGCACGACAGTGTCGAGTCGTGAGCCTGGTCAGCCCGGCACAACCCATCTAGCCCGCTATGCATGAACTAATGAACATTAGCTCAAAAGTTAGAGAAACAAGCGTAGAATCATTTCATCAGAAATCAAACTATCAAAGCAAACAAACCAAAAATTGATATCTAAGATAAAAAAAATATGCAATCATCAGAATCAATCACAGTTCACACTATTCATTTACAGCACAAAATATGCAATCATCAGAATCAATCAAGAACCGGAGAGGAAGAGGGGGAGGGGAGGCGCACGCCGACGCCGAGGGAGGAGGCAACATGGGCGAAGGGGCGCGGAGGGAGAGGGAGAGCCGGAGAGGAAGAGGGGGAGACTGTAACATCCCAAAATAAGGGTTTGTGTTTCAAATATATAAAAATGTGATATTTTTAAAACTTTTGATGTTCTCCCTTGTCATTCAATTTATTTGGACTTCAATTCAAGGTTTTGTTGATTTTAAAAACTAAACATCAATCGTGGAAAACATAAACCCAATGGATAATTAAAACAAATGGAAATCAAAACCTGCTATGAAACCTGCGGAGGAATGTGACTGGTCAGATATGGGATTTGCCCATCCTAACATAACAAGAGAGATATCTCTGGACCCCTCATTGTGATTGGATAAAGAAAGTGCATGTCCATGCCACTAGTGGTCGAAGTGTCGACCATATGAAGTTATTTGATACTCGATCGAGAAAGTATTGAACAGTCCATGGATGACAAATTATCTCACCTGGAGTTCAACCAGATGTCGTGAGGCAAAGGTAGAATACACAACCAGGTCGTTCGGTTCAACCAGATACAAACTGGTCGCATACGCTACGAGCTCGTATACATCGTCGAACCGGATGTACACGCTATGAGCTGGTCGATCGTCAAAATCGGTCATACAAAGTTACGAGCTAATCGTATGGAGATACGAGATGATCGTAGACTGGTCATACACAGTTGCGAGCTGGTCGTAGACTGGTCGTACACAGTTACAAGTTGATCGTATGGAGATATGAGCTGGTCGTAGACTGGTCGAAACTGGTCGTACACAGTTACGAGCTGATTGTATGGAGATACGAGCTAGTCATAGACTGGTCATACACGATACTGAGCTGGTCGATGCGATTCTGAATCGTCGTATGGAGATACAAACTAGTCGTAAGGAGTTGCAAATTGGTTGTAAGGAGTTACAGACTGGTCGTAACTACACCTGGAATGGTCGTGACTGATTTCGAGCTGGTCGTAAATGATAAGGACCTGGTCATAGATCATATTGCTTTAAGGTTTGTCCGATATATTCTATGTGTGTTTGGGAAGCGTTATGTGCTGTTAGGTACCGCTGACGACTCGTGGTCGGAAAAGAGTTTTCGAGTCACAACCGATCACGCATGAACTTATAGGGTCACACACTTAAAGGGCAATGATTTGATTTGGATGGTGATCCGAATTCTTATAGGCCTCCAGTTCCTAATGGGCCTCAAGTTGGAGACCCGTTATGGATGCCTATAAATAGAGGGGCGGTGGCATGGAGTTAAGTAAGCTTTTGAACATTTTCCGAAACCCTAATAGCCATGCCTTTCTTAACCACGCCGCCGACGCTAGCACTCTTGCGCGTGGTGTCCCTGCCCCGTACGTGTGGATACCTTGGAGGTGTTGTTACGAAGCATCAGCACTATGACGATCCGCAACTTGTGACGATCATCGGAGCAGGAGAAGAAGACGTGCAGCAAGTACAACTACATCTGCATCTACTCACTACATCGACTCTACTTTCGCTACGAGTCGGCGCGTCTAGTTGTAATCTCGTGGTCTATTACTAGCGGAAGTTCCTTGGCTGCGCGGTAAAAATTTTGTTTTGTGCTATCGTAGCTTTCCCGTGATCCTTTAGTGGTATCAGAGCCATCCCGTCTAGTTTTAGATTCAGATTAGATGCATATCATGATATGTGGGGCGATAGATATGATCTATTTCTGTTTTATGTTGGTTATTCTATATGATAGATTGTTTTTAGCGATGGTCGATATGTTCGTCCATGCGCGGTGGTCTCAAGATGGGTTTATGATCGTTATTCCATGATCGTGTTTTCATGGTCGTATCACAACTTGCCTTTACCGGTCGGTTTTCGCCATCGAGACAAACAGTAATCGTAAATCCATGGAGCACGCGAAGATCAATTTGGTTGATTAGATTGGAGTTGCGATCAAAAAAAGGTTAATATGATTAATCCAATGTGATTTTTATGGACAGAACAGTAGATTGGATCTACGTAGTCCGAAAAAATTTCGCATACATGGGTTGTCGCACTTGTGACCCCGCTCCGCTCACCGGCAAGCGGAACCACCAGAAAGTACCATGGTATATGGATAGGCTCTCGCTCTGCAGTGCGGGTTTCCACCCCTGTGGACTAGGATCTTAACTTGGTTTTGTTATTGCTAGTTCACGTCATCCGTTAGATAGAACGTGATTCTATGCCTAACTTGTTTTTGTAGGATTTTGTGAATAGTATGACCCATGATGTATGAGATGCATGTATGTGTGTAATTTTCATGACCTGTGTGTCATGTTTATTGCAGCCCAAGGCTGTCTATTTTTGTATAACGTTTTGCGTGTCAACTTGTGATGCTTCTTCACTACTTGTAATTTATCACTATGCTATTAGGAGTAATGGCTTAGTGGGAGTACTTGGAGGATTTGGTCACTAGAGATATGGCGAACAGAAGCACGGCGATGGAGATCACCATGTGGAAGGGTCATACTATATCACGATGCAATATGATTGTTTGTGAATGGCTTTATATTCCTGTTTTATTTCTATGCATGCTTTTAACATGGTAGAAGTAAATTTCCCTCACATAATATTAAGTTAAATTGATATCCTCCCAATTTGTTGCACCATCCAAAGTCATGTATTAATGGTAGGCCTTGCCAAAGCAGAGTACCATTAACTTTCCTTGACTAGATGGGTTTGTGTCACACACTTACATGCATAGCATTGGTTTAACTTAACAATGTCATCATAACGGTTATGGAACTTGGGGTATAGGGTTGGGTGCTGGAGCATAGAGATGCTGCCCAACAACAAGAGTCATATAGAGACTTATTTTTCCATAGTACAATCTTATTCTTTAGCAAAATCAAGATCATTTTCCAGCAGTAGTGAGCATCCAAAACCAAAGGGTTTTTCTGGGCAACAAACAAACAAATAATCTGGTTTTGGAATAATCTGAATTGACCTATCCCAAAGAAATTCAAATTATTTAATATAATAATTCGGATTAATTAATGAATGTACTTTTATGTGTCGAATTCCTCAGTATAATATTCTTAGAACTAACCCCCTCTGATATATAGAACAAAAGTTTTTGGTATAGCAAAGGGTTGCTTACCAAATTCACTAATCTTCTAGCAGTGATGCCAAAGCTTACTAGTAGATTAACTGATTGTGGGTCTTGAATTACTGAATGTCATAAGAGGGATATGGTATTTAGTGGAAGTATCTTTATTAAATTGTTTAATAGAAGTTATTTTTCTTAAACATATGTCTTAGCTTTGCATATTTTATGTTGTAGATCATGGTACCAACTGCTGTACCTACATCCAGCTTTGCTTTACGTTCGATACTTGAAAAGGAAAAACTGAATAGAACAAATTTTGTGGATTGGTCCCGCAACCTAAGAATTGTTCTTAAGCAAGATAAAAAGGCATATGTTCTAGAGTAACTAATTCCAAAAGTGTCTGCTAAAAATGATGTTGTTGCTCTTAAAAACACCTATAAAAAGGCATGTGATGAGTCCCTTGATGTTAGCTGTCTCATACTTGCTGCTATGAACTCAGACCTTCAGAAGCAGTTTGACAACATAGAGGCCTACGATATGATCGTGGCGCTCAAAGGCATGTTTGAGACACAAGCAAGAACTGAGAGATATGAGATCTCAAAAAAAATTGTTTGGGTGCAAGCTAGCTCAGGGTAGTCCGGTGAGCCCACATGTGATCAAAATGGTTGGTTAACACAGAGCTTGAAAAAACTTGGTTTTCCGCTTAGCCAAGAGTTGACTACTTATTTGATTCTTGATTCGCTTCCTACAAGCTATGAGTCGTTTATTTTGAACTTTCATATGAATAGTTTAGACAAGAATCTCACCGAACTGCATATGATGCTCAAGACTACAGAGGACAACATTAAGAAAAGCAACAGTTATGTGATGATGGTGCAAAAGAGTACTAGCTTCAAGAAGAAGGCTAAAACTAGGGTCAAAGGAAAGGGCAAGGCTAAAGCTTTGGATAAGATCTAAACTAACAAGCCTAAGACAAAGACTAAGTCTAGCCCGACTCAAGAGAATGAATGTTTTTACTGCAAAGAACCAAGCCATTGGAAGAGGAACTGCAAGAAATACCTGGCTGATCTGAAAAAGAATGGTGGGACTAAACCTTCCACTTAATGTATTAATGTTATAGATGTTTTTCTTGTTGATTCTTCTGTTAACTCTTGGGTATTTGATACCAGATCGGTTGCTCATATTTGCTATTCGATGCAGAGTCTAACAAGGAGGAGAGTTCCAAGAGGCGAGATGGATCTTCGCGTCGGGAATAAAGCAAGGGTTGTTGCATTAGCCGTCGCGACTTTGCCATTACTTTTGCCCTCAGGATTTATTATGGAATTAAATAATTGTTATTACGTTCGCTGTAAGTAGAAACATTATCTCTGCATCATGCTTGGTGGCAGAGGGTTATAAATTCATTATTGAGAACAATGGTTGTTCTATATTTTTGAATGAAGTGTTTTATGGCTATGCGCCTGTTTTGAATAGGCTGTTTATTTTAAATCTTGATGATGCACCAGTCTATAATATTAATGCAAAGAGGCTTCGACCTAATAATATGAGTTCTATTTTTATTTGGGATTGTCGTTTGGGTCACATAAGTGAGAAACGCATGAAGAAGCTCCATGATGATGGAATCCTAAACTCATTTGATTTGGAATCATTTGAAACGTGTGAATCTTGCCTACTCAAAAATATGACCAAGACACCTTACACTGGTCGAGATGAGAGGTCATCCGACTTGTTGGCACTCATACATACTGATGTGTGCGGACCAATGAGCACGACAGCTAGAGTTGATTTTTAGTACTTCATTACTTTCACCGATGGCTATAGTAGATATAGATATATCTATTTAATGAGGCACAAGTCGAAATCCTTTGAAAAGTTCCAGGAGTTCCAGAGTGAGGTACATAATCAACTTGGCAAGACAATCAAATCTTTGCGATCTGATCGTGGAGGTGAATTTTTGAGCCATGAATTTGGTGATCAATTAAAGCAATGTGGAATTGTTCTGCAGCTTACACCACCGGGGACTCCACAATGGAATGGGGTGTCTGAGCGGCATAATCGGACATTGTTGGACATGGTTCGGGGATGATGAGCTAATCGGATCTGCCGTTATCTTTGTGGGGTTACACTCTAGAAACTACCGCTTTCACTTTGAATAAGATACCATCTAAATCAGTAGATAAGACACCATATGATATGTGGACTGGGAAGAGTCTTAGTTTGTCTTTTCTAAAAATTTGGGGATGTGAGATCTATGTTAAACGTCTGACATCTGATAAACTCACACCCAAGTCAGATAAATGCTTCTTTATAGGATATCCTAGGAAAACCAAAGGATATTACTTCTACAACCGAGAAGGGGGTAAAGTTTTTGTTGCCCGAAATGGTGTCTTTTTAGAGAAAGAGTTTATTTCAAAAGGAGTCAGTGAGAGAAAGGTACAACTCGAAGAAATTCGGGAAACATCTGAAAGTGTTTCAAATCCTACTGAATCTCTACAGGATGAACAAAATGTTGTTGAACCTGTAGATGAGGAATCAGTCACACGTAGATCTAAAAGGCCACATCAGTTGCCTATAAAGTATGGGCATGGCGGTGATGAAGAGCTTGTTGTAAATGGTTACACCGATACAAGCTTCTAAACCGACAAAGATGATTATCGTTCGTAATCTGGCTTTGTATTCATTTTGAATGGAGGAGCAATGAGCTGGAAAAGTTCCAAGCAAGAGATGGTTGCTGATTCTACGACAGAGGCCGAGTACATTGCGGCTTTTGAAGTTGCGAAGGAAGGTGCTTGGATAAGGAATTTTATTGCTGAGTTGGGTATGGTTCTGAGTGCCTCAAGCCCAATGAATCTCTATCGTGACAATAATGGAGCCATTGCGCAGGCTAAGGAGCCTAGATCCCATCAGAAGTCCAAGCATATACTCAAGCATTACCATCTCATTCGCGAATTGGTGGATAGAGGAGATGTTAAGATATGCAAAGTTCACACGGATTTAAATGTTGTTGATCCATTGACAAAGCCTCTCACACAGTCAAAGCATGAGGCGCACATAAGAGATATTGGTATTAGATACTTCAATGATTGACTCTAATGCAAGTGGGAGACTGTTGAAAATATACCCTAGAGACAATCATAGAGATAATTATATTTTAATATGTTCATAACATTGGATAATATGTTATCTTGTTCCTAGAATAATATCGTTAATATTTATCATTAAGTATGTGACTTGATTGTGAAACTCTATATTTCTGCGATGATTATTCTTAAATGTTCTCTAGTCAGAAACATATGAGAGAACACATATGAATATACTAGCATATGTATCGGTTGATGACTACGTTTCACAGGTCATAGATATGGAGATATCAAACTAATAATATGGACACATGTTAGAGAGCATGGTGTTGGTTTGACCCACCTTGAGATACTATTGAGATTGTTATGATTTTATGTGTCATCAGTTGGTCTCAAGCAATGATTATGTATAATCTTTAGACCTGAGATCAGCATAGTTTTCTACATATATAATAGCACTCTTAGGGGTTGTCAAACGCTACTCGTAACTGGGTAGTTATAAAGATAGCTTTCGGGTATGATATGAAATATGCGGATGAATGTGACTGGTCAGATATGGGATTTGTCCCTCCTAACATAACAGGAGAGATGTCTTTGGGCCTCGTTATGATTGGATAAAGAAAGTGCATGGCCATGCCACTAGTGGTCAAAGTGTCGACCATATGAAGTTATTTGACGCTCGATCGAGAAAGTATTGAACAGTCCATGGGTGCCAAATTATCTCACCTGGAGTTCAACCAGATGTCATGAGGCAAAGGGAGACTACACAGTTACGAGCTGGTCATAGATCGTCGAATCGACGCATACGAGAACGAAGTGGTCATAGATCGGTCGAAACCGGTCGCATACGCTATGAGTCGATCGTATGGAGATACGAGGTGGTAGATCGTCGCATACGCTACGATTCTGGTCTGAGAATGGCCCGGAATCGGTCGCATACGCTACTGAGTTGATCGTATGGAGATACCGGTGGTCGTGATCGGTCGGCGGTCGCATACGATTCGAGCTGATCGTATGGAAATATAAGCTGGTCGTAGATTGGTCGTACACAGTTTTGAGCTGGTCGTATGCAGTTATGGACTGGTCATATGGATATACAAACTAGTCGTAAGGAGTTGCAAACTAGTTGTAAGGAGTTACAGACTGGTCATAACTACACCTGGACTGGTCGTGACTGATTTCGAGCTGGTCGTAAATGATAAGGACCTGGTCATGGATCATATTGCTTTAAGGTTCTTCCGATATATTCTATGTGTGTTTGGGAATCGTTATGTGCTGCTAGGTACCGCTGACGACTCATGGTCGGAAAAGAGTTTCCGAGTCACAACCGATCACGCATGAACCTATAGGGTGACACACTTAAAGGGCTAGGATTGGATTTGGATGGTGATCCGAATTCTTACAGGCCTCCAGTTCCTAATAGGCCTCAAGTTGGAGACCCGTTATGGATGCCTATAAATAGAGGGGCGGTGGCATGGGGTTAAGTAAGCTTTTGAAGATTTTTCGAAACACTAATAGCCACGCCTTCCTTAACCATGTCGTCGGCACTAGCACTCCTGCGTGTGGTGTCCCTGCCCCGTACGTGTGGATACCTTGGAGGTGTTGTTGTGAAGCATCAGCACTAGGACGATCTGAAACTCGTGATGATCATCAGAGTAGGAGAAGAAGACATGTGGCAAGTACAACTACGTCTGCATCTACTCGCTACATCGACTTTACTTCTGCTACGAGTCAGCGCGTCAAGTGGTAATCTTGTGATCTATTACTAGCGGAAGTTCCTTGGTTGCATGGTAAAAATTTTGTTTTGTACTATCGTAGCCTTCCCGCGATCCTTCATGTAGGACCGTCATGGACCTCACCGTCGGTACCTCTGGGTGCACATGGTCATGGGGTTCCATTTTTTTGCCATAGCTGGCGCCGCCATGTTGCCTATCGTCGGAGATTAGCCGGAGAAACCAGTGCACTAGAGCTCCTTGTTTTGTCGAAAAACTGACACGTCCTGTAGCACGCCATTTAGTATCAGAATCACTCTCAGTTAGCACTAATGATTGGGTTTAGTTGGTTTAATGACCGCTCTGTTCGACTGACGCGTGTGGGGCCATGCACAGAAATCTGTGCGCATTAATACACTGAGATTTGCACCGAATCACTGACAACTGGGTCCCGGTGCCTTGAGTGCATAGTGCACATGGCTGTGAGCCGCTGCATGGTGCGCCTCGACCAAAGGTCCACGCACTGTTTTGTACATCGAGCCAATGACGTATGGGTCCCACCTGTAAGACAAATGATTTCCTTTAAGAAAAGAAAAGATAAATCATTGGGACCCACCTGTCATACACTGAGATTTTTTGGCAGAAAAAAAATCAAAAAGAAAAGGAAAAGGTTGTGGGTCCCACCTGTCAGAGAGACACTCTCTCTCCCCTTTTATTTTTCCAGGGATTTTCAAACGGAACCAACTTCAAACCTTAAAAACTTTTGATACAAAACTCTAAATTGAATTGTTTTTATCTCTAAATTTGTCTAAAATCATAATCTATCTGATTATGCAAAAAAAAAATTTAATTTAGTTACTGTTTTAAATTATTTGCACTATTTAATTGATTTTTGACTCTTTTTGCAATAGACGTTAATTGTGCGAGCGAAATCTTCGACGACCAACCCATCTTATATTCACAACAAACAAAGCAAGGCAAGCACCCCCTTTGATCTTGTTGACTCTAGTATTTTACTTATTGTACTTTATTTTGCAAATCTATTATAGCATGCGGAGGAGGAGGAGGCGAGGAGGCGACACGACGGCCGACGCTGAGAGAGGAGGACCTGAGGAGGCGACGTAGAGGGCCAGCGCTAAGAGAGGAAGAGGTGTGGAGGAGGCGAGGAGGCGGTAGGCAGCGCAGTGGTAGTGCGGACCACGCGCGGGCAAGGCAGGCCAGCAGGGGGAAGGAAGAAGAAACGGGACAGGCAGGCCGGGCAAGGGGCAAGGTAGGTGGGCAACGGGCTCATGGGTCGTGCCTGGCACGGCACGGCCCGACAAAAATCAAGCCGTTGGGCATTTTTGCCCATTTTTTGTGACCGTTTTGGTCTTAAAAATAGCAAAAAAAATCCCAAAATGTTTTGTATAAATAGCCACCATACCCCCCCCTCATTCAGCATCCCTCCATTCCTTGTTATCTCTTTGAAACTATGTTGTGCAAATTCAAATTTGTATTGAGCTAATTTGGCAAAATTCAAAAAATTGTGCCAAATTTTTTAAATTTCAATTTTCAGCAGCAAGTCAGCAAAAGGGGTACAATACTATTTTTTGCATACTTTAGTTGTTAGTGCTTGTTATGCTAAGATGAAAGTAATAATAGTGTTAGTTTCGATTTTGCAGTTTTCGTTATGGACAGTTCTTATGACAGCTTTGCTCTTGGTGATTACGGACTTTCACTAGAGGAAATTGCGTCCATAGAGGCGGCTGCGACTGCCTCAAGCCAACCGGAAGGGCAAGGCGGAGTTCCGTCATCAGGCTCTACGGAAGCATCAGGTTCCATGCCAACCGGTTCAAAGAGGTCGAGGTCGTCAACATCGGGAGTGTGGGAGAATTTCGATAGGATAACCAAGCAAGACGCACAGGGAAATGAGGTACCATATGCTATTTGCAAAAATTTATTGCGATGAATTGTCTACAAGGTCTACAGGCGAAACAGGGCACTTGATTAGACATGCTACAAGATGTAAGGCCAAGCAAGGATTGGTGATGAAGCAGATGCAACTGCAGTATAATCCCGACGGTATGGTACGTAGCTGGGACTACGATCCTCGGGTAGCCCGCCAATCTCTCTGTCATTTAATTACTTCTGAGGATTTACCGTTAGGCTTTGGGAAGTCTGCTTCTTTCCAAAATTATATTAGGGTGCGCATAATCCTAGATTTTCTTTCATTTCTAGACAGACAACAACTATGGATCTAGTAAAATACTACAATGAACGTCGTAATAAAATAAAAGAAATATTTAGGATTTTTTTAAAATAATCTATTTTTATTCAAAATTACAGAAATAATACTACTTAATTTTTTGACAGGAATAATCACAAATCGCTCCACGGTTGGGCGACTTGGGCAAGTCACCCAACAGGTGAGCAACAGATGTCCAAGTCACTTAACCTTGGGGCTACTAGACCTTTGGTCTCCAAGTTGTCGTACAGTGGAGCGACTAACAATACCTGTTGCTCACCGTTGGACCCTAGTCGCCCAACCGTTGGGCGACTAGGGGTGCTTATATTCGCGCGCGGGCGACCGTGAGAACAGTCGCCATTTGATTTCAGTCGGTCAAGTAGAAGAAAGAAGAGAAAGAGAGGAGAGGCAGAGAGGGAAAGAGAGGAGAGAAAGTTTCTTTGCATTGACGACGACGGTGAGTCTCTAGCCTTATTTTGTATGCGTGTATTTTTGAAACCATGGTAGGTTAGCAAGCAACATCATGTGTATTGACATATTGTTATAAAATGAAATAATAGTATGTTAATTTAAAAAATCTTAGTTTGGAGATAGCATGATTAATACAATTAGTTTGGAAGTTTGTATAAAGGAAAAAATTATCGGTTAAAATTAATTCAGTTGTATTATTTCGCGTGCTGCGCTAATTGCGCTCGAGCTTGATAAACAATAACATGTTACTTTTCTATTATATAAACATGTCGATAACCCGTGTATTCGCAAATGCTAGTTTATAGAATGTTAAATACATGTCACAATAAAGAATTGATAACATTTTATTTATAGTTTTGGTTGGATTAAGGAATTATAAAATACTAAGAGAAAAATCAAAGATACATGGTTCCAAACCCATAGGATTCCAAAACATGTGAAATTTTAATATTTTTTTCCTGAAAGCTTCACCCATTATAAATATGCATAGTAACAATGATGTTTTAGTATTTCGCAATCCATAGCAGCCTGTATAGGTGTTAACGTAATATAGCCTTTTGTACGGAAATTACAAGTTTACCACTTGGGTTTCATGAAATTGTATATTTATTACCATTGTGTTCGAGCAAAGTGTTTTGGAGCCACTAAGACCATACCAAATATGATTTATTTGCCATTGGAATATAATTTTAATGCTCAATTAACATTAATGCTTTTAATTTCTTTGTTATTTATTTTATAACTGACAAACCTATGTAATATCTCATTTAATTAGGACCTGTGTTCGAGCAAAGTGTTTAGGTGCCACTAAGAACATACCAAATATGATTTATTTTCCATTGGAATATAATTTAAAAGCTCAATAAACATTAATGCATTTTAATTTCTTTGTTATTTATTTTATAATTGACAAACCTACGTAATACCTCATTTATTTTATAATTGACATGGTCCATGCATATTGTTAATAGTTGTAAATAGCGTAGTCTTAGGTTTGCATATGAAATCATGGTAGGTTACTTTTGAAAGCTTGGTAGGTTATGATAAAAAATCAGTAGACTTATGCAAGAATACAACTTAATTTGCAGAATTTCCGGAGCTATGCTATAAGTAATTGAACCCACTAATTGTGTCATAATTGCTAACTGGAAATTGATTTGTAGGTATGTCCCTGGTGGTTCGGACTGGCATTTTGGCCTACTGGACCGGCTGTTGGACACGCAGCACCGTGCGAGCCGTCGTGTCCCGCAACCAGTTCGCGGGCGGGGACGACGCAGCTGACTTGGGGGTGGTTCGTACGCGAACACCCTGACGGGCTTGGAGACTGAACCCACACTGGGTAGACAGGTTTGTTCCCATGCTTTGCCACTTCTTTTGTGTCATATGCCCACTACATACTTCTTCGTGCTTTGCAGGCTGAGCCATGCTGGTCTTCTACCTCTCGCGCGGATGGTGGAGGCCACTGAAGAGGACGATTCTTCGGTCGAGGATGACGTGGAGGTCCAAGCTGGTCTAGAGCGATCACGACGGTTCCCGTTCGACCGGTCACTCCTGACAGCCCTGGTGGACCGGTGGCGGCCCAAGACACACACCTTCCACCTCCCATCCGGGAAGATGGCCCCTACTCTGCAGGATGTCACAATGCTGCTCGATCTGCCTAGCGTGGGAGCCCCTGCATTCCCGCTGGACGTGCCTGTCAACTAGCGCAATGCCCTACTGGGCAGGTTTCAGGGGGTTCTTGCGGCGGAGGCCGCGCCACCGTACTACAACTTCTCAAAGCGACAGCGGCATGGCCCGCCTGTGGTGGCTTTCGCAGTTTTGGGTACGTATGCTACCTATTTTCCATGTTTAGTGCTGCACTATCCTAACCATATGATGGGCTTATTAATTATTCGTTTGTGCGTAGGTCGAGCGGATGGTCAAGCATCCCACCACCAACCAGGTGTCATGGCACCTCGAGGCGTACCTGCTGTGGCTCTTCGGCTGCGTATTGTTTACTAGCAGCCATGGTGACTTCATCGACACTCGCCTCGTGGGGTACGCGAGGGCTATCGCCAATGGCGAGGAGCTGTAGATCAACTGAGGATTAGTCGTACTTACCCTGACGTACTGCAACATGTGTAATGCGTGTTATAGGATGAAGCCGACATCTATCCTCACAGGCTGCCCCCTCCTACTGCAGTTGTGGTCATTTTGGCAATTCACTCTCACCGACCCATGCTGGTAGACTCCAGTGCATACGGCGAGAACATGTACCATGGGGATGCGGTGGACTAGCTAACCGTAGGGTCCCATTGGTGCCGTAGACAGGTATGTACTTCCCTATATCTTTACTTTAGTCGTATTACGGGTCATCCTTTATAACAACTATTTTGGCTCACAGGCACAGTATGCACACGTGTAGGTCACACATGTGTACGAGCACTTCGTGGAGCAGCTGGACCACCTCACCGCTGACGACATGCCCTGGGAGTCGTACTCTGATCAGGAGAGGGAGGACCGTGCTCCCGGGGGGCTATCCTCACTGTGCTGGCACGACTGGGCGTACTGGCGGACGCGAAGAAGCTCGACATCGACGTGTTTGTCGAGGACTACACGGTGCGTAGGGTGATGCACCAGTTCAACCTCCGCCAGGTTGTTCCAATTCCCATCGGGACGAGGGTACCTGACTCAAACCACGCGTGAGTTACACACATCACATGTTCGTATATGTTTTTGTTAGTTCTATTACGGCGGCTTCTAATTGCAGTGGTACGTTTTGCAGGCATAGTACAAGGGGTGGCACCAAGATGCAGTAGGTGGTACAGTGGGCGAACGCCCACGAGGACTGCATGTAGGAGGACGGCTAGTACGACCCCAGCGCGTACGATGAGTACCTTTGCTGGTACGCCCCACAGACACGCACCAGGTTAGTGCATGTCATCGACCCTCCCCCTGCTTGTGTACCAGCACCAACCGACGCGTACCCTGTACACTTCGCCCAAAACTTGCACCGCGCGGTACATACTATAGTGTTTTAAAATGTCTGAGTATGGTTACCTCAATTATAGGTTTGACGCTTTCATGTACTCCTTGCAGACGGGCATGAACGTCTGGATTGCCAGGGACTCCCGATCGATCCTGGAATGGGTCACCATTGGTGCAGAGGTGACGCGCGATGAGCTACTACAGTTTGTCCGTCGGGCCTACAATGCGACGAAGCGTGTCATGACCCTGACGTCGTGAAAGACAGTCCAGGAGGTGGCCACATCGGCGCATACGCCGAGGCCGCCACGTCCTACAGCCCAGTCAGGAGGCTCAGGAGGAGCACATCCATGTGCCTTGCCTGCGCCTGTGCCTTGGCAGGCTAGAGGGTCCGGGTGGGCACATGGGTACGCAACGCCATAGCCACCGTCATCGTTCCAAGACACCTACCCGAGAGCGACAGGGCAGTATCCTTTCTTCCCCGACCCGTATGGATAGTACAGCGGGTTTGACCCTGTCTCGCACATGGCCCATGACCAAGGTACATTTCCTCTCTTCAGGTTTGTGATTGTCGATATATAGTATGGATTAAGATTATTTGTCTTGTAGGTTTCCTACTCCAACCGAGAGTTGAGCTCTCCCCGCACGAGGACGTGGATGACTTCTTCACGAATTACCCCGGGGAGGTCAGCGGAGCAGCTAAGCCCGCACCCATCGAGGTTCTTTCTGGGTGGCAGCTTAGCAGGCCCCCAGTGGTCACGTAGGCACAAGTGGAGTTGACCCCCGAGGCCTTGGGAGCACGGATCAACAGGGCTCCTGAGCGCCTTTCCCTATCTGGGCCCCGACCCCATCACCCCGTGCTTCGGAAGCCCAAGCGAGGGTGTATTGGTGGGCGCAGACCAGGTGTGGGATGTGGCGACGATGGAGGAGGTGCTGCGGGTGGCGTAGGGGGTCTTTGTTGTGCTCGGAGTACTTGTATTATGTGTTTACATATTCTACTTCGTAGTTACTATGACATGGTTGTCTATGCATTCCATCTAGCATTGTTCTATAACTTGTATTATGTGTTTGTGTATTCTACTTCGTGGTTACTATGACATGGTTGTCTATATATTCCCTCTAGCATTGTACTATTACTTATTCATAGATTACTTTCCAATCATTCGTGACCTAGTCGCTGAACCATTGGATGACTTGGCAGCAAAAAGTGGCCCACTGCTAGCTGCCAACTTGTCCAACGGTTGAGCGACTAGTCCACATGTCGCTCATCCGTTGGGCCAGTACTTGCTGCCAAGTCATCCAACGGTTGAACGACTAGATGGTTTTATATATAGCCGGACTCGGTCCCGTCACGGTTTCTTTCGCCATTTCTCTCGGCAGACAACCAGAGCAGATCGAGAGAGGAAAAAAGGGGAGGGATAGAAGGATAGGAGGTGTGAAGAGGGGGAGAGGGAGAAGCAGAGGAGCTTGAGAGAGGGAGAGAAGGGGCCTTGTGTACCTTCAGAGAGGTACACAATGGGAGGAGAGGAGCTCGGGAGAGGACAGTTTGGGAGGAGAGGAGCTCGAGACGTGAAAGACAAAGACAAAGGAAGCTCGTTGATAAGAAGAGAAGGTCTCCGCATGAAGGTAATAGTCTTGTTTGTTCTTGTTCTCAGCCGAATGTTGGTGACGTGTAGCTACTTGTTGGTTTAGCACGTATTTGGGGAATGTATGTTCATAAATCACTGGTTGCAATGTTTGAAATATTTGCAATGATAAATCAGTCATGTCGGAGCCCACAAGATTGAAAGTGCATTACGGTGTTAGTACGGTTCGTGAAGGTCCATACAGTGTTGACCTAAGTGCTTTTCAGCAAGTTGGTATAGTACACCCAGATGTGGAGAATGCCCGAATCGAAGATGTCCTATGCTGGCTCACCGGAAGCTTCTCCTTGGACCTCGAGGTGTGGAGTGTCGTCGTACATGGGCTTTGGAGTTGGTCTGCCACACACATTCGGTGTGAGTTTACCAAACTGGCACGCACAGTTACATGGAAGGGATTTCTGGAAGACTACAGGTGTCGTGGCTATGAGTGTGCTACTCGTGCAACCATGTCCGAAAGAAGTCATTGGAGGCCCTTCCAACGGCTATCATCGGGTTGGTGGGAGGAGCTCGGACGCAGAGCGCGTGGTTCACGAAGAACACGTGGTGGCCGATGTTGCGAAGGCAGAAGAGGATGAGGTGACTAATGTTGCGGATGCAGAAGAGCAGGCAGTGACCCATGTTTCTGAGGCATAAGAGGAATATCGCACACCGCACGCTCAGCCCAGTGCATAGGCAGATGTAGGGGAGCATGTCGGCAGTATAGTGCGTCAGATGGAGATCGATGACTTGACAGCTTGAGCGGAGGAGGAAGCTTTAGAAGAGGATGGTGATGACTCTTCTGAGGAGAACGAAGGTCCCATCCTGCAGAAATGGGATAGGGTGGACGTTGAGGGTCTTGCTATGCACAATGGGCACGAATCACCGTGGGAGTACCATGGAACAGAGGTTCAGCTTCGTGCAATATTTGCTAACAAGGGATCACTTCAGGATGCCATTAAGTTGTACCTTGTCCATGCAGCAAACGTTTCGTGTCCTCAAATCTAGCCAGGAGCAGTACACTGTGGTCTGCGAGTAGGCTGGGTGTCCTTGGTGTGTGCACACACGGAGATCCAAGTACGAAACTCACTAGATTGTCTCCAAGGTAGAGGCGCACTCCTGCTTGCTCAATAGTGTTTTGTCGAGGCATCGCAACCGAACATCCACCTTCATAGCCAATGTGATGTACGGAGAGATAGTGAAGAAGACGGATCTGGAGGCCAAGCACATCATGGTGGCTATCGAGCAGAAATTTAAGTACAAGATTGGCTACGTGAAGGCATAGCGTGCTAAGCATAAGGCTTTCAAAAGGAGGTTCAGTTCTTTCGAGGCGTCTTACGATAACCTTCCTCGTATGCTCCAGATGTTGCAGGACAGGAACCTAGGCACATACATTGCTGTGAAGGATAAGCCATCAAAAGACCACCGCTAGGTTTTCTTGTATTCAGAGGGCCTTCTTAGCATTCAGTCCCTGCATTGATGTATTCAGACCCATGTTGCTCGTGATCTCAGTGGACGGGATGTTTCTAATTGGGAAATGCAAGAGCATGATCTTGACAACAATTGGCATTGATGGCAACAATCAGATTTTGCCCTTAGCCATCGCTTTCGTCGAAGGTGAGAATTTCGACAGCTGGTTGTGATTCCTTCGACATCTGAAGGAAGGAGTAGTTGGGGCACGTCCTGATGTTTGCATAATCCATGATCGTGTGAGACCCCGGTTTATTTAGCTCGTAATACTTAGCATTCCATTGGCTCTAGCATCACAAACAAAATACACCATGTCTCGATGGACATGTGCTTCTCAGAATTGCAGCACACATATATCTTTACAAAAGCATGCATCAATTCCATACATCACATAATAACAAGTCTAGCAAAAGACATACAATATGTAAAGTTATTACAAAAGAAGTCGACCGACCAAATGACATCAAAGTAACGATAACAGCGGAAACAAAAGTGCCATAAGATGGCTATAAGCAAAAGACGACCGGTTAGTCATAACCCACAAGGCAACCGAACGGGCCGCCAAGCTAGTCACACGATCCACAGCAAAACTCATAGAAGTAGGTCCCTTGGGGATCCACTTCCTCCTCTGCACACAACAAGTAATGCAGATGAGTACAAAAATATACTCGCAAGACTTACGAGTAACAAGCCTATACATAGCTACATGAAAGCTGTAACAAAGGAGATGGTTATATGGTTAATTGGACGCGTAAAGCAATTTTCATTTGCAATAATGTAATAGATTGAAGGCAATTGGT
Source organism: Ampelocalamus luodianensis (assembly GCA_036346255.1). NCBI lineage: Eukaryota > Viridiplantae > Streptophyta > Magnoliopsida > Poales > Poaceae > Ampelocalamus > Ampelocalamus luodianensis. The sequence continues at coordinate 59,675,345 of CM070617.1, read as the reverse complement.
AAAATCTGTTTTTAAGCATTGAAATAACAGCGAGTAACAATAAATAACAAGTAACCACCTAGAGGTGACTAACCCAATAGCCACCACAACATAGCATGAATCCCCGATTCGTACCACCTATCAAGTTTTAATTAAAAGTTGTAGTCTAACTCTTGAAAGACCTTGCCAAGCGTATCCATAACCTAGGACGAGGCTATTCAAATATATCAAACCCTGCAGGGGTGTACCAATGTACCCACACTTCAGACCGCCTTTTGCCACAATAAGCACACTTCCGAAGGTATGCCGGCACGGCTAAGTCCTACGAGATATTTCTAATATTGTGCATTAACTACGAGCCGCTCGTATGGATAGAAACCCATACGCTTACATTGTAAAGTCGAAAAGACAACTACCCACTCGGGGTAAAGCTTTTCGGACAACTACAATGCTCCCAAACACCTTCCCTCCTACAACCTCCTGCGACTCATAGCTAACACACACCAAAGTACTAAGTCAAGAGAGGTCACATACCCTTTAGTGTGGTTAGCACGCAAGAATGCTTGGTTTAGTGTAACAAGATGTTCGGTCCTTGTTGACTCGGGCACCATTCCAGTCACACCCAAAATCACACCAACATACCAATGTGCCTAAGTCCAAATCATTTTGCTTTCGTTTTTAATTTTTTCAATTAAACATAGCACAAAGACTGAATCATAAAGTCATAATAATAAGTTTGTGTGATCAAGGTTATCGACAAGTCGATAACCGCCATTTCTACCGGTAGCTAAGCATGACTAAGCATTTCAACTCGTACTACTAAGTGACAAGGGCTCATCCAATGAACCCAAAATCACAACAAGATAGTCCTAGGCTCAGTAGTAGAGGATGAATATTTACCTACAGATTATGCATCTAATAGGTCAACTAATCAACAATAGTTTAAAACAAGATAGCAATGTGTACGTAGAATTTGCAAACAACATATTAGAATTTGAAAATAATAGGAGCAACATGATCAAATGATGCTACATCTGCTTGCATTGCTAGAGGTGCTCTTGCTGCAGAGGATCAGACTCAAGATCAACGATTTCTTCGGAACCTAACGCAAAAACGCAATAAAACCAATAAGAACGAGGAACACCGAAAGAAATCCAAAAGCCAAAGTCATCCAAATCTTATGAAATTTACACCGCAGCAAGGTCATGATTTTAAATGAATTTAGAAACAAGGATCATGTCATTTGGACTAAACATGCAAAAGTTATAGCCTAAACAAGTTTTCTCAGCCTGAAAATTTAATTTAAATTAATTTTGGTTACTGTTCATGGCACAAATTTCCAAAATGATCTAGAACCTGAAATGTTTATGGTAGGTAGAACATGGTACTCTAAGCACAGCAAAACTGAGTTTACTAAATTTGGAGTTAAAATGAATTTGTTATGATTTTTCTAAGTTGTAGATCTAGTGTATCATTAATTTCAGTGGCAAAGACTATCTTAAAACCTATCCTATACTAAAGTAAAATAACATAGGATGTTAACAAAGTTTAGTTTGCTCAGTTTGGAATTACAGAGAAAAAGTTATGCATTTTACAAATTTTGAAGTAATTGCTAAATATCATTTCATGTTAAGCTTCTGATACAACCTATATCATTTTTCAGTCCAGAACAGTGCCTAAATTCATTCTCAAGTTAAAATTCATTCTATTACAGAGCTAACACAATTTGAATCACCCAAAAATGAGCTAACACGAAATAGTTATGCACTTTTGAAATTTGAACCACTCAAAAAAACTTAGAAAACGAGAGCTCTCGGGGAGGTCCAACTGAACTGAAGAAAACGGGAGGTCATGGCTGTCGATGATGCCTCCAACAGCCCCGACGAGTGGATCACACAGCGCACGCGAAGGATCTCCTTGCGCGCTAAGAAGGTCGTGACCGTATATCCCAAATCGCACGGCCACGGCGCACGGGAGCACAGCGCACCAGCGCGGCGCGCACAAGAGAGGTCTTGATCATCAGATCCAAATCTGGCGGTCCCGAGCTCCACAAGGAGGTCCTAAGGTTAACTCTAAGAGAGGAGGTCTGGACGGTGGGATCTGAGGGAGGGGAGGTCTTGGCGGCTACGATTTACCAAGGATGTCTTAACAGCCAAGATCTCAGAAAGGGAGATCTGAGGGGAGGTCCTAGCAGGGAGGTCCTGGACGCTCAGGATCTACCAGAGGAGATCCTGGACGGCCAAGATCTAGACGAGGGAGGTCATACGGGTCAAAACTTAACGGAGGAAGATCCCGACGGCTAAGATCTCACAGGGGGAGGTCTTAACGGTCAAGATCTCCACGGGGAGGTCCTCTAAGGCAGTGCTTTAACAGAAAGAGATCTGGACGGCTCAGATCTCCATGGGGAGATCCTAAACGGCCCAGATCTGCACGGAGGGAGGTCCTGACACTAGGATTTTACAGAGCAAAGTCCTACGGCTAAGAACTAACCTCCCAAGAGGTCTTTAACGGCTGAGATTGACACTGAGGGAGGCCCTGGCACTAAAGATTTTACACAAGAAGATCTAACAGCCAAGATTGCATCCTGGGAGATCTTTACGGCCAGGATGGAATCTAAGAGGTCCTGGGACTTAAGTTTTCGCAGAGACAAATCCTGTGGCTAAGAGCTATCCTAAGGTAGTCCTTAACGGCCACGATGAACCCTAGGAGGTCTGAGGACTTGTCAAAAATACGACAACAGCAAAAAAATGCCGCACTAAGCCCGCCGGCTCGTCGCCGGCGACTCCGGCCACGACGGCGCGAACCAATACTACCAAAATGTGTGCAATACTAATGCGAACACATCAGAAGCACTCTCGACGGCGGAGCTGGCCTAAATCGTCGGCGAGCCGGAGAGGGGCGGAGGAGAAAGTACGGGCAAAAACGAAAACAGCGAAAAGCTTCGCCGCAACTTAATCTAACGGGTGCTGGAGCACTAAGGGGTTATTGCGAACTTACCAGGGCCCAGATGAGGTCCGAGGGAAGTCAGAGGAGTACTGGTGATGGAGACCAACGCCGGAGATGAGGAAGACAACGCGGACAAGAGCTCCTGGACAAGGAGAAGCACAAAAGTTGGTAAGGATAGCTTACCGGAGCAAGGGATGGACGGGAGGAGGACCTTACCGGAGATGGGGACGAAGGAGCTCTTTACGGCCGCGAAGATCCAAAAACTCCAAATTAGGCTGCTCCTGAGAATACAGCCCAAATCGAGTTAGGGAGAAGACTTGCGACGATAAGAGGTCCAAAAAGGAAGTGAATAAAGGGCTAAAGAACCACTGGAGCTCCGACAACGACGAAGAGCTCCAAGGTCCCAAAAATGGCGGAACAACGGTCTCGGTGGTTTGCGCTCAATAAGAACTGGGAAACCGAGAGGTGCTATAAAGGAACTTCAGGAGGGGTTTAGGGAGCTTTATAAAGCTGGAGCACTAGGGTTTGGCAAACACGGAGTCCCCGGGTGAGCTCAATGGTGAGCTCGGCACATCGCACTGCCATGGACCAAAAAGAAAATATGGGGGCGAGAGAAAAAGCACGACCACGGTCGAAAGCACCAATGTGCAATGAATGCCCCGACCAGGGAGACGTTGGCGAGGGCGCACGACGTGACCAGGCCATGCCGCTCACTGTTACAACGCACGGCGCGAGGAGGAAGAAGGGCAGGAGAAGGTCAGGGAGCTCGTGGGCAGCCAGATCAAAAATGGACGGCTAGGATCGCTCAAGAGCTCCCGAGGTTTAAAAGGGTAGGGGAGGTCGTGGGCGTTGGATTGAAATCAACGGCTCGAAGCGGCGCTCGGGATGTCAGAAGGTTCTCATGAATGAGGCCGCCGATGAAGATCCAAGGGTTGACACGCACGCCGGTCTAAAGTCGAGCCGAGTGCGGCTTTAGGGCTTAGCTCGGCCGAGTCAATGACTTGGGCTCGGGTTTGACTCGAGCCCAAGCCCGACTGCACTGTGGTTTGAATTTAGGGTTTTTAAATTGAGCTGGACTTTGGGGATTTATTTGAGGTAGTAAAACAACTCCAAAAATCCTGAAATATTTATAGGAGCTTTCTAACTTAGATATGGACCTTGCATAAAATTTTTAGAGGTTTTTATGTAGTGCATTTTCTCCAAAAGTATGCAAGGTGCTAGGCTGGGTTTGTGAAATTCAAACAGGTTTGGTGACCTCCAAATATATTCAAACAATTTCTAAAAATTGTGAAATTTTTCAGAGCGGTCACACACCAACCCTAGAACTTAGGAAAAATATTGCCAGAGAATGATCACAAGATTTGACAAGAAAGTTTTTGACGGGCAAGGTTTAGGTCAAAATGACTTGTGACTTTGTATTTCCATAATTTCTTTAGAAGAACTTTTCAGATCATACAGGAAATACAAGATGTAAGAAATTTTTTTAATTTCTACACATTTTCTTACATTTGAAACACAAGCCAAAACTTGGGATGTTACAGATCGCCACCTCGGGATGATGAAAGCCATCCGAAAACTTCAGCAAGACCCTGATGAGTCGTTCCCTTGGACAGACATGAGGAACAGATGGTGCATTCACCCTTTGAGGGCGAACTTCTTAAAACATTCAAGTAGCAACCGTTGATGAAGTTGTTCAAGAGGCTTGCTATGCAGAACCAGTAGCGTATATTTGATGCGTTGTGAGAGATGTTGGAGGAGCACACCAAGAAGCATGTCATCGAGAGGAACAAGTGTATGCTCATTCTCGGGTGGCGCAACCCGAATGCCTCACACCACTAAGGAGCTCGACCCTCCCATTTGACACAGAGGGCGTCGAGGACATCGAGTGCTTCTCCCATTGGATTGAGGCCGAGCCATTGGAGAAGTGGTCCTTGATGCACAACACAGACAATGCAAGGTACAGCATAATGACCACTAGCCTTGTCGAGGTGTACAACTGGGTTATTAGGGGCCTCCGTTCTTTAGCCCCTCGTTGCCATCGTGGAAGGCATTTTACACAGTACAATAGGATATTTCAGGAAAAAACATGCAAATATGACACTTTATGCATCAACCCACAAACGTCTTGTTCGAAGATTACAAAGCGTACATGCGAGCCAAGACCAAAAGGCTCGATCGCACATGGTCTTCGTAATGGGCAACACGAACATCGTTCGATGTGGTCCTTCGAGACAGAGATGGATTTGGGACGGCTCGGTCTCTTATTACCCACAAGGTATGCCTTGGAGATCATGTGAATGAACCTAGCTGCACATGCAACAAGCCAAAACTCCTTCAGAAGCCATGCTCTCATGTCCTCGCCGCGTGTGGGACAATCCACATGGACCCATCAAACTTCATATAGGAGTACTTCATGAAGGAGAGAGTGCGGCGGGTGTGATGCAATGAGCTAAGAGGCTTCGGGGTTGTGGGCAACCGCCACGTTGGATACTACAGAGGACTTGGATTTGGATCTTGACTGTTGAAGGTGGAAAGGGCCATCGCAGAGTCGTTGCATTAGGAACAATATAGACGAAGGAGAAGGCTGGAGTGGCGGGTAGGCGTTACGGCCGTTGCGCGGGAAGGCCCACCTGTGAGAACTTGCAAGGTGTCTACCGACACGTAAGAACACCAGCATGAAGTGCAGGACCGCTTCTTGTTGGGTGACAGTAGTACTAAGTTTAGAACTGCAAATTAATTAGTTTGGTTGTTGTAAGCACTATGAAACTAATTATATCGTAATTGCAAATTTTAACTTTATTTTAAGTTTCAATATCTTGTCTTAATTGAAATGCAAAGCACTATGAAAGCAGGACGTGAGCACTCTCAAAGCGGGGCGTGACCGATGAGTCGACTTTTAGGGCGGCGTGACGACGAGCGGCTTTTCAGGATGACGTGACCCGACGAGCCAGCTTTTTAGGACAACGTGACCCGACGAGCCAACTTTTCAGGACGACATGACCCGACGAGTCAGCTTTTCAAGACGACGTGACAACACTCTGCAAAGCAGGATGTGAAAACACTCTACCTCACCAGCTTTTCAGATCGACATGACAACACTCTACCTCCTCAGCTTTTCAGACCGAAAAGACAGGACTACTCATATGAAATTAACCACACCATGCCAACCCTGTGGCTTATAAAAGGAGGTGAAAGAGATCTCGAAGAGAACACTATACAACCAAACCGAGCACTACACTAGAGCTTGGTTGACCTGCCGGGATGGACAAGATGTAGAAGAAGCAATGGGACAAGATGAACAGGTAATGGGACGAGATCTGCGAACAAGAAAGGGCTGCTGGGGCGTGGGAAGAACAAGCAAGGGCTGCTGCAGCCCGGGTCTCGCAAGAGGAGCATGCTAGGATGACGACTCTTCGCAATGACACCCCTCGTGCAGCGATCCCTACCGAGCGTTCAGCAGAGCCTTTGCCGCAACACCGCTTTGAGGGGAGCGCCGCCCCTCTCGTGCGAGGGACCCATGCGAGTTCTTCAAGTCCAAGTAGTGGCTCGGCTGGGCATGCGCATCGGGGTTGCATGAACTACTCCTATAACTATCCCGACCGCCGTTGGGACACGAGCGACTATCAACGATCGGTAAGGTCTAGTTATAGTATGTTCCCCTACGTTTTCTCTTTCAAAGTATGCACTAACAACCTCTACCGTCTACCTGTAGTCCTCGGATCCGCTATGTGGCTACCACAAGTGGATCGACCAGGAGATCCACCCACTAACCAGTGGACTCTCGACTACGAGGAGTGGAATGTCTAAAGGGCCCATGAGATCTAGGAGGAGGAGCGCCCCAACGACGAGCAAAGCAGCGTATATGTCGGAGGCAGCTCATCTCGAGCGTGCGGCAGCGAGGCGCGAGGCTCACGAGAGGGAGCATGAGAAAAAGAGGGAAATGGCGGCCAAGGCCAAGGCGGCTAGCGAGGAGTACAACGTCGAGCTCGCAAGGAAGGGCAAATGTCCCCAATCCATACAGTAATCCGACCCTCTTCGCCATATGTTCGATGTATTTCTAATTCCCTAAATGCATGCTTGTACCGTCCTTGGTTCGTTAGCCTGCTTCCCATGTAACCCCTTGTCGGATCAACCGTCGTGTTGTTATCGTTGCACTATTTCTCCAAAGTTCTCAATCGTGCATGAATTTCCTCGTGCATCGCAATATCACTTACCTTCGTACTTACGAATCGTTGCTACCTCTATCATTCTCACAAAATTCTTCAAAAATTTAGTGCACTACAATAACATACAACGATCACAAAATGTTATTGCAAATCTGACAAATTTCGTACCATTGAGATTCTCTGAAATTCGTATGATGACCAACCAACCTTGTCACCACTCTTTTGTTGCCAAAAAAAATAGCATCCTACCACCGGATTTGCTAAATGTAATACCTACAAAATGTAATATTTATTCCCACACAATTATTCCAATCAATTTATTCCCACACAATTATTCCAATCGGATTTGTTAAAAAGTACTACTTGAAATCGCCCAGTGGTTGAGCGACTTGACTAAGTCGCTCAACCAATGGGTGACTTAGTCAAGTCGCACAACTACCGGGCGACTCCAACGCTTGGCGCTCTGTCGTTGGGTGATTATGGCCAGTCGCCTAACCATTTGGCGACTAGGTATAAGTCACCCAACGGTACGACAACTGATGATTATTTCTGTCAAAAAATTAAGTAGTATTATTTCTATAATTTTGAATAAAAATATATTATTTTTTGCCTTAGTGTAGTTGTGCATTATGCTAATGACGACTGGTAATGGAGAAAAGGATTATAAGTTTGAAATTAATTGATGTAGCACACCGGACTGTATTATCAAAGTCGTGGAAGACTTTGGTTTTACAAACAAAATATTCTCAATTACTTTAGACAACGCCGCTTCAAACTTTAGGGCCATGGACATTCTTACTCCAATATTGAGTACATACGCCGATTCCTTCTTGCTACATCAATGATGCGCTTATCATATTATCAACCTTATAGTCAAATGTGGTTTGAAGAGGTTGAGTCCGTATATTAAAGCTTTCCGCGATGCGATTTCTTTCCTGAATAATTCTAACGTAAAAATAGCACAATATAAGAACTTCTGTAGGGCAATGGGTGTATGTCCAAGAAAGTTTGGTTTGGACATGGAGGTAAGGTGGAACTCTACTTACCTCATGCTTAAGGGTCTTTTACCATACAAGAGTATTTTTTCTGTTTTTATTCAAATACACTATCAGAGCACTGACAGTAGTATACTATTGACTGAGCAACATTGGTTCGTTGCTAAGAAGATCATCGCTTTTAGAAATTTTTTATGAGGCCATTGTTGCTTTGTCCACTTTCTACTATCCAACATCTCCTATCATTGTGCATATTATTTTACAAATTGCTACTTAATTAAAAATGTATGAAAATAACTTAGTTTTACGCGATGATATTGTTTCCATGAAATCTAAATACCTTAAATATTGAAGAGAAATCCCATACCTATATACATTTGCATTTATTTTAGATCCTAGAGGTAAAATTGATGCATTTAGTAGTGTACTTGATCTTCTTAGACTAAACTAACTATTTTACAAAAGTTCGTTCTCAGCTATACGAGGTTTACCAAAAGTATGAAAATAAGTTTCAAGGAGTTCGCTCGCAACGACTTCTAGTAGCCCCTACCTCAAGTAGCAAGACAAATATGTGGGGACAAGATCTTCAGTGGCTCTTCCTCTAGGTCCAGGTCTTCTTCTTTTACACCGTCGCCTACTCAGCCAAGACCCACAAGGAGCGGGGAACTATCCACCTATCTGGACAGCGATACGGTGGATTTCAACTCAGAATGCTTCAAAATTTTGCAATGGTGGTAAGCCCATAAGTTAACATATCCCGTGCTATCCATACTTACACATGATGTGTTAACTGTTCCTGTCTCGACGGTTTCCTCTGAGTCCGCTTTCAGTCTTTCTGGAAGAATATTGGAGGAGAGAAGAATAAGTCTCACAAGTGAGATGGCGGAGATACTGCTAAGTGTGAATGACTGGAAACAAGCTGATTCACGAACACAACACTCTGTGGAAAACCCAGAGTCATCGAAGGTGTTCAAAAATATGTACTTAGATGATGACACGTAGAACAAGGATGTATGTAGAACTATAGGTTGTACTCTTTTTCTTTTGCTAAGGTTTTCTCATTTTGATTTTTTACTTAGCAAAGGTTTTAATGAGGCAGACAGTTGAACATTAATAAAACTCTTTATTACATTTTCAATATAATTACCATATTTTTCAATTTTCATATCTATTTCAATTCTACATATTTTCTCTTTTTTTGGATTCTTTCTGCTTTTTTAGCCTACTTGGGCTAAATGAGCCGTTTTGGCCAGTGAGACTAAAGCAGAGCTTGTCTTTGGACACAGCACGAATGACCGACGAGCCATACTGGACCGCCTCCCCGACACATGGGCCAGCACGACACATCCCATCTAATAGCCGGACTAGGATGGGCTGTGCCAGCTTGTGCTCATGCCATGTCGGGCCACCCATTTGGCCAGCACTACTGGAAACCCAAGCACAAGCCCCTAGTCTCTCTCCAAGATCCATTTTCGCTCTATTTAGGCCCTGTTTAGTAGAGCTACAGATTCTCATTTTTCAGATTCTGCTCCTGATTCTCGGAGAATCCACTTCTCTGAGAATTTGGAGCTGTCTGTTGAAAGCGTTTGGCTGGTAGGTTGACTCCAAAAACCATATGAGGAAGAATTAGAGGCAAATAGACTATGTTACCCTTGGTTGTATTACTTCAATTGTATTTGCAACTTTCTCAGGCTCCACCTCAACGACTTCATCGGCGCCGTCTACGAGGGCCGCCTCTACGGCCCCGACGACTTCGCGCAGCTCAAGTCCATGCCCGCCACCAGGGCGCAGTCCTACCAGTACCTCCTCGGCTGCCTCCAGATGCCCGTCGTCAACATCCTTGCTACCCTCTGAGCGCGTCAGGAGGCCATGGCGCAAGGACAAGCCGGCCGTCGAAGAGGCGGCTGCTACGGCACCTGCAGTGGAGAAGTGATCCGTCGACGATAGTTTCTGCCTAATTTCTGCGTGCCAAGTATGCCATTTTATAATTTTACTTCCGAGAGTTGCTAGGATGATGCGAGTATTTTGCATTCGTGGGTTTACATTTGCACTAAAATTTTCGAGTACATCCGGGAGGTGTTTGTAGAAGCAACAACATGCAGTGCAGGAGAGAACTGGCATCAGCCAGGAAGCTGTGAAATTACATGAAAAAGGAACAAAGAAAGCAAACTCACAACTCGCAAAACGGGCATATCAACGCTGTTAGTACACTGCTCTTTGCATCATCAACTCGTAGATTGATCAACCAACAAGCGATAAAACACGGAAATCTTCGGAAGGAAAAAGCGTTTGAAAACTTGTGACCTTTGTCACACTAGTGTTTCCTTGAGGCGAGCTACAACGCGATACGTTAGAAACCATACACAGCAAAATTGAAGTCTCAAGTTGCTGGTCTAACAGACCTTACTCGTCTGGCAACAGGATTGGGATCCCTCGTTACAACATCAGCGAAAGTAGCAACTCCACTGATGCAGACATAGGTAGGTGAAACAACTAGAACTGACATATTTGCCGATCTTGTTAAGACTTGATAACCATTATCATGTCTAACACCGTACATGCAGGTCTATCATATTTCTTTCCTTCTCATATACATGCAAAATAACATTGCTGATATATCAAACTATAGAATTGCAGCGTCCAAAGACGTTGCATCTTTCTTCTCTCTTACGTTCGGGGCGAATCAACTTTGAGAGAAGCCATCTCAAATACCCTCTTACGCATCAAACTCTCGCGGATATGGATTTCCTCTTCCGCGCCTCTTTGAATGTGGTTGTTGCTCATCAGCCTCCTCGAAATCACCTTGAGAACAATTGATGGGAAATCATAAACATCCTACTGCAGGTAGCAGTTTCAGGGGGAAAACGCGGCACAGAAACAGGATCACAAATGACAATATTCATCACATAACTAGCAAGAATTCAAGATGATGAACAATCTGAAGATGCTAAAGCTTAAACCGTAACTTGATTATGCCAGAAACAACAAGAATTGACCATATTAACTCATAAGTGAGATTAACTGAAGATGTACATTAACAGAGCACATAAACAATAAGAACTACAGAGAACATCATATGGAATTATCTGAAGCTTTATCGCAAATGTTCTCAGATTGATTCAATCACATATTCCATGATTCCATTGCAGCAACTCACCAGTATCCCAGCTATAAATGTTTGTTGATACATACACAATGCAGTGCATTGCATTGCTAAGACATGACATATACAAACATGCATGAATGATGCACAAGTAAAATAATCATCAGACAAACTCTTATGAATATAGAAAGCAATGCTTCAAAGTGACTCAGCTTGCATCTTGCATCAACTAACTAGGGCTCTACCACTTGTGCAGAATTCAGCAAACAGAATGACACCTATAATTTGTAAAGTTTATAATAATATCCATGTGCCATGAATGAATTTACATATAATTAAAGATATCACAAACGTATAAAAAATAATTTCGAAGCGAAGGTTGTCAGTAACTCCGAAGGTACACAAGTCTCGACTTCATACGCCTTCTCAAATGGCATCGGCATCCTCAGAATATCATGGAAGCAAGAAGGATTTGACTCCCAAGATAAAATCATTCACAGAACATTAACATCAATCAAAGGTATCAGGGCAAAGAACATTGGCATTACAGATCGATCCACCCTAGGGCTAAAGGCGAAGAGGAGGGAGACAAAATAGGGAGGGCAAGGGGAAAGACGGATGAGCGAGCTTACCGAGCGAGCCGCGGTGGTCCTTAGAGAAGCGTGACGGCGAAGAAGTCGAGGAACCCGGTCTCTAAGTTTCCGGTCGGCGGCTCTTGTGCGGCGGCGGCGCGATCGGAACTGCGTGGGCTGTCGAGGCCGAAGGTGGCGCGATCGAATCGGCGGCGTAGTGGAGGATCCGGCGGCGACGAGAGAGGTCGAGCGATTTTCGCGATCGCGAGCGTCGAGAGGAGATAGGCGAGGCGGAAAAAGGCGAAGGGGCACGGGATCTTGCCACGCGGTGGGAAATCCGGGGGTAGTTCGATGGCAGTGGCGGGTAAATACTAGAAACTTTAAGGGGTATTTCTGTTTTGTAAGGTTAGATTCTCACGAGAATCTGCGGGAAGGCTGCTTCTCGTTGCTAGTTCATTTTTTAGATAGCTCCTCGCAAGAATCAGGATCTCATGGTGTTGAGAATCAGGGTGTTTGGTACGACTCCACGAGAATCGATTGAGAAGCTGGGAGTAGAAGCTGTACCAAACAGGGCCTTAAAATGCCTTTGTATGTGAAAAAGCATTTGTTGTAATTAAAATATATCAATTTGCCTCGGAAAGGAAGAGTGATTTATAATGTTAAACAAAATTTAAATGCTTACAGTAAAAACATCACTACAATCTATCATCTAAACTATACAACGTTACAGAAGATGAATAAATGTCATGGAGAGATCAACAAAACTTTTTTGACTATGCCTTCTCAGCTCTCACAGGACAAACTTGGCTGTGTCTAATTCATAATCCCAGTTGCTGTACACCTTATCGTAAGTAATGCCAATGCGCCATGCGGATAATAACTACGCTTGACCTGAAGAAAGAACCTGCCAATGGCACAATAAAATTAAACAGGCCCCGGCGCGAAATAAAGGATCAGTTGCCTACGAATTTTTTTTTATTTAGTCCTTTTTTATTAATATTTTAAAGTTAATCCCTCGCGAACTTTATTTCCAAATCTGACCCATTTGGTCACGCCACCACCCCTGACGTGGCCAAAGCGTACTGTCACGCCACCAAAAGCGGCGTGACAAAATATGCCACGCAAGCCCTCGACCGCGCGCCGTGCCAGCGTGGAGGGCATGCGTGGCATCTGTCACACCGCTTGTGGTGGCGTGATAATGTCGAATTATCACGCCATTGGATATGGCGTGACAGTAATGTCATGTCGCGAGACAATAATGTATGGCGTAATAATTGAAGTTGGTTTGTAAATTGTAAATTCGTGCTCATGGTTGAATTTAGTTCGGACTTGATTTATGGATTTAGAACTTTAAGATTTGGTGGTAAGATAGAAACAAAGGGACTTGATTTATGGATTTGAAACCTTTTGAAACATAAAAAACTATTGAAGTTACGGTGATACATAACACCATGTACATGTAACATTTAACAATCCATAACTTGAAAATAGAGAATGTATCTGTGAACCAAAGATAACACCATCATTTTAACTGAAAGTAAATACCTATATGAACCGATAATTTTTGTACACGGAGGTTTGTAAATTAGGGTTTCCTTTTCTCGGAAATCAGGGTTTCGTCGCAGTTTCAGCGTTGTTTGTAGTAATTTGAAAATATAGCAAATGAGTTTAGAAAAATTACGAAACTTTTTGTGGAGCCTCCCGTCATAGTGTTGATGCTTCTGTAATTTTTGTATAATTTTATTCGTTTAGAGAAAGGATGGTTGATAAGAATATCAGACGAGATATAACCTTGAGGATGTTATCCAAGCAAACTGTCTGCTGAAACACTTGTTGTCCAAACTATTGGAGTCTCTCCTCGGTAAAGTAAATGCGAATGTATATAGGGAGCGATCGATGAAGTACTTTATGAAGCTTATAGAGAATATGATTGAAGGGGTTGAGAACGCTCGTTGTGATTATGAAGATGCCCTAAAACATGGAGAATTCGATATCGGTGCGAATGGTTCTTTCCGAGATTCCACTAGAAGAGGCATACTTGCAATATAGGCTTGCTTTGATGGCTTAGCGGAGAAACGGAACCAGAACTACATTAGAGTCCGCGGACAGAAGCATGTTACACGTAGTGACATGGCATGATGGTTCGGCTAATGACTTAAGTCATCCTCGCTACTACTATGGTACATTGCGACACAAGCATCCGGACCATATAACTATACATGCCTTTAAGGGATAGTAAAAACATGCGGGGTATGACGGGGGAGTACTACGTAATGACCTGACCTACTATGTGGACCGATGTCATTTTCCCTTCCTTGCTAGCACGGCGTTGAACTCCTGGTCGGCCTTCCCCTTGTCGCGGGACTGTCCATGTCGGGCTGGTATGTCGAAGTCGTTCATGTCCTGCGATTCCATGATGTAAGTGCACTGTATAGCGAAAATCGTACGAAGGATGTTAATTCTTCATATCTCACGTCGTCGTCTGGATTAGGCCGGCGACTGAGATCTTGTGGTGGCGAGCTCACCGGACGAGCCTTTCCCTTGCCCTTGTCGCGGGACTGTCCACCTCGGGGTGGTATGTCGAAGTCGTCCATGTCCTGCGATTCTATGATATAAGTGCACCGTATAGTGAAAAACGTAAGAAGAATGCAAATTCTTCATAACTCACGTCGTGGATATGGATTACGCCAGGGTGACCGGATAAGTTGTGACGGTCGGGCTCAGCTTCATGAGCCTTTCCTTTGCCCTTGTCGTGGGACTGTCCACCTCGGGCTGGTATGTCGAAGTCGTCCATGTCCTGCGATCACCGTATAGTGAAAAACGTAATAAGGATGTAAATTCAACGTGCCCAGGTACGCTCGAGATTCCGTTCTCGAGACCGCCCAAACCACGTGTTTGGGACCGCTCAGGGCTCATTCCTGAGTACGCCTAGGACTTCCCTCCTAGGTACGCCAGAGCTACACGCTCGGAGTGCCACAAACCACTCGTTCGGGAAATCTGATATGCAGAAAGAAGATAAGTCATATTTTTTTCGCCTTCAGCCTATATTTGATTTCTATAGAGGTCCTTTCTATACAATCCCTCCTATAGTGATTTATTAACCAATGGACCAAAAGATCCTTAAACAAAAAGTAAGATGTGAGAATCATATGGATAACGCAAGGGCATAGTGGTCATGTGCATAGCCAAGAGAGAATGCCCAGCTAAAGCCTTCCCTACTTAAGCCATTTTCCCCCACTGCTAACACAAGCCTCATTCATTTGGTTCACAACCAAGCACCCACAAGCAAGACCAAGAGCGAAAATTTACTATAGCCACGAAATAGACCGTTTTTACCGCTATTAAGGTTGTAATTTGCAAACCATTTTGCAGTATTTTTCCATTGTTTCTCACATTACTATATCAGATCATGTTCAGACTCTATTTATATTAGGTTTCAAAATTGGATTGTTTTTATTGAAATAAGGATGGTATATGAGATTTTATTGAGTACTCAATATCTTTAAGTGTGAAATCCATAATTTTTTGTGCACATGTATAATTTTTAATGTTGTATTGGATTATATTATCCTTGTTTGCTTTATCTTGTAGATTATTAAATTAAATGATGATTATGTTGTTCATACTTAATAGAAATGGTGCTTTGGGACCCAAATTTTAGGATTCTATATTATTATATTCAACTTCTAAGTTTAAGATCATCGTATATTTGTTTCGAAAGCATTCTTTTTAGTATTATACAACATAAAATTTAATCAAATGCTTTTAGAAAATAAAATTAATCGCTATATGCGACATAGCTTTCGCTCACTTGCCATGGTGCTATGGCCATTTGCCATTCTTCGCCGTGACGTGCGGCAATCACGACATAAAACCGTGATATACATTAAATATTTGTGTCTTTTCCTCACATAAATTCGCATCTTAATTTGGTTTTCTCTCCATTTCAAATAATTTTTTAGTGTACCTTTGTTACATACATGTATGCTTCACCAATTCACCCAATTCTGTCGTGTTCATGTGTTCAACCAAAAGGTCACGAAGCAATATCATACTCTCAGCATTTCAAATCACATAGCAAGAGGAGGAATCAGGGAGGTTATACCTCAGTGCGAACCACGAGGAGGAGGACCGGCGCGGGAGGGGACCGGCGTAGGAGGGGACGGCTCGGGGGGGAGCTAGGTCACACCAACGCGGGAGGGGACCGGTGCGGGAGGGGACGGCCCGGGACGGATGCCTCCGCGAGGAGGAGGCCGCGCGGGAGGACGGCGCGAGGAGGGCGGCTCGAGAGAGGCGGACACGGGGGCGAGGCCGCGCGAGGGGACCAGCGCAGAGGGGCGGCTCGGGGAGAGCCGACGCCGAATGGGACCGGCGTGGGGGCGGCGCCGGTGCGAGGGGACGGCGGGAGAGTCCGACACGAGGCGGTGTCGCGGCGGCTAGGGTTGTCTTCGCGAGATAAGAAAAAACGAAGAACGGGCTGTCATGCGAGTATAAATCGCCACTGTCACGCCAAACCTAATGGCGGGACAATCCCACCTTATCACGCTATGTCCTATGGCGTGACGGATGCCACGCAAACCCTCCACACTGGCACAGCACGCAACTGAGGGCTTGCGTAGCATGTTTTATCACGCCGTTTATGGTGACGTGACATAACGCTTTGGCCACGCCAGAGGTGGTGGCGTGACCAAAAGGGTAAGGATTAACTATAAAATATTAATAAAAAAATGATTAAATAAAAAAAATTGTTGACTACCGCAATCAAGAAAAACACAAGTTCGATTCCCATTTGCCAATCGCGTAAACAGTTTGCGGCAAATGCATTTGGTTGATGGGAAAACAATCTTCAACAAGACATGACCATCCAACATTTCATATCTATTTCCAGATTTTAATAATCCTTCATTCCTGCTCAAGGGCATGAAACAATGATATATTGCCCAAGGGAAAATATTGGGTAGACTTAAATGGGTAACTACCACTTAAGCCCTTTCAGTGAAATCAACAGAAGAATTCCAGATCAAGTTTGATCACCGAAGGTGAAGGCCAAGGGGTGTCAAAATGTTCTGAACAGCTGACCACCTCTTCACTGGAAGATTGAATGCTGCATAGGCGTAGGGTTAAAAGTATCAGTGAGCAAACTAAGCCAATGCCATTCAAGTTCTCTAGCACACAGCTTCCCTTTTGTTACTACCACATTTGCATATGCTGCATAGGCGGCCACAGTAATGTTGGATTTGCGAGTGACCGTATTGCCTTCTACATTTGCTATTCCGCTCGCCTAATGGGGTCCTGGAAGTATTGGAGGGATATGAGAAGTGCCTCCTGAAAAAGTTTGCTACTTCTGTCAGCATAAGAACAAATGTCATAACGAATAATTAACCTTACAAGCTTTCAAGTGGCGGATACCTCTGTTCTTATTGTTCTGCTCCCTTGGTTGGGGCATGTATTCAGATAAGAAGTGAATACATCATTTACACCCTTACCCTGTCAGAGAAATATGTGACTTCAATACTAACAATAGCAATAGTAAAACACAAATCACTAATTAAAGAAAGAGACACCAACTCCCAATAAATATATCCTGAATCTTTCAGCTACAAAATTAGCTCAGATTTTCATCTAATGGTGGCAATTACATTTTTTTAATTCAATAATAGACAAAAACTCGTTGCAGTGATAATTCCTAGTTACCATGCAAGTGATCAGGTCGCACTAGAATATGATAGGACAATATGGTAAGAGATTTGATACAACAAGAAAAGGAAACATCAGAGCGAATGTAGGAAAACTATTCCATGCAACCATACCTTCAAATGTCTATCTTCTTCAATGCTTTCTTCAAGACCAGCCAGTCCACCGAATGCAATTAAAAGGTGCCTGTGCAATCAAGCGCTCATAAATAACAACTCCCACAATGGTGGTTTTGTACATGTTGCAGGTTTTATAAAGTAAGACTCTTAACTTTGGAATGTGGAAAACTGGAAATCATGGGAGTACTAGCCAGGAGTTACTATAGAAAAGGTTTTACTATAGTTCATTATTCCAAGTGAACTTTCATCAATCATCGTGCCTTGGTCAAATGTTGTCTGCTCATGATTGGTTAAGGCAAATAAAAAGTAAAAGGGAGCAGCTACTATGTTTGGCAAGAATTTCGGTCATCGTGATCACAAATTGGAGTTGGACTTTAGGCACAGCAGGGTTGCACATTTTGTTAAGCAAAGCTGTACTTTTCTCTAACTTCTCCGGCATGCCCTGATTATTTGTTGAATTGTACAGTTTGTGTGCTCAAAGTATAGCTGAAAAATCTGAATAAATTGGCAAAAATATGCTTTCATAAATCATAATGCGATAGCATCTAGGAAGAAGAAATTTACACATTCAACTGGCTAAACAACAGTGACCAAATCTGAATTGGTTTATCAAGGTGGTGGTCCAAGAGGTAGAGCTTTTGGCTTAAATGGCATTGTTTGCACGCAAAAAAGCAAATCTAGGCCCCTCCGGAGATCAAAGTCAAAAATAGCACCGCGGACTCACCGGTAGACGACATGTATCATCGTCCGCGCCATGGGTGCTCGTGATGAATAAATCTCTGTACTGTGGTCTTTGTGGGGTGGGCACATGGTTCTTGACTAGCATCTAGGACATCTAGCTTTTGACTAGCATCTAGGACATCTAGCTTTTGACTAGCATCTTAGCATCTTAGAGGACAACATCTATGACAGGTTGTTAGCATCTTAGAGAACAGCATCTAGGACAGGTTGTTAGCATCTTAGAGGACAGCATCTAGGACAGGTTGTTAGCATCTTAGACTAGCATCTTGGCATATGTTTGGCTGTTTAGCAGCCTATAAATATGTATCCCCAACCCCTCAGGTTGGTATGGCATTGTGTGAGAAATAAACCAAGAAAAATTTGCCCCATCTCCAAGTGTCATCCTCTCCATGAGAGTAAGGATCTTGCTATCACCAAGAACAAGAGTCCAGCGACTAACAAGTGGTATCGAGTTATACTATCTGTAGCTTTGAGCATCTCTGCTCATCTCCTTCTCGGCCTCATGCACCCCGTGCGTGCGGCGCAGCTCGGTGTCCACGCCGCTCCTCTCGGAGACGGCGGCGGCTCGTCGGCGCCCTCTCTCCACAACACCCCGATGCGCGCCATGTCCGCGAGGCGATCTCGGCCTTCGATCGCCTCGAGCACGCGGCGTCGGCGACGGCCGAAGCTTCGCGCGCGCAGCAGCAGCGCGAAGCGGCGGCGAGACAGCCGCGGCGGGCGCCGCGTCGGTAGCGGAGCGGGGCGGGCGGCGGCAGGCGGAAGTGGAAGCGGCGGCGGCGGTGCAGCGCGTCGCGGCAACGGCGAGGTCGAGGCTCTGCGGCGGCGTCGTAGCTCCATTTCGGCCGGCGGCGGCGTCGTCGAACCTCGACCGGGCGAGGAGCCACAGCGAGCGGGCGGCGCGATGGCGGCGCGCGACGCCACGGCGGCGGCGATCCGGACAGCGCGGTCGCGCCGGCGGCGCTGGAGGCGGCGCTCGGCGGCGGCGAGCGGGTCGATAGAGAGCGCGGCCTTCACGAGCGGCGCAGCCTCTCTCCGGACCGTGCAGTGGTTACCACGGGTTCGGTATTGTCGAGGGCGCCGCCCCGCGGCGGTGGCCTACCTCGCCAAGACCAACTTCGTCGAGTGGGCGCGGTGATGAAGGTGAGGCTCAGTGCGGCACATGTGGGAGGCGGTCGGTATGGTGGCGTCGACTACAACCAGGATCGACGGCGCCGGATGCCCTCATCGCTGCGATCCGCGAGATGCGATTCGCGCTCTCCAACAAGCGGATCGCCAGGAGGCTTGGGACGCCATCATTGCGGCGACGCGCCGGCGGCAGCGCGCGCAAGTCCACTGCTGCGAGCGCCGCGCGGAGTGGGAGAACGGCCTTCAAGCGGTGAGGCGTTGATGACTTTGCTCTCGTCTCAACACCTGTTGCGAAGATGGTGCGATTCGGCGGCGACACCTACGGCGAGAGAGGCGCGAGAAGCTCTTTCGCCGCGTCCCAGAAGTACAAGCGGATGGCTCGCTCGATCCGATCTCTGCTGGACCTCTCACGATGACGATCGAGGCGGCGGGTCGCCTCAAGGTCGTTGGGCGATGAGCCACGGCGTCTCTCGGGACCCGTCACCATTGGCGGAAGCTCCTCCCTAACTCGGAGCAATGGGCGCGGCCAAGGTGGCGGGAAGAAGAGCCTTCTTCCACGACAGCGGCCACATGCGTGGTAAGCGTGGCAAGCAGCGCAAAACGCCCGAGCATGGGCGCGAGGGCGTCCGAGGGTCATGCGAGTGGGCGCCCGTGGCGGCGGCCGGCAAGCCAAAGCCGCGAGGCGACTCTTGCCACACGCGGCAAGCTTGATCATTGGGCCAAGATTGTCGGCGACCACGGCGCGGCCAGGCCACGTCGCGCGCGAGGAGGAGGAGCGGCGGCTCTGTTCATTACTCATGCGAGCATCGAACTACCTCGGCCGCACCGCCACGCGCTCTCCTCCACCTTGCCAGCGAGCCAAAAGCACCGCCTCCTCGGCGAAAGTTCGGACAACGGCAAGGCCAAGCGGGTGGTGCCTCGACACCGCGCCACCCACCACATGGCCGGCGGCGGGAGTTCTTCTCAGAGCTTGACTCAGCGTTCAAGACTCAGTCAAGTTTGGGGGCGCCTCGGCGTGGAAATCAGGACGACGCTCGCTCCGGGATCGGGATGGTTCAACTCTCCCACAAAGCGACGCACAAGACTTAGGGAGAATGATGAATAAGTCTCATCTTGTGGTCTTTGTGGGGTGGGCACATGGTTCTTGTCTGACATCTAGGACATCTAGCTTTTGACTAGCATCTAGGACATCTAGCTTTTGACTAGCATCTTAGCATCTTAGAGGACGACATCTAGGGCGGGTTGTTAGCATCTTAGAGGCGGCATCTAGGGCGGGTTGTTAGCATCTTAGACTAGCATCTTGGTATATGCTTGGTACATTTAGCGACCTATAAATATGTATCCCCAACCCTCGAGTTGGTATGGCATTGTGTGAGAAATAAACCAAGAAAAATTTGCCCCATCTCCAAGTGTCATCCTCTCCATGAGAGTAAGGATATTGCTATCACCAAGAGCAAGAGTCCAGCGACTAACAGCTCGGACCCCTCGTCCCTCTCTGGAGAAGGACTTGAGCACGTTCCTCGTCGCACTCACGAGGAGGAGGCTTCCTCATCTTGCTAAATAATTACAATTAAATTGGTTATGACTAAATAATTCGGACTAATTAATTACAACTAATTAATAACGACTAACTACAACTTATTAATTATGAATAATTAGTTATGACTAAATTAATTACAACTAATTAACCACTACTAAATTGATTAGGACTAATTAATTACAATAAATTAATTTCGACTAATTAACTATAACTAATTAATTACAACTAAATAATTACATGGGTTAATTAATTAACCACCACCGTGTAATTATTTAGTCGTAATTAATTAACTACCACCGTGTAATTATTTAGTCGTGTAATTAACCCCTACTGTGTAATTAATTACATGGGTTTAATTAATTAATCCCCGTCTACGCCACAGGTTAATTAATCCTCATCCGCGCCACAGTAGAGACTTCTCTCGTACTGCTAGTTAATTAATTAATTACACCGGTTTAATTCATCATTGCTAGTAATTAATTAAATCCGTGTAATTAATTAATTAACTAGCAGTACAAAAGAAGTCCCCACCGTAGCGCGGACGAGGATTAATTAATTAAACCCGTATAATTAATTACACGGTGGGGTTAATTACACAACTAAATTATTACACGGTGGGGTTAATTAATTATGACTAAATAATTACACAGTATGGGTTAATTAACCCGTGTAATTAATTATCGTAGTTAGTTAGCCGTTATTAATTAGTCCTAATTATTTAGTCATAATCAATTTAATCGTAATTAATTAACAGTACGAGGGAAGTCCCGTTCCCAGGAGCACGGACGAGAGAAGTCCCCTCTCCAGGAGAGGGGACAAGGACACATGTCGGAAGTGCCCTCTCCAGGAGAGGGGACAAAGGGTGCGAGCACCGTAGCGTGACGAGGACACATGTAAACGCCACGCGCAAGTCCGCGGTGTTATTTTTTACTTTGATCTCCAGAAGAGGCTAGATTTGCTATTTCGCGTGCAAACAGTGTCATTTAAGCCAAAAACTCTCAAGAGGTATGCAGATGACATACCTAAAAGAAGGTAAGACAAGCTCAGATGAACTAATGACTTTGCCATGCTCTGAAGTGCCAATGATATGATCGTATCCTTCCTAGAAATAGTGAAAATATTAAGTAACAATAACTAAATATTTCTATACAACGTAATGACATATGGTTGAGTTCATGAAAACATTACCTTGTATGGTGAATCGTTGAAAACACCACTTAAATTTGGAGCATATCGGACTTTATAGCCCCAATATAGTCCCATTTCTTCCCTGGGAGAGGACGGGAGAACAACTTTCCTTACGCAAGCTAGATGCAAGTGAAAATGCAGTTACAATCAAATGGCAAAATAACATAGGTATAGTTCAAGTTAATAAGACAGAACTAGAATGAGGATATAGAGATGTACGCCAAAGGACACTGCAAGTATAATATAATTAAGTCTGGACTAAACGTATTCTGCCATTTAAAATTGAAATGATCGTGACACTCCAATATATAAGAGGAAACACATTGAGAATAACTATGCTTCTACTGATTCATTGGAATGAGAACTCATTGGAGTGAGATTGGCCCAAAATTGGAAGTGAATGCAATGAGTACATGTCGCGAACTGACAATACAATACAGATCATAAGGAAAATATGTCCTGATGATATCGAACCACGGAGAAGATGGATATCTAGATTACAGAAAAGATTTCTAAATCCTTAAGATATTACAAAAAATCTAGACAAAGAAATATCAATAGAATCATATTTATTGCCTGGAGTCAATGAAGTCAATCATTTACCTGTTGTAATGTCACGGTTGGTTCCCATGGCTACAGTCACTCTTTTCCCTGGTTCTAGGATTTGCTCAACCAGAACATTCTGCAGAATTATGATAAATTAGAATTGGTGCTAAGTCCATTTGATAACAGTGGTCATTTATTTTATATATGATGCCATTTTTAAGTGTAGATGAGACGATATACATTATGGAATCTTGTTTAATATGTTAAGAATAAATGAAGGCTTGTCCAAAGGCAGACAGGCAGCAACACGTAGGGCCTTTGTTTGGCCTAGCTTCAATACATGTTATAAGCAGCCAGCGCTCCCTAGGCACCCGCCTAGGCCACCTAGGCGCTAGGCGCAGCCCGCCGCCGTGATTTTGGGCTGATCGGCGGCCTGGGCGGGGGAGGCGGTCCAAGGTAGCGGAGGGGACGGGAGAGGACAGGGAAGAGAGTAGAGGAGAGGAGGGCTTGCCTCACTTGTTTAGGGTTGTAGGAGATGATTCCCCCGCCACCCCCGCCGATTCCGGTTCGCCACCGGTCAAATCGGCCTCCGCCGCCGCCGGATCCGCCATCCCCGCCACCGGATACGTCCTCGCGCCTACCTCTGCACCGCTTGCCGGTGGTACGGCAACGGGATGGGAGAGAGGATAGAAGGGGAGACCAAGAGGGAGGAGAACAGTAGATCTCGATTGAGATCGAGACAAGAGTCGAGGTTGAGAGCCGGGATGAGGGACGAGAATCGAGCTTGAGGCGGCGAAAGTTGCACTAATGAGGTGTTGCCGTGTTGGGCCTCCTCACATGCATGCCAGCTGCGGTGCTGGGCCTGATAGGCTGCACTGGGCTTAGATAAGGTAAGTTGCACTTTTTCCTTTTTCCAATTTTCTTTTGCACTTCCCTCGTTTTCTCGTTTTCTCGTTTTCTCGGTGCTTCATGTTGTGGGCCAGTCGGCCGCCTAGGCGGGCTAGGCGTTGGTCTATCTGTAATATCTCATTTAACTAAATAAGTAATTAATGAACTAGAGGAAGTAATTAAGAGTTAAATTCAGAATTTGGAAAAAAGGGGAAAGACATGGGCCGCCAAGCCCATAGCCCAAGGGGGAGCCGGCCAAGGCCCAAGGCCCAAGGGGGGTCAGCGCCCCACATAAGAGGGCCAAGGGGGTGGCCGGTTGTGCCCTAGCCGCCACCACACCTCCCTTACACCCCTCCCAACAGCCATCCCACCCCCATCCCTGAAGTGTGCCCTCAGGCTCTAGCCCCTAGACGACGCCCTGCTGCCGCCCTCCTCTACTGTGGTGAAGATCACCTGCTACCGACGCCCAAGCAAGGAGAGGTGGGAAGGAGGACCAGCAAGAGAAGGAAGGTCTAGCAAGGTGCGGCAAGGGGAGGAAGGGCGAGGAAAGGAAGGAGAACGGAAAGAAGAGAAGAACAAGCTAGGGTTCGTGATCATCGTCGATTTTTGTGAGTAACGATCTGATAGTCCCTAGATTGATCATCGAGTATTGTTTAATCACATTGTAGATTGGTTTGAACGTGGAAGATCGGTGTTTTGTTATGCCCTAGTTCATTAAACTATACTGCAGAACCTTACAGGGGGAATTTGGGGTATCTACGCCCAGAATTGTGTTTTCATCTGGTTAGAAAAGTTGTAGGAAATTTCCTTAGCTTTTTAGGAAGCTCTAGATCACTAAATTTGGATAAGTGAGTAAAAAGATATGGCCTCGAGAGTATCGCTATCGAGAAATCCATTGTCAATGGCAGCAGTCGTATAGATGGGTTAATTACGACATTAGATGAAATAATTTAATTGTGGTTATAACTAGAATAAGCTAGACATTTCTTAGTAGATTCCAGAAATATCATGGTTTACTATTTTTCATATTGCAGACAAATAGATACAAAAATGTGAAGTTGATTGTTTTGATAATTTCCATAATAACCTTCGGGGTTGGAAATAGGAACCTAAACGGCAAATTCAAAAGTTTTGCATAACTAGAATATTGTGAGGAATTTCGTGTAGTTTCCAAAAAACATATAGTTTACTATATTTGGAGTTCAAAGATAAAAGTTATGGTCATTTGATCACTGGGACAGCGAGTAAGTTGTCCGGTGAAGTTGAGTTAGGAGTGTCGGTTTTGCGTGTAGATACGATAGTATTTTTTTAATAATTTGGTACTGGTGTGGCATATTTTGAGTGTATTATTGATTGTTTATTCAGAGAGCGTTACCTCAAACACAGTGTCACAATTTCATCATCCGGTTTCTAGAGGCTAAAAGACAAGCGCTTGATAGAGCGGTGGGCATCGATTTGTCAACCCTTATCTCTACCATGAAATGAATATGACATTTACTTACGCTCTTTATAGCTTATTTAAAAGCCATGGTATTATGATGATAATGATTCAATGAGGTTATGACATGAATATTGATGACATGAAACGTTGATGATTTAATGAGATTATGTTAATGAACATTTGCATCATTTGCTTGCATAAGGGTCAGGGCAGTGAGTAATATCATGTTTATGGCTATTCCGGCGCGCTCCATGTTAAAGCCTTACAAAGATAGGAACCCCACCCTCAAGAAGGTGGGGGAAGAGTATGTGATTGACGGGTGAACACTCTGCTATACTGGTATCAGCTGTTGAGTTGCATCATTGGCATTTCATACATGAGATTTGAGTACATGAGATTGAGAACATGAAAGATGAGAATGATATTAATGATACTTGAACATGTTTATGATAATGATGATGATTAACATGAATAATAAACTACGTGTTTATCGTTCTATCTTGAGAACATGAAAGATGATAATGGCATTGATGATACTGGAACATGTTTATGATAATGATGATGATTAACATGAATAATAAACTTTTGTTTATCGTTCTATCTTGTATTTACTGAGTCGTGGACTCACTCTTGCTTTGTTGTTGCTTTTAGGTAACTGTTGATGGCGACATGCATAGGATGGAGTAGCACACGAACATCACATGCAATCACACAGATTTTTATCTATTAGTTGCTTTCGAACATCACATGCATATATCACACAGATTTTCATCTATTAGTTGCTTTATATAAACTAGAGACATGATCATTTCATTCAGGACTCATCCATGATTGGACTTGATTATTTTAGAATTGCTAGTTGGAACTTGAGTTGATTTATTATAGT
Source organism: Ampelocalamus luodianensis (assembly GCA_036346255.1). Classification (NCBI taxonomy): domain Eukaryota; kingdom Viridiplantae; phylum Streptophyta; class Magnoliopsida; order Poales; family Poaceae; genus Ampelocalamus; species Ampelocalamus luodianensis. Next base: position 59,649,416 of record CM070617.1, on the reverse strand, counting down.
TCAATTCAGTTTGATCTATTATTTACTTAGTTATTGGTTGGATTCTTAATTGCTTTACTTGTAGTGGATTATTAATTGTTGTTAATATATCTCTTGTAACCCATTGATGGGATTTTATTATATGCATCCTTGCTGGAATTTATTGTTAAATATGTTTTAAATTGGTGGCTAGAGTAGTTTAGGTGACATTCTGGGCTTAGTGTTGGGCCAGGGTATTACACTGCCGCCCAACTAGCGCCTAGGTGAACATTGTAAGCAGCCTTATTGGGATTACATAAAATAAGCCAAATAAGCTTAGATTATAGAATATAAATTCAATACATTTGGTTTGGGTATGCTCAACTCATGAACTCTCATAAGCTTATAGGTTTGATAGACACTTCCCATTAGCTTCAACTTCTTTTCAAGTAGCCTAAGCTCACAACAAGCCTGGGAATAAGTTAACTATTTAGCTTTATGCGCTTGGCTTACATTTATTTGGATGGTAAGCACAATATTAAGCCCCTTAGTTCAAGCCGCATTTATAGCATAACACACTCAACTGAATTCAACTGAGGTAAACACTCTACAAGCCTCTTTTTCCAGCTTAATAAGCATTATGCTACCCAAGCTGTTTCAAAGCATATGTGAAGCCAAAGAGTCACTTGTTCATTTTCCAACGTTTCATACTAATGCATTTGCAAGAACTCTCTAATTTACAAACACAAAAGATTATCAAAATAAAACACCATTACCCCTGGCGGATTTTATACTTCCGCTTCAAGTGTCCAAATATTGGCTTCTTATATATATTGCAACCTATATAAAGAATTATAGTTATTGTAGCGTTAAACCCTTCGTTACTAGTAACGATGGCGATGATGTAATAAGCCGCTTCTAAAGCATGAGGGCATGTTGAGTGCTCTTACACTTTCTCTTAAACATAAGTACATAACACAGCCTTTAAAAATAGTTTAGAATTAAGCAAATATTTTTATAATCTCAGCCTCTCCACCCCTAGAAATAGTATGTAAATTGAACCATTCACATTAGATTTTAATGGAATATATCTATTTGGTTTTAATTTCAACACCCCGTCGCTAAATATTGGATCCGCCATTGCTTCTAGGACTTATTGTAAGTACATAACATGTTTGACTGTTAGTATAGGGATGTAACTTAAATTCAGTAAGATCCATTTGTAGAACAAAATAATGATTTCATGACAAGAAACTTTTTGTGATACAATTAAATGAGTTCTGCCAATATAGAAGAAAAAACACCTAAATAAGCTTGCTTGTAAGGAAATTGGCTTGGCTCATTTCCCTGGCCAGATTGCTTGCTGCCATGAAGTATTATCTAAAGCTCAAGAAACAAATTTGTTGGAGTTGCATTAGTTTTTTTTTCCATTAGGAGGGGCATAATTTTTGTGATTGTCACATATGTTATTTCTTTCAAATAACTAGCACACAAGTCTAAAACATCATTATAAAAGAACAGAGGGTATTTTCTACAACAGTACAAATCAATTGACTACAAGCAGACATCCGAGGGTTTCCTGAAACATAACCCATCATATTTTTTAAACTCCACAAAAGTCTTTCCCCAAACAACTTGTTCTGGAGGGGGAAAAAACAATATTAACAGTACCATACATACCTTAGTTAATCCGACATCAACAAGTGTCCCCTTTGAACGGTCCCCATCCAATGTTACACCTGTCTAAATTCAGTATACTGTAAGCACTCTGTTGAATGAGACATGTGAAAAAAGCGTGTTAACAGGAACTTATCCGATAGAAACATTTAACCAGGATTCCAAAAAAAAAAGAACAAATTCTATATTATCAATATTCAATTTTCTTTCATCAGCTTAGCAGCTCAAAAAGATGCCTTTCTGCAATGCAGCCTGACAGAGTTGAGCATACATCAAGATAAATAGGAGAGACAGCCTCTGAAGCAGCAGTTATTCTACATCCACATAATCATATTATCAACAACAGTCCAATCAGCCCTACCGAAACACTAGAACAAAGGCCATACAAAGTTTTGCCTGGACAACATGAACTGATAAGAGTCCAAAAGGCAATGATTAACCATTGAACCCTGGAATGAAGTTGCACAAGCTATGAAGAACAAAAAGGACAAGTGCAGGCCTTACATGACAGTAATCTAATTTACGACATGCACAGTTGTGGTCACACATCAAAGAAGCATTAGATTTGGTGCTTCATTCCAAATGCTCAGCATGCCTTGCGCATTTACTATGAGAGAAAAGTCAGAAGAGCCCCTATTAAGAATCTACGAGAAGTTGTAAAATTCACATTGAACTATTTAAGTATGCTCTTTGAATGAAATGAAATTCTTGAAGGGGCAACAGCAATTCGAAATTGATACTGATGGCACCGCAAGAGATATATCACCTTCACGAAATGCAGACCACTCATGCTTGCGCACATGGTGTGGCGCATCGAGCGGCGGAAGCAACCCCTGCATCCCAGAAGAAGCACAGAGCAATTAGCACTTCCAGAAATCCCCACGTATCCAAACCACATTATCCAACTTCTCACCACAAACTTCAAGTTCTTGTGCATTGGGAAAAGGCGGCGGCGCAGGTACTGTGGCGTCTCCAGATACTCTAGTATCCGAACAAGGAACAGCGCGCCACTCTCTTCACCCTCGCCACCGCCGCCGCCGTTCTCCATCGCGGGATTGCTGTCGAAGACAACAACCTCGTCGATACGGAAGACGGTCGCGGCTCGGGCGATCTGACCTGCCAGCTGAAACAGGATAGGTGATCTTATAAGCACCCGTACTGCAAGAATTGGTGGTCGAAGCCTCGAAGGGGTAGTAATAGGGAGAAGGAATACTCACGAGGGTGGCGAGCTCGAGGGATTGGGCGTTATCGATGATAGAGCCGGCGACGGCGATGCTCACCGTCGGCTTCTGCTTCGGATCCGCCTTCTCCTCCCCATCCTTACCCTTCTTCTGCTTCTTCTTCTTGTGGGTTGTTTCTTCCTCAGCCGTTGCGGCGCCGTAGTCGTTCTCTGCGGCGTCATTGCTCTTCTTTCTCTTCTCTTTCTTGTCCTTCTTGCGCCGGGTCTTCTTGGCGGCGGCTGCCTCGGCGTCTGCGGGGTTCATGGCAGCGGCCGGGGAGGAAACGGGGGTGCTTGTATTTGGGGGGGTTTTGGACTTTTGGGCTGGTTGTTCAGGGAGGGGATGGTTTTGGGAGCGGTTTGTTATTCAGGGAGGCCCGAAGAATTTTTTTAAAATAATATTATTTTTAAAGATATTTACAAAAATAAATAGTAGTTTAAAAAAATTACAAAAATGTATCTCTGTCGTCGATTCAATGGCGGCAGAACCTATCTTGATTCAGCTGGCGGCGAGGACTTCGCCATGGCGTGTGGGTTAGCTACTATCGCTAGTTCAAGCGGCGAGGAAGTTGGCGATTTCTGTCGCCGATTGAGCCGCGATATGTTCGAAGGCAAACTATAAAATCTCGAAAAATGAATCCATAATTCATTTTAATTCCAGGAAAAAAAAAAGAGAGAGTTGGAGAGGGAGAGAAGAAATTTGCGAAGCCTGCCGGTTCGTCGCGGTGGAGAGAGATTGATAGAGCATCGGTTTGATCGATCATCTTGTGTTGCGGTAAATTTTTACGAAGCGTGTATGTTCGTCCAAACCTTGTAAGTTAGCAAGCGACAATAGCGACATAGAATTGAGTAGGTTAGATACATGTAGTCGAACTCGTAGTACATCTTTTGAGTTGTGTAGCGACATAGAATTGCGACTATAGCGATATAGAATTGAGTAGGTCACATAAATTTAGTCGAGCCCATGCGGTACATATTTTGAGTTGTGTAGCGACATAGAAATGCGACAATAGCGACATAGAATCGAGTAGGTTACATAAATGTAGTCGAACGTGTAGTACATATTTTGAGTTGGACATAAAATTGCGACAATAGCGACATAGAATTGAGTATGGCGCAGTTGACATTGTAGTAACATAATTAATGCACGATACATTTTGTTTTAAAATAGGAGAATTGCATGATACATTTTTGAATTGTGAGAAAAATACGGAGTATTTGTAGGTCTAAAAACAATGAGAATATTTGTGCGCGATTATCATTTTGTTAGTACATTGTTATTAGTTGTGTTAGTGCGGTCAATATCTTGTTAGTGCGAAAACACCGTTTAACTAGAAAAGTAGCATGACATGTATTACATTTGTAAAGAAAATTCGTAGTTGCTACATAGGCTATGTAAAGATGTATGAAAAAATATGAACTTTCTCTCTTTGCATTTTGGTATGGCGGGCGAGTCGATACAAGTTGCTTGACCGATGATTGACCAGCGTTACGTAGTCGCTCTCGATCGTGCTCCCTCGGAGGGTGAGGCGCCGATAGAGCTTAGGCGTTTGACACGCACCCCATCGGGGCATGGAAGCTTTTGCAAGGCCGATTAGAAGTGCGTGAAGTTTTGACCTTGATGCACTCAATCGCGATGCATTTATGTGTGTTGACTCATGTTTGTTCTTAATCGTTTAGACGCGAGTTGATAGCGGCGAGCCTCCTTCCACTAGCGAGGATGGTGGAGGCGATGTCGGAGGGCGACCGAGACCACCGTGCGGTTATGCGTCTGGCGGTTTCCATCGGCCAGGACCCTCGCGGCGCTAGTTGGCCGTTGGAGGCGAGAGACCACACGTTCCATCTCCGTGCGGGAGATGATGCCGCATTTGCGGGATGTGAGCTACGGCCCGGGTTGCCCTACGCAGCGCTCCGATGGTGGCGCACGGCGTCCCCTCCACGTGGCGCACGGACCTCTAGCGAGTTCGCGATATCTGCGCGAGCGTAGCGACGTGGAGTTGGCGGCGGCCGCGGGCCGCGCGAGAGTGGATGCGCCGATTCTCGTAAGTGTTTTCCTAACTATTTTTCTCGTAACAATTCATTTGTGAACCTGGCGGCGTTTACGTGTCTTCTTGCGGCGGCGTATGGTCGAGGACGCAGGGCGTCGTCGATTACGATGCGCGGAGGCCTACCATTGTGGTTGTTCGGTGGGTGATGTTCTGAGCTCCCCAGCGGCGGCGTGGACAAGCACTACATCCCGTGCAGCGCATGAGGTGGCGAGTCACCGATCGAGTGGATCGTAATGCGCGTGGGGTCCGTCGTCTTTGTCGCGCGACGTCTGCGCGCCAGTGTCGCGCAGCGTGCGGCGTTGGCGTGGCGGATCCATCCTCTCGGGATGCCCGCTCCTCTGCTGTGTGTAGTCGTTGGAGCGTTTCAGATCGGACGACCACGGTGGACTTGGCAACGTCGAGGGCGGCATACGTCCGCGGGGCGACACGGACCGCCACCATGGGCACTTTATGGTGCGTGGCGGGTTAGTTTCGTAATCATTTATTATTTTCATTTTGCAATCATTATTTTCGTGTGCTTAGTTTGCGGTGTTGTATTGCACGAGTCACCTTCACGCCGATCACCTCGCGGGCTCCTACGCGAGATGCGTTGCGATGTTCGATCACCGACCGATGACCGCGTCATCCGGACCCCGTCTGATGATGACAATGTGATCGCGCGCCCCAATGGTGCCGGCGGTCTTGTGCACGCGAGACTACATCTTGGTACACGCAGCGAGTGCCTTGGTGCACGACATCTTCGTGGAGGAGTACGGATCTGTCTGGTCATGCGCCGATTCGGTCTGCGGCAGAGGTCCCGGCCCCTGGGAGGCGGGTTGGCGCGCGTACAGCGTAAGTTCACTGTTGACTTTTATGTCCGTACAATATGTGTTACATCGCAACCAAATATTTTCTTGCCGTCCACGGTACACTAGGAAGGGAGTTAGTAGCACGATGTCACGGTCGGACGGGATGGCCCCTTGGGTGGGCGGTTGAGTGCCGCGCACGAGACCCTCGTCGAGGTTGGGGGCGAGGCCTCGACCCGAGCGTCACGAGCACTACATGGAGTGGTACTCATTTCGAGCGAGGCTCCGTTGTGTCGGGTCGTGGTCGACCGCTCGACATGTGGCGCGACGTCGGACACGTACCCACCCACCGGACTCGCTTTCCACCGCGGTTGTATGTACTCAATATTACATATTTCATATTTAATTTGACATACTTACGTGTACAACTTGTTGATTACATGCGGTGGATCTTCACGGAGTCGTCGGATGGTAGACTCGCGCGGCACATGGCAATGTCGGGAGATCGAGAGGCTCTGCGCACAGATCGGGGAGGCGGCGATGACGCGAGTGCGGACGCGGATCGGTCGCGACGCCGCCGGCCGGCGACCGGTGGGCCCGAGCGATCGAGGGGCGAGTCGAGCGAGGTGGTAGGACACAACCTCTGCCGCGCGTGGCGACCTCGTCGGCGTGGCGGTGGGGAGCACCTCGGACATGTGGGAGGTGAGTTCGACGCGCGACATCGCTTCTTCATTTCATTCCGAACCTCATAAGTTTGTAACGGCGATCTTACATTACGGGTCCTCGGCTCCACCGTCACGGGCGAGGACTATGTCGTCGTCCGAGCACATCTTTGGGCCAACGGTAAGTTCCGTTTGTTTTGCGTAACGTATTTTTAGTCATGACTATGTTTGTAACCTAATTCTTCGCGAGAGCGGCAGGAGGGCGATGCATTCTCGGCCGACGATGCGGACCTCTCGGCACCTCGAGGACTTCTTGAGGATCCGTGTGACGCGATTCTCTTTGGAGACTTTCGGTATACGCGCGCGAGTTCGACCAGCGACGCGAACTCGGCCACGGGAAACGAGCGCAGGATCGGCCGGCGCAGAGCAGCCACGGCTACACCACCGCGGGCTACTCGCGGGTCGGTGGTCGAGCAACCCTAACCCTCGGCGTACTCGGCTGCGGCGGCAGAGAGCCGGCGACACGCGAGTGCGACCTAAGAGGGCGCCATTAGATTTCCCTTTATGTAATTTTTTCATTATGCCAATTGTTGTTATGACAACTTTTGAATATGAGTAATATGCCGCTTTCTTTGGCGATCAAGCGTTATTCGCAACGACGTGACAAAGCGAGCTAGGTTTCTTGGCGCGACAACACGGGTTACCTTTTTAGGCGATGCTACAAGGCGGAGCGACTTTTGGGACTCGTGACGGCCGAGTCGGCTTTTCATAATGATGGCACGCAGTAGGATGGCGAGTGGCGGCTTTCGGGGCGATGTGACCACACGGGCTAGCTTTTGGGGCGATGGCACCAAAGTGGCGGCTTTTCGGGCGATCGACCACCGCGGCCTAGCTTTTCGAGACAATGGCACGAGTAGGTAGCTTTTGGGGCGATGTGACCACGGCCTAGCTTTTCAAGGCGATGTGACCACGGGCTAGCACCGGGGCGATGTGACCATGCGGGCGGCTTTTGAGCGATGTGACCACACGGGCTAGCTTTTGGGCGATGTGACCGGGCGGGCGGCTTTTACGGGCGACTTACCAAGACGAGCCGAGCGGCTCCGTCGCTCTAGCTATAAATACAACGTAACTTTCGTCCAACTAGTCCAAAAAGCACCACCAAGTAGAAAACATGGACAAGGAGAAGGAATGAGAGAAAATCATAAGCTTTTGAAGGGTAGGTGTCTTCCCATGAGACCACGCTTCGCTATCATGCCGCTAGTCGAGCCTTTCACACACCAAACTTTTTAGAACCGGTGGATCGAGGAAGGCGCCTCGTAAATGCGCCATGCGATTCAGGTCCACCGCGACCCCTCCTATGCTGCGAACGCCCTCGGAAGGACCCCGATAGGTGGCACCCCTATCTTTGGTGTAGGGGCGCTGCAAGTGCGTCAAATCAACCGATGAGTGGACCATTGGCGCGCTATTGGTCTTTGCCCAAACTACGCCGTTGGCTGCAACAACGAGCATCCGTAATGAAACCGTATTTCATGGTACAATACTTTTTATTAGGACAACGGGGTAACGAACTATCTTTACCCACCGCGATCTCGCCACCACTATGCGACTTTCGGCGGTGGATCGGCGACAAGATCCACCCCTACGACATGTGGTCGTTCTTTGAGACGGAAGAGTTGGGCCAAGGAGCACATCGAGACCCGTGTGGCGCCTCAAAGAGTTGAAAGCTGGCGGTCGAGCAAGGTAGGCGGGACGAGCGCGCGAGAGCGAGGCGTGAGCATGCGAGGCGACGGAGGCCGAGAGGGAGCGAAAGAGGGCCATCGCGGCGAGCCAAGGCAAGGCGAGGAGTACAATGCCGAAATTTGGTCGCAAGGGTAAATGGCCATGTTCGACTTAGTAGTTCTACCTATTCCTCCACATGTCCCATGTATTTCAATTTTCCCTAAAGGCATGCGTGTACCGTCCTCGGTTCGTTGTCCTGCGTGCCATGTAATCCCCTTGTCCGATGAAATGTCGTGTGTTTATCGTTGCGTCATTTCCCCAAAGTTCTCCGATGGAATTGTGCAGAGATTCCCCAACGCATTGTAATATCACCTGCCTTGGTACATACGAATCATTAATCCCTCAATCGTCCTCTAAAAAATCTTCCAACAATGCACAACAACAAATAGCCGGCGCAACAAGTTGCATAAATTAATCCCTGTCACCAGTTGAACCGCTAGTTGCTGGTTCACCTATGTATCGCCAGTTCAACTGGCGACAGGAAGGTATCGCCGATTAAACTGGCGACAAGCCACGACTTCTACAAAACCTGTTGCAACAGTCGAAATTCCACACAGGACTCGGTCTTACTCAACAAAAATAGAAGGACACACGAGAGAGGAGGAGGAGAAAAGCTAGCGAAGCTATTGTTTCGTCGATTGCTCACCCCTCGAGTAATTTTCTTAATGAGCGGATTACATGATTCTTGATGTCTTTCATTACGTAGTGAAGTCCGTTTTATAGACTTTTTGGTGGGATATTTAGTTGCACATATGTAGTTCATCGTGTAAATGTTCTTCACACCGATGCGTCAAATATGTTCGGCGTCGTCAATTTCAAAATTTACTACGGCCGAGGACTATTATGGAGGGTCAGGGAATTGATTTGAGTTATTTCGGTCGCGGGCGTGCCTACCAAGACACGAGCAGCGTATAATAGCGCGTGATGCGGTGGTTGTTCCACACGTTCCAAGTGGACCGTGATGTCTACGATCGACATTGGTCGCCTCGCCCGGGCGGGATAGCCCACGTATTGGGAGTTAGTGCAACTAAAGGGAACAAATTCATGGTGGTCGATGTACGCATGGCGAGGGAGAGGATGGAAATTGGTCCTTAGTTCAGCGTATGCTAAACCCACTCCGGCATCCGCGTCGAACAAGTAGGACTTGCCGACACCGGGAAGAACTAGGTGACTCGGTAGCGCACAAAATGGCGAGAAGGGCAAGAGGTTCTTGATGTCGTGCGATGAAGACTACGCCGAGTTACCTCATTCGGTGAGACAAGCTAGTGGGCTTCTTGACGGGGAGGAGGCTGGAAGACCTAGTGGAAATGATGGGCTCGAAGACCAAGACTACATGGCATTGTCAGAAGATGAAGGTTACGATGGCGGCGATGATGCGGACCGTGAGCGGTTCCATCAAAGTGGAACACATACGATTCGAGAACCTCGTCGTCAACGAAGGCTCCCATGTACCATGGGAATGCGACGAGCGAGTCGGACTAGGAGCTACATACAAATGCAAGGAGGTCGTGCAAGATGCGGTCAAGTTAGGCATTGTCGGTTCGGCGCACATTCACCGTCGTCAAGTCTACCCCAAGATGCTACGGCGTGAAGTGCGGCATAGAGGATGCCCTTGGCGGCGTGCACGCATTTCGACCAAGTGGGACACCTCTTGGAAGTGCTCCATAGTGGTCCCTCACACATGCGTCATCGATTGGTCGTATGATCCACCGAACTGTCATCGAGCTTCATTGCCAATCTCATATCTGGTGAGATCGTGGATAACCTAGATTTTGAGCCACGATCCATCATTCGGGCCATTGAGGCAAGGTTCGATTACACTATCGGCTATGCCAAGGCTTGGAGGGCAAAGCGAGAAGACATTGGAATCAAGGTTCAGACGCGTTCGAGGATTCCTACCACAACCTCCACAGGCAACTCGAGTCATACAAGGCGGGAATCACGGCACTCATGTCGACATTCAAGGCGCCACGCATCGAAGTGGCCTAATAAGAGGTACTACAACGAGCATTCTTAGCGTTTGGTCCATGCATCAATGCATTCCGCCTTTGTCGTCCAATCTTGTGTATCGATGGCACATTCTGATGGCATGTACAAGGGCGAATCGACGGCGCAATAGCGGCGGCGGAAACAATCAAGTTCTTCCGTGGCATTAGCTTTCGTTGGCGAGAACACGATAGGCGGGCTGTGGTTCTGAAGAATGTGAGGATTTTTGTTGTGCGGGACCGTCCCAGCGTATGCCTCATACATGGCGCGCACGCTGGCTGCTGCGTGCAATAACACGGCTAACGACGAGAGAAACGTTCCACTTCCATGGCGGATCTACAGAGCGGTGGTGCATGAGGCACTTGGGTGCAAACTTCTATAAGCAATTCCGCAATAAGGACTTGATGAACATGTTCAGCGCTGTGCAACTTGAACGGCGGCGTAAGTTCGACACTCTGGAAGATTACGGCGACCGGACCCAAACTCACGAAGGAGGCATCGAGAAGGGCCGCCCCAGCGCCGACCAGGCCCCAAGCATTGCCACGGCTACCCTGAGGCGCTCCTAGTGTCACGAGGAAGACGAGGGCACAGTCAAATGCTTCTCGGTGGATTGAGCACGAGCCTAAGGAGAAGTGGTCATTCTTTGATTAATATGGTATCATGACAACCAACCTAGCCGAGGTCTACAATTGGGTCATGCGCGGCGCCAGTGCCTCCCTTTGGTTGGTATTGTGGAGGCAATTCTCCGCGGTACCACAAACTACTTTGTTATGAGATGCGACAATGCGTCGCTCACCATGGCAAATGACTGAGTACTCTACTCCGCCATGATCACCGCATACATGGAGGAGAAGAGCAAGAAGGGTGAGATGCAGGGCATTCAAGATGGGCACGAGGAGCTTCGCCGAGATAATGTGCGAGGATAAAGGCGTCGCGGGACTAACAGTGAGAGGATCACCCATGAGTGCGCTTACTGCGCGATAGTTGCGTATGCACTTATAACAAGCCCCTTCTTACACATAGGCCTGCTCCCATGTCATGGCCGCTTTGTTCTCTGGTGGCGCGACATCCCGGTCGATACCTCTCTCACTATTTCACCAAGGAGGCGGTGATGCAAACATGGAGTGGAGAGATGTATGGTTCGCCGTTGTTGGCCATTTCGCCGCCATCCATCACGGAAGCAACTAATGCGGGCGCGGACATTGGTAGGCTCAAGGAAAGGTTGGCGGCGGCAGTGCGACGCATCGAGCGATATGGGCGAAGCGGCCGGACGTCGCGCGAAGAAGTGCTCCATTTGCGGGAGTGCAGGCACACCTTCAAGATATGCCCCGCGAAATACTCGAGGACCAGGAGACATCGACATTAGGGCGTCACCACGGGGACCTCATCGGTGCCCGACTAGAGCGATCCACATGGGAGGCGTTGGCGTCGCGACCATGAAAAAATATTATTATCAATGTTGTCCATTATCATTTTAGTTAAGCGTTATGGCGTTCTTACGCAGGTTACGTAATATCGAGTGTATGAATTCGGCGAATAGCAATATCACTTATCTTTCTTTTACGAATCGTTCATACCTCAAGCGTCCTCGCTAAATTCTCGAAAATTACCGTAGTAGAACAACATCGATGATGATAAAATGTTATTCTGAGTCTAACGATTTCGTCTCGTTTAAAATTTATGAAAATCACAAGCGCCTAAGTGAAATAGGAAAATCAAAAAGCGGCTAGGGTTGGGAATGAATCGCCAGATTGAGCGGCGATAGAGTCTATGCCTTGATTGAGCGGCGATTCATTCTATCGCGATTCAGCGGCGATAAATACCTCAGGCGGCGGTAGCAGCGGCGAGAGTTCGCGATTGAGCGGTTGATAGGTTATGCGATTGGCTAAAGATATATTTTTGTAATTTTTAAACGACTATTTATTTTTGTAAATATCTTTAAAAATAATATTATTTTAAAAAAATTCGAGGCCCGAATAGGTCGGCGAGTGGACGGCACGCCGCAGCACCAGTCCACCACCAACTTACCAAGCAGACTCGGGATTAGATCTTTTGGAACAGTTTCGGCTTCGGTTTTGAAAAGCTTCAAAGCTAAAGCTGTTTCAAACAAGAAGTTTTGTACACTGGTTTTTTCGGAAGTTAGAAGCCGTCTATGGCCCTGTTTGTTTTGGCTTCGGCTTCGGCTTTTCAATCGGAAAAGTCGGAAGCCGAAACAAACGGGGCCGCTTTTTCCCTGGCTTCCTCCGGAAGCTCGAAGCCAACTCAACGTGAAAAGTGAAAAGTAGGAAGCCGGTCTCCCGCAGCTTCCCGCAGCTTCCTCAGTCGGCATTCCGCAAATACCCCTGAAGTTCCGAACTAATTACCCGCAAATACCCCTGAAGTTTCTCGGCCGCCCTCCCGTTTTTTCCCCACTCGTGCCTTGCGCCCGTAAACCTAGCGGCGCCACTCGCTCCACGCCGCGCCTCCCGGCCGTCCCGTCGCCCTCCCGTTCCTCCTCCGGCCTCCACCCGAGCGGTCCCGGCCGTCCCGTCGCCCTCCCGTTCCCCTGCGGCGCCTCCTCCGGCCTCCACCCGAGGGGATCCGGCCTCCACGTCGCGTCCTCCCGTTCCCCTGCGGCGCCTCCTCCGGCCTCCACCCGAGCGGATCCGGCCTCCACGGCGCGCCCTCCGTTCCCCTGCGGCGCCTCCTCCGGCCTCCACGGCGGATCGGCCTCCACGGCGAGCTCGCACCTCGGCCATCTCCGACCAGCGACCGCCCTCGCCTCCTTCCTCGATCCGAAGGTACAACCTCCTATTCACACGGCGCCTCCCCTCCGTCTCCTCCTTCTCTTGATGCCCCAGGCCGCCCGACGCCTCCACACCGCCAGGAGCATATCAAACTGGGCATTGATTGAATCCTTGGCAAGCTACAATTCTCCGCAATCCTTTTTGAATTGAGAATCCTTGGTTACGAGATGCTCATGAGCACCACAAAAGATATTCACGATCGATTGAATATGAATGTAGATGTAGATGTATTCACGATTGATTGAATCCTTGCAAGCTACGGGAGCATGATTGCTCATGAGCACCACAAAAAGATATTCACGATCGATTGAATATGAATGTAGATGTAGATGTATTCACGATTGATTGAATCCTTGGCAAGCTACGGGAGCATGATTGCTCATGAGCACCACAAAAGATATTCACGATTGATTGAATATGAATGTAGATGTAGATGTATTCATGATTGATTGAATCCTTGGTAGCGGTAGTAGTAACTTCATTGCCAGATCCGGCCATGCTAGCTATAGCTACAAACCGCGCCTTCTTGAGCATAGTTATATGACGAGCTACTGCTAATATAGTTTTTTTGAGTTCTAACATCGCTTTTGAACACATGATAGATCGAACTGGTCATGCCTAGCCATAGCTTTGCTCCTCATGAACTAGGATGTATATTGGCTCCTCATGAATTAGTAAAATTAACCTTGATTGATGCTATAATGGTCGGTTTGCTATTATACTTACTTGACTTCTGTGTAGCATTAATGAGCGTACCAACATCATTAGTAAAGTTTTACTAATATATGGTTGTTTGTAATATGCATGCCACTTATAGATGGATAAAGCACAAGTCTCAAACACTACTACATGGGATGCATTCACAAATGAAGTGTTCATTGACATCTGCGTAGAAGAGGTGCTTGCAAACAATAGACCCATGCAATGTTTGAATAACAAAGGGTATCAGAACCTTATGACCAAGTTCAAAGAATGTACTAATAAAGAAATGCAGTAGTAAGCAATTAAAGAACCATTGGGACGACTTTGAAAAGGACTATTCCAATTGGAAAACATTGAAGCTCCATGCATCGGGCTAGGCATAGATCCTAAGGCTGGATCCATTGAGGCAAGTGATCGGTGGTGGGTGAGCAGTTAAGGTATGAAATCTTTAGTCTTTATTGCGGGTGTATTGGAATTCAATTGTTCACATTGTTTCATGGATTCTTGCATTTGTTTAATCATGAGGCCATGTCACAATGTAGCAAGTTCAAGAAAGCACCATTGCAACATGAGGGCAGCTTGACATCATTTTTGATGGTGCAAGTTGTCTGAATGAATCATCTCTTGTCCACTGGAGCGGATGGTGCGGCCATGTCAATCTTGAGGATGATGAGGGTGAGGTGATGAGCCTCGGGGTGAGGAGGAACCAGCAGAACGAAGAAGTCGGTCCATGTGGACAAGGGCAAGAAGAGAGTTGGCCATGGCTCACCAAGTGGGAAGAGGTGAGAAGAAGACATACAAAGGCGTGCAACCAAGCGATTGGTGGACATTTGGGAGAGGTCTCGGGGTAGCAAGAATGCGCAGCCAGTGTACTGGTCCGATGGTTGATCCTGTTAGGCAAGAGATATTCCGAAAGCCAAAAGCCAAAAGCCGCCCACGGGAGCTTCCCATGGCTTCCTGCAGCGCTATTCCGACTTTGCCCCTCCACTTCTGAGTTATTTACCCGCTTTTATGCCATTGAAAAAACCCCTCCCCGCGCCGGCCAAATTCTAACCTAGCGCCACGGACTTGGCCAAGCAGGCGGCGACCAGACGACTGAACCACGGGCGTTTATACCGCCCATTCGGCGGCTACTATTTGTGTCGGACCGGGTCGGCCCACAGGCTAGGGTGGAGGCCAAGCATGGCCCGTCGGGCATTCGTGCCGGGCCAGGCCAGCCTAAGCCAGTTTGGCCCGTTAGAATGAAAAAAAATCCAGAAAATGTGTAGAATTCAGAAGTAGACATAACAATTGAAAAAAAAATAAGTCAATCATATTGAAAATGTAATAAAGAGTTTTATTAATGTCCAACTAACTACCTCGTTAAAACCTTCGCCAAATAAAAACTCAAAATAAGAAAACCTTGGCAAAAGAAAAGGAGTATAGCCTATAGCTCTACAATTCTATATACACGATACATCCTTGTTCTATGTGTCGGTGTCATTCTCTAAGTACAGATTTTCGAACACTTCCGACAACTCTGGATTTACCACAGAGTGTTGTGTTCGTGAATCAGCTTGTTCCCAGTCTTTCACAGATAGAATTGTCTCCACCATCTCACTTGTGAGACTTGTTCTTCTCTCCTCCAATATTCTTCCAGAGAGACTGAAAGCAGACTCGGAGGAAACCGACGAGACATGAACAGTTAACACATCACGTGCGAGTATGGATAACACGAGATATGTTAACTTATAGGCTTGCCACCATTGCAAGATTTCGAAGCATTCTGAGTTGAAATCCACCTTATCGCTGTCAAGATAGGTGGGTAGTTCCCCGCTCCTTGCGAGTCTTGGCTGAGCAGGCTGCAGTGTAGAAGAAGAAGATCTGGACCTAGACGAAGATGTACCGAAGATCTTGCCCTACATATTTGTCTTGCTACTTGAGGTGGTGGCTACTAGAGGTCGTTGCAAGCGAATTCCCCGGAATTTATTTTCATACCTTTGGTAAATCTCGTATAACCGAGAATAAACTTCTGCAAAATAGTCAGTATAGTCTAGCATCATTAAAAAGTTCAAGTACACTACCAAATACATCAAGTTTACCCCTAGGATCTAAAAGAAATGCAAATGCATATAGGTAAGGGATTTCTCTCCAATATTTAAGGTATTTAGATTTCATGGAAACAATAGCATCATGTAAAACTATGTCATTTTCATATATTTTCAATTGAGTAGCAATCTGTAAAATACTATGCACGATTATAGGGGATGTTGGATAGTACACAGCGGACAAAGCAACAGTGGTCTCATAAAAAATTTCTAAAAACCCTAGTATCTTCTCAGCAACAAACCAATGTTGCTCAGTCAATAGTACACTACCATCAGCACTTTTATAATGCGTTTGAATAAAAACAGAAAAATTGCTCTTGTATGGTAAAAGATTCTTGAGCATGAGTTAAGTAGAGTTCCACCTTACCTCCATGTCCAAACCGAATTTTCTTGGACGTACACCCATCGCCCTACAGAAGTTCTTATATTGTGCTATTCTTACGTTAGACTTATTCAAGAAAGAACTCGCATCGCGAAAAGCTTTAATATACGAACTCAACCTCTTCAAACCACATTTGACTATAAGGTTAATAATATGACAATCGCATCGTTGATGTAGCAAGAAGGACTCGGCGTATGTACACAACACTAGAGTATGAATGTCCATGGCCCTAGAGTTTGAAGCGACGTTGTCTAAATTAATTGAGAATACTTTGTCTATAGGATTAAGTACATTGTCCGTCCCTCAACTCTTGCCCTAGTTTAAAATTCGTCCCTGAAGTTCAATACCGGATACAACGCGTCCTCAAACTATCAATACCGCGCAAAAACCGTCATTTATTCCTTTTGAGAGTGGTTTCGTGCCACGTGGAAAAAATAAATATTTTCTCCTGCCACCGGTGCATCCACGTTGGCGAACACATCCATTTTGATCGACAAACACACAGAAGCCAAATGGAAGCTCCACGACGCCTCCTCCTCTAGCTTGCCTTTGGCGGCTCCTGGCGTCGACATGCCACGCCACGCCGCACTTTGCTCGGGCACGCCGCCTCGGTGCCCTCGCATGTAACGAACGCCCTGAGCACACGATGCGTCGCGAACCACGCCAAACGCCGTCGCGCGTCGCCACCCACCCTTTGGCATTGACCCTCAATCGTCGCCGTCGCCACGGTCGTCGGAGGGTACATGGTCAACGTGATGGGGATGCACCGTCGGAGGTTGTCGGGCACCACCACGTGCCGTGCGCCTCGTCGGTGACCACTCTATCGCGCCGATCATGGAGGCCACCACCTTAGGCACCATTGTCTTCACCTTGTCAAGGCTCCATGCGAAGCTATAGTCGTTGTCGCGAACACGAGCAGTGCCTTCGAAGAAGTCACGGCACTTTGCCATTAATTTTCAAGAAGCAGGAGAACTCAAAATAGGCGTGACACGGCGATAGAGGCGGCGGAGGGCGAGGAGAAGCGAGCGGACGACCTTACCTTGCGAGGAGGAGCGGGCGGTGCCCGCGGCCTCATCGAACCACTGGGTGGGCGCTCATGGAGGTGTTGAGCGGTGGGATGCTCCACGCGTTGTTGTCCTTGAAGTACTTGAGGTCGGCGCGGTGGCGCCATCACCGTGAAGTTGGTGCCTCGGGTGAAGTCGGTGCCCTTGTTCGCCCGGCGGCGGCGGCCAGTGGCGGTCGAATGCCTCGGTGCGACGCGCGCTGCACAAACCGATGTTGAGTCCGTGAAGAAGGCGATGATGGCGGTGGTGAGCGGCATGACGGCGGTGGCATGTGGCACGGGAGGCGAGCTAGAGGAGGAGGAAGGAGGTGTCGGGGAGGAGGGAGGTGGAGGAGGGCGGTGGTGGGGAAGGAGGAGGACCGAGGCGGGGAGGAGTCGGGAGCTCGGCGGCGGTGGGGTGCGCTGGGGAAGAAGGGGCCGGCGTCGGGAGGAGGAGGGGGCGAGGAGGCGGCGCTCGGGGAGGAGAAGGACCAGCGGGGGGAGGAGGGAGGAGGGCGAGTCGGAGGAGCCGCGGCGGAGGCGTCCAGATCTGGGCAAATCCAGATCTGGGGGGATCTGGGCGGGGGAGAAGACAGCGACCGCTCGGGAGAGGAGGAGGAGAGGCGGTGGCACGTCGGGGCGGAGGAGGGGAGGAGGAGGCGCGCGCGTGGGAAGAAGGGGCGGCGTCGGGGAGGTAGAAATGGATGCGTTGGGGGAGGAAGAAGGACCAGAGCGCAAGGACCAAAGCCAGCTCGGACGACCCTCTTTTTTTTTATTCGACTGGATGAGCCACGTGGGTCAAATACCGGTCAAAACTGCTCTAAAACGGATGAAGGGATATCTTTTGCATGGTATTGATAGTTCGAGGACGTGTTTTATCCGGTATTACAATTCAGGGACGAAAATTAAACTAGGGCAAGAGTTTAGGGACGAAGAATGTACTTAATCCTTGTCTATAAGACCAAAGTCTTCTATGACTTTGATAATACAGTTCGTAATATTTCCACCCGTGTGTGCTACATCAATTAATTTTAAATCTATAATCTTTTTCTCCATTACCCAGTTGTCATTAACATAATGAGCAACTACACTAAAATAATCCTCCTAGCCGACCACTCCATATGTCGAGGTCAAGGCCACCAAAAATATGCATGTACTAAATAATTCCTTTATTTTATTACGACGTTCATTATAGTATTTTACTAGATCTCTAGTTGTTGTCTATCTAGAAACGGAAGAAAATTTAGGATTATGCGTAGTCCTAATATAATTTTGGAAAGAAGCAGACTCGCCAAAGCCTAACGGTAAATCCTCAGAAGCAATTAAACGACAGAGAGATTAGGGGGCTACCTGAGGATCTTAGTCCCAGCTACATACCGTACCATCGAGATTATATTGCGGCTGCGTCTGCCTCATCACCAATCCTTGCTTGGCGCGACATCTTGTAGCATGTCTAAGCAAATGCCCTGTTCCACTTGTAGATTTTGCAGACAATTTATGGCGATAAATTTTACAAATAGCATATTGTACCTCATTTCCCGCTGCGTCTTGCCTCGTTGTCTTGTCGAAATTCTCCCACACTCCAGATGTAGACGGTCTCGACCTCTTTGCTCCGGTTGCCGTGGAGCCTGATGACGGAACTTCATTTTTGCCCTTCCAGTGAAACCTCCGGTTGGCTTGAGGCAGCCGCAGCTGCCTCCATGGACGCAATTTCCTCTGGTGAAAGTCCGTAATCACCAAGAACAAAGCTGTCGTAAGGATTGTCCATAACGAAAACTACAAAATCGCAACTAACACTATTAGTACTTTCATCTTAGCATAACAAGAACTAACAATAAAAATATTACAAAAGTAGTATTGTACCTCTTTCGCTGACTTACTGTCGAAAATTGAAATTTCCAAATTTTGGCACAATTTTTTTGAATTTTGCCAAATTAGCTCAACACGGATTTGAATTTGCACAACACAATTTCAAAGATAGAATGGAGAATGAAAGGGTGCTGAATGAGGGGGTATGGTAGCTATTTATAGAAAAAAAATTCATGATTTTTTGATTTTTTTGCTATTTTTTAAGACTCCAACGGTCAAAAAAGGCTAAAATTATCCCTAACAACCAGATTTTTGGGTGGGCTGTGCTCGCACGGCCACAGAACGCCATGGCCGGCTGCCGCCCCTACAGTGCCCCTCCTTGCCCTTCTTCTTCCCCACTTGATCCCAATGCACTTGCG
Organism: Ampelocalamus luodianensis; assembly: GCA_036346255.1. Classification (NCBI taxonomy): domain Eukaryota; kingdom Viridiplantae; phylum Streptophyta; class Magnoliopsida; order Poales; family Poaceae; genus Ampelocalamus; species Ampelocalamus luodianensis. Next base: position 59,630,075 of record CM070617.1, on the reverse strand, counting down.
ACGGCGCACCCGCGACTCAGTGCGCCATGGCGGCTGCGTCGCGCCTCCTCGGTCCGGGCAGCTCTGTGCGTCGCGCCGCCGCCTCCTCGCCTCTTCGGTCCACGCAGCTCCGTGCGCCACGCCGCCTCCTCTCCTCTGCACCTCCTCCTCTCTCCGCTCTGGCCTCCTCTCCTCCGCACCTGCTCCTTTCTCCACCACCGCGTCGGTGAATGGAATGGAGGAGGCGGTCGCGGGCCTGTTGCGCACGCGCGTGTCCCTCCGCCTCAACGGCTCCCTTGGTCCCTCCGCTCCGGCCTCCTCCCTCGGCGCCGGCCTCCTCTGCCTCGACAGCTCCCTTGGTCCCTCCGCTCCGGCCTTCTCCCTCGGTGTCGGCGCCTCCGCCTCGACGGCTCCCCATAGTTGGGCCATGCCGGGCTACACGGGCCGTGCTTGGGTCGTGCCATGCTTGCACGGCTCGCATTGTTGTGCCGTCTTGCGGACCCAGCCGCCGTGCTGGCCCTGTCGGCCCAAACACGGCACGGGCTTTCGTACCAAGCCGGCACGGCCCATGAACAGTGCAGGGCGGCCCTACAATGTCGTGCCTCTGGCCGGCCCGACAGGCAAAGCCCGTTTGGCCAGCACTAGCCGCCACCCGCTCGCCCCTCTCCTCCTTCTCCTCTCCTGGCACCGGCCCCCCGTCCCCTTCCTCTCACCCTCCCACGCCGCGTCCTCCTTCCTCCTCTTCCTGCGCCGCTGCCCGTCGTGTCCTCCTCCCCCCGTGATGCTGCCCACCCCCGTTCTCCTCTCCTCCCCCTCGCGCGTCGTGTTCTCCTCCCTCGGTGCCTTCATCCGGCCACACCGCCCCTCCTCCTCCCGTGCCGCCGCTTGCCCCAGTCCTCCTCCCTTGGTGCCGGTGCCACTCTCCTCCCTTCCTCGACGTCGGCGCCTCTACCCTCCTCCTCCCCCGCCGCGGTCGCCACCCTCCTCCTACTGCCCCGACGTCACCGTTGTCCTCTAGCAACACCACTGTCGCCAGCCCCAAATCGAGTGCTCCTCCTCCTCCTCCCCACCCGGCCTCGCTCTCCTCCTCCTCCCCTACCGCTACCACCACCTCTGTTTTTTCCTTTTTTCTATGGTAAATTAATTGTTTTGTAATAATTGTTTGCTTTAAGAACTATTTGTTGTAATAACTATTCACTGTAATCATTATTTTTAATAATTATTTATTGTATTTATTTATGTAATAATTATTTATTGTAATAATTATCGTTGATTACGTTAATTGCGGTTTATTGCGTTGACGTTAATTGAGGTATTGTCGTAGTAAAAAGACTAGACAGTGGGTACAAGGTACCCCCATACCCTTTGTCTTTGAGGAGGACCAGAAAGGGGAGGAGCCAAAGACATAGGCATGAGTTGTATTACTTTGTGTGAAAAATGAGGAGAGAGCCCCCTTACATGTGCCCTTGTGGCCTCACTTATAGGGGGCAAGGAGAGACATTTACCTTCTTGCCCCCATAGGCGAGAAAGAAACAAGGGGTATTTAAGTACATTTGTCCAAATATGCTATACAAACTAGGTTTACATATGTACGGTATTCCTGACGGCACACCGATATTCCTGACGACCCTAGGGTGCGGGGCACCCCAGGGGGCCCTGCTACGACAGGTATAGTGCATTAATTGCGGTGTATTGCGTTAATTGTCGTTAAATGCAATCAATTGCGAATCAGTTTTCCTAAGCTGTTGTGGTGGTTTAGGTGACGTTGGCGATTTGGTGTTACGTTTTGCATAGAGATGTTGAGGGATTTTATTAGTTTGATATGTTGTGTTACATTGCCAAATCTTTTTTATGTCCAGGATTTTACTTCATCCGGTCCACATTAAAGAAAAAGGAGCACACAAACTCGCGAGGTGCAGATAGGAGCAGCGCTCGAACCGTGGCGTGCTAGGAGCCTAAAGCTCCCCTATGCCACTGTGCCCCTGCACAGTTCTCCACTGTGCCCCTGCACAGTACCCGGCGAGGCCCGGGATCGAACTCCCGACCAGCTCTCGTCTCAACACAAGCAGGCCAAGTGAGCTACGCCCACTCCTCTACATTGCCAAATCTAGTTAGAACATTTTTTTTACTGGTTCTAGTAAAATATAGTATTTTCATTGTAGCTCTAAAAGGATGTTAAGATGAGCCTTAAAGTGCATTATGGTAATTGGTAAGCACTAGACATGAACAATAGCAGATTAACAAATTTAGGGATGGAAATGTGAGATAGCTACGGTTATAGTTATACAAATAAATTGTTGTCTATATATTATCGTGACATAGGAATCAAGTTAGCCATCGAGTGCCTTCGACGGTAGTAGATTCCTCGAGGTTGTGGTAGCTTCCTTCGACGGAAGACCATCGACGCACGTTACTACAACAAAGCTTGATTGCCTCAAATCCCCCCATGATAGCACGTGACACGCATGACCACATCACATCGACTGTCGGGGTAAGTGTCGTGCCATGGGTGTCTTTCGGGCATACGAAAGTGGCACAAATGCACAATAAGCGACTTTGTGCTGTGACGCAAGCGCTCATCGTCGTCTACAAGATCAGCTGGCATGAAGGACGGTACATGTCAGAATGAATACTTTGGGCGGCATGGACTCACTGATTGGAGATGACGTTGATATCATCTCTGTTAAGAAACTATAGGCTCGGCCCGGAAGCAGGCCCATGTATGGGCTCCCCATCCCAAACCCTAGCAGGGTCTCTGGCCTATAAATAGGCGGTGTTATTCACTGTAAACGATTAATCGATGGATGAAGAAATAAAGAGAACCAAGACGTCCTCTTACATCTCTATGTTCAATCTCTTATTCTGTTCTTGTGTTCATGCATTGTTCTTACGATTCTGAGTTTGTCTACGAGGTAATTGCTCGGACTGGACTCGCCAGCGACGGTTCCTCAACACGATCGACTCTCCTCGCATCGAAAAGATAACTGTTGATGAACGACACTCGTAGATTGAATCGTATTTTCTAGATTGTTTTCAATTCTGCAAATTTGGCTTCCTAGATTGGTTTTCTACGGTGCAAATTCGCTCTAATCTACCGCGAGCAGACTTGAAGTCGCTGCACAATGTCGATCGGTAGACTGCATGAAAGAGTGGATGTCGATTGTACCGTAGATTGAAAATTACAAGTTCGTTCTAATCTATCGCCGGTAGACTTGAAGTCGCGGCCAAGCGACGGTAATTGCAGGAACGATAATTTCATTGTATGAGCGATTGTGGCGTGATGAGCGATGCGCGCGTGCACGATGAAACGATACCACCCGATGAACGTGTGCACGCCGGATGAATAATGCGCTAGATGAGCGATCTTTCGCCGATGAGCGATGCGCGCACGATGAACAATGCCACGCCGATGAGCGATTATGCGTGCACGATGAGCGATGCGTGCGTGATGAACAATATTGCGTCCTGATGAACAGTATACGCGAAAATTTTGACCGCCGACCTGCAGTCGATGACGGCAGGTGCCCCCGCATGGGCTTCTCCCCTCATTGCCGTCGGTCCGAAGCCGCGCCTCCGCCCGTAGCGGTGGCATCACTGCCACGCATCGGCCCTAGCACACTCCGCCCCCCGTCGTGCCAGTACGCGCCTCCCGCCGGCCCCGCTCGCCGTCACACCACCCTAAGGCCGCCCGCACTCGAGCCAAGAGACTTAGCCTCCTCACCGCACGAGGCCGACGTCATCGCACATGGCTCCGCGCCTGCCGTCGTGGCCCTGTGCACCGCGCCGTCGCGCGCGCATCGCGGCTCTCCGCCGTCTGCGTCCGTCGCCCGCATGCGGCTCCGCGCCGACGCCGTCGCCAACACGCAGCTTCGGCGCTCGGCCGCCACCGCCCGCACGTGGTCGCCCTTCACGCCTTGGAGTCGCCGCCTCAGATGGCCCATGGAGCTGCCGCCGCATGTTGAAATCAGGGTAGGAAACCCTACCTAACTCGGCGTTTGAGCCGCCCAAAGTGGCTCTTGGATTTGGTGGAGCAGAAAGGCCTCATGGGCTAGGGAGGACGGGCCATGAAATTGGCCCAGCCGGCCGGGTGAAAAAAAACGAAAAAACACAGAGGGGGCGGTGGAAGGAAATTTTACAAATAAAACCCTCAAAATTCTAAAAATTACGAGGAAGTTTCAAGAATGAAGAAATTCTTGCAGAACGACCCCCAAAAAATTTGAAAATTACGCGTAAATTTTTCTCTGAGCTAAACTTTTTGCGTGTTAACCCGTGAAAGTTGCAGAATTTGCCGAAAGTCATTTTTCCAGCAGAAAATGGCCTCGGGAATCCAAATTTTTGTATATTTTTGAACTTTGAAGCATGTTTAACTTTATTATTGTTGTTTCTATGTAATTTATTTATTGTATTTACTATTTTGATTATCTGTGATTGTTTATATTGCTTTTAATCACTGAAAATAGCAATAAATCATGTAAATGCATAGAAAAATACAGGATCATGAACCGGAAGTTCGAACAGCATTATGAGAATTTTGTAACCATTTTATGCATATTACTAGCAGTAATCTTATGAATTTTGCATGAATATGAAGATAACTGGCATCACGAATCAGGAATTCGAAGAACTAACCCAACATCATCAGATTTTGTATAAAATTTGTATCAGTCTTTAATTCTGTGGTAATGTAATCACGGATGAGCAGAAGATGGAGAAGACTTTCTACCTTTCACCCGAACACGGTGTAATCCGCACGCAACTATCATCAAGACGGCTACATAAAGTATGCCGAATTAATTGACATCATGCAAGTTGTGGAAGCTCAAGATGATGTTCTAAGAAAGAACTTCATCTCGCAGCCACCTAGTAGCAATGTTGGCCATGAAGCCACTGCTAGCAGCTACAAGGTGATAAAGCCTCTCACGAATGAGAGGAGCAAGAAGGGTAAGGTCGTGCGTCGCACATTATTGATGCTTTCCAGTCTAAGAAAAAGGGCAAATGATAGCATGAGGCACACCTCGTCATTGCAGGCACAGAGGATTCACATCCATTAGTTGCACTTATGAATGTGGACAGCCCAGAGCGACCCCATCATCCCTCCTTTGGACATCGCAGGCGCGCGTGTAGTCGCTAAGAGGAGAAGATCGCGCATGGAGCCGATTGAGGCAAAAGTTCACGAATACTTAGCGATTCGATCTAGTGCACGCTTTGCACTCGATCTTTTATAGAAACTTGCGATTTGTAATTGAAGCGAACTTTGAATTATTGAATAATGGTTGCAAGCTCTCACGAGCAAAGTATTAAATTCTTATTATGAGTCCTGCAAGACTTATTTTCCTGTCTTTATAATAGCAAGTTACGTTCTGATATCTAAAGTATTTTATTTATGTGTTGCTTCCTTTCTGCTACATATTAATAAAGTACATTTTATTAGAACGCGTGTGGCACCCTATGAAGGAAGTGTGCTTAGCAGGTAGCGGCATAACGAATACCATCCTGAGAGAAACGGAAATTTTTTCGGTCGATCAGCAAGAATGCTGGTAGTCTTACGATAATAGCAAACAATGATACTTATATAATAGGCTCAGAAAGGGCTATAATTATACTCCCAATGGGCACAACATTGGTCATTGAAGAAGACTTGTTGTACCCAGAATCGACTAGAACTCTCAAGGATATTCGCGCTAACGGTTTCCACGTAGAGACTGAAGAAGAGTATGGTAAGCAATACCTGCTCATTGAAAATCGTGAAGAAAGTGGAACAATGGCATTAGAATGCCTTCCTTCATATGAAACTGGGCTATACTACACTAATATTAAGGCACCTACAGCCTGTACTGCCCTGAAAACCGTATTTAAAAGCTCTGAACTTTTCTATCTCTGGCATGATAGATTATGTTGCCTAGGTCTTAGGATAATGAGAGATATTATTAACAATTCACAGAGACATAATATGAATGTAAAGAATTTCTCGAATTAGGAAGATTTTGTGTGCCCCGTATGTGCCACTGGAAAATTAATTACTAGACCTTTCGCTCTGAAAGCGAAGAATGAAGCCCATGCATCCCTGGACCGTATCCAGGGAGAACTTTTTGCGGTCCTATACAGCCCCTATAAGGGCCATTTAGGTATTTTATGGTGCTCATCGATGCTTCCTCAGAATGGTCGCACGTATGTTTATTGTCTACGAGAAATCATGCTTTTGCAAAGCTAATCTCGTAGATAATTAAAATTAGAAATATTTCCCTGATCATCATGAGAAGTCCACCTGAATGGACAACGCCGGAGAACTTACTTTGAAGGTATTCGATGATTATTGCATGAAAATGGGAAATAAAAGTTGAGCATTTTGTACCGCATGTCCACACCGAGAATGGACTAGCAGAACTTTGAAGAATTATAATTTACCAACTACATGTTGGGGACACACAGTCCTACTTGCAACATCTCTCATCAAGTTTAGACCGTCGGCCTATAACATCCATCTACCTATGCAACTAGCGCAAGGGTCAGCACCGAAAACTCCTCGTCTTCGCAGGTTTGGTTGCAACCATATACCTATACCACCACCGCAATGACGCAATGGGTCTTCTCTGAAAGTCTGGGATATACGTTGGTTATGAGACAACATCCATAATCAGGTATTTGGATCCTATTACTGGAGATTTGCATAATGCCCGATTCGCTGATAGTATATTAGATGAGGTATTTTCCCGTCATTAGGGGGAGGAAATCAATCCTTGATGAAAATATCGGGAAATAATGTGGCAAGCCACAGGAAGTCTAGAAGACAATTGAAGTCTAGAAGATAAGAGAAGTCCCCAAGACAATTGAAGTCCAGAAGATAATTGAAATCTATGCATATGACCCGCGCACTAGTAAAACAAATAAAGAAGTCTAGAAGACAAAAGAAGTCCAGAAGATAATTGAAGTCCAGAAGGCAATTGAAGTCTAGAAGATAATCGATTTGCAAGCATTAGTGAATCAACTGCCTAACCACTTTAGTGATTTGAAGAGCGTGACCAAGTAGCATGTGCCTGCACGCAATGCATCGGAGAGGGTTGAAATACCGATGAAGGTATCCCTAATCCCGTCCTAAGGCCTCCGAAAGGACGAGAACTCGGCCTCGAATCCAAGTAAGGGGGACTTTGGTGAAAAAGATAAGAAGGACTTGACACAGCCGATCACCGAAGTTCCCTAGAACCAGAAGGGAAGCCAGTTGAGACCTAGCACTGGTATGGAACCTTCAGAAAGGCATACCAGAATTGAACATTCCCATGAAGGGAGATATCAGCATGGATGTGTGCACACACATCAGAGCTGAAAAACTAAAGGAACTTGCCCCGCAATTGGAAGCAGCGATGAGCAAGTAGAAGCATTAGAAGAATCGTCCCTGGAAGAAATAGCTATAAAATTTATGATCTCGAAAGAATCTTTGAATATGACAACAACCAATGTCGACATTTACTTTGCAAAGAAACTTACCACAATCATCAATCTTGATCCAGAGCCTGCATCGCTCGCTGAATGAAAGAAAATATTAGATTGGAAGAAGACAATAGAAACTGAATTATTCTCTCCGAATAAAAGAAAGGCGTTTGGACCTATAAGCCGCACGCCTCCCCTTGTGCACCCCGTAGGGCATAAGTGGGTATTTGATCGAAAGATAAATGAAAAGAAGCAAGGCTCGTTGCATAAGGTTTCACTAAACATCCAGGAGATGATTATGAAGAAACCTATTCCCCGGTCATGGGCGGAACTCCCTTTAGACATTTATCTCAATGGTAGTGAACTTGAAGTTAGAAGTGAAATTGATGGATGTAGTACCAGCATACCTTTATGAAATATTGAATTCAGACATTTATATGAAGATATCTGAATATATCCCTGTCCTGAACCAAGACAGAGCAAATAGAAATATGTACAATGTGAAACTCAAAAAGTCACTATACAAAGTTAAGCAATTAGGCATAATGTGGTATAATCGCCTGAAGCGACTTTCTATGTAAGAAAGGCTACACGAACAATGAGAATAAGCCCTGTGTATTTATATGACGATCTCAGGATGGATTTTGTATGATCTCAGAGTATGAAGATGATCTGAATATCATCGGAACCCCGAAGGAGATTAAATGAAATTGGGTGGATTGTACTTTTTTCCCTTGACGAGTTTTCTTGAAGTTTCTCGGCTAAGGTTTTTAATGAGGCAATTTATGCAGCACAACAGAACGTGTATCATGTACTCTTTCTCCAAATTTTTCCCATTAGGTTTTTATGGAGTTTTGATGAGACATGAACATGTAAGGATGGGTGCCCAAGGGGAAGTGTTAAGAAACTATGGACTCGACCCAGAAGCTGGCCCATGTATGGGTTCTCCATCCCAAACCCTAGCAGGGTCTCTAGCCTATAAATAGGGGGTGCTATTCACTGTAAACGATTGATTGATGGATGAAGGAATAAAGAGAAGCAAGACGTTCCCCTACATCTCTGTGTTCGATCTCTTATTCTGTTCTTGTATTCATGCATTGTTCTTACGATTCTGAGTTTGTCTACGAGGTAATCGCTCGGACTGGACTCGCCAGCGACGGTTCCTCAACAATCTCTATCCCAGGCGGGCGTCGACAGCGTGCCGTTGCATGAGGACACTACAGCGATCACGGAGTTCGCTGCCGTTGAGCATGCCGTCCTTGTGTTTGCCTTAGCTAGAAATTAAGACCTGGACCTTGGTACACTACACAACGACATGTTATGGCTACTCACCATCGCAGTTGGCATGGTGGACTAGAATATATTTGCCAAAGCTTTGCTCTGCAACAACATGCAGGGTAGCATTATCGGCACCACGAGGTACCATGGGAGTGGTTGGATACAGTGTGTGAACTTGGTCGATCTACAAGACTACAACCCCACATGTCAACATGCAACTCGTCCGAATTGTTAGCGCGCAACCAATTGCCACCAGTGGACAATCTTTGGTACATGACCTGCGCCGGTGGTCACCGACTACTCCATCGCAACGAGCGTCGCTGAGCTTCCCGAGCATGCTCAAGCTGGACAACCTCACACGAGGGGACAACAAACTCACATTATGGCGACGAGCCAGCCCATGCTCCCCCCACGCTAAGTTTGGCGCGCTAGCTCGCGCGCTTTCCGCGTGGGATCGACGGTAAAAGTATCAGTATCGTCCAATATGACAGTAAAACACACACATAACCATGTTTTATACGTAAAATGTGTCTTTCTTTTGTTTTAGGAATAATTTTTTATTAGTATCTCCAATTCATGAACATAACAGAATGATGTAAGTCGCAAATAAAAAAAACTCTCTATGCATTTACTAAAAAAGATTTACTGTATTACTAAAAGAGATTTGCTGCAACCTCTATATGACTTTACTGTCATCTTAGCCAACTAGTACAAACAAGTAGACAACCAACTAGCAAGCAGTCTGTTTTCGCAATAACTTTTGATTGGATGCTCCGATTCACGAACGGTTTACACTGGTAACTTGGCGACGACGAGTGTAACAAAATGATATAAGTCTTGCAAATAAAATCTCTGTGTGTTTACTAAAAAAAAAAAGATCTACTGTAATATTTACATAACTTTATTGTCATCTTAGCCAACTAGTACAGACAAGTAGACGACCAACTAGCAAACAATCAGATCCTTGTTTTATACATGAATATTGTTTTTCTTATTTTAGTAATAACTTTTGATTGGAAGCTCCGATTTACAAACGGTTTTCACCGGCAGCTTGGTGACGACAAGGGTAACAGAATGATATAAATCTCGCAAATAAAAACATCTATGTGCATTTACTAAAAAATATTTACTGCATTCCTAAAATAGATTTTACGACAACCTCTACATTACTTTATTGCTCTGTTACAAAAAGATTTACTGCAACCTCCACAAGACCTTACTAGTTTGTTACAAAAAGATTTGTTGCAACCTCTACATAACTTTATTGTCATCTTAACCAATTAGTATAAACAAATAGATAACCAAATCACAAGCAATCGGTTCTTTGTTTTGTATATGAATATTTCTTTTCTTATTTTAGCAATAATTTTTTATTAGAAGCTCCGATTCACGAAAGGTTTTCACCGGCAACTTGGTGACGACGAGGGTAACAAATTGATATAAATCTTGCAAATAAAAAAATCTTTGCGCGTTTACTAAAAAATTACTGCACCGCTAAAAAAAAATTACTGCAACCTCCACATGACTTTGTTGTTCTGTTACACAAAGATTTAGTGGACTCCACTTGTAGTTTACTAGCATATCCAGTCATGCGCGTATGAAATAATTGTAAAAAAAATATAAACGTGGTGATACACGCGGTAATAAAATTGCTATCATAATTACTTTCGACCTCGTCATAGCTCGTGCTGGACGCCTGACATCACGTGTGGGGGGGTCATGGGTTAGTGGACGAAAATAGTTTGTTATGGCCCGGTCCGCGCGTGGTGGGCTGGTCTGAGTGTAGAATAACTTGTTTTACCCTTTGGTGTAGATGTGTGTGTCTATCTATCTATATATATATATATATGTATTATATGTGCCATATATATGATAGCTAAAGACAATCTTTTTAACATTTCCTCTCCTAGCTAACAATTATGGAAAAATCTCTCTATATAAAAGGAAGTAGAAAGGGGCTGAGGGGAGAGTGGCCACGTCGACACTTTTTCCCTGTCCATTCGATCCCGCTGCGCTCGTTTCCGCGCCGTCCGATCAGATCCAGCGTTGCGTTCGCTCCGTTTCGTCGTCCGCTGCCTCCGCCTCGCCACGTTGCTTGCACGCGCTGGCTCCGCTTCTTTGTTTGCTGCCTCTGCCTCGCCACGTGTGCCTGCGCGCTGAGAGAGAAGGCTCCCGAACGCATTTCCTTCGATACCTTTCTTCCTTTGGTCTTCTCTCTTCAATGCCACATAAATCGGTCACCGTCGCTGCTGGTTTGTGCTCCTCGCGGCGACCCGGCTTCCCTCATCCTTCATCGCCGCCCCCAAGTCCTTCTCCTTACTCCAGGAGCTCCGCACTCTCATGTGTTGCCTGCTCCGGTGTCTCAGGCTAGCGTACACGAGCTCCTTTTGTTGGAGATATGCCCTAGAGGCAATCATATTGATGATGATATTTCATTGTATCCATGATTTAATAAATGTTCCTTGAATATTGCCTTTGTGTTGATTAACAAGTATGTGACTTGTTTGTGAAACTCTTTACTTGTATGGTTATTCTAAAGTTGTTATTATGTTCCTAGTGCAGTGAAACATTTTATCCCCTCATGTTTGATGAGAGATGGTTATTCATTTGCAAGTAAAGACAATGGTTGTTTGATCTCTAAAAATGGAATGTTTATGGCTTTTTGCCCATTGTGAATGTGTTATTTATTTTAAATCTTGATGATGCGCCTATCTTTAACATAAATGCTAAAAGACTTCGACCTAATGATTTGAATCCCACCTATGTTTGGCATTGTCGTTTGGGTCACATAAGTGAAAAGCGCATGAAGAAGCTCCATCTTGATGGTCTTCTAACCGTTTGATTTTGAATCATACGAGACATGTGAAGCTTGTTTGCTTGGTAAGATGACCAAATCACCTTTCAAAGGTTCTTTTGAGAGGCGTCGGACTTGTTGGAAATCGTACATCCGATGTATGTGGACCAATGAGCACGATCGCTAGAGGTGGATTTCATTACTTCATAACTTTTCGATGATTTTAGTAGATATGGCTATGTCTACTTAATGAAGCATAAGTGCGAAACTTTTGAAAAGTTCAAAGAGTTCCGAATGAAGTTGAAAATCAACGTGACAAGAAAATTAAGGCTCGTGATCGATCGTGGTGGCGAGTATTTGAGTCATGAATTTAGCAATCATCTCAAGAGTTGCGAATTGTTCCTGACTAACACCGCCGAGCGCCTCAAAGAAACAGGGTATCCGAGCGGCGTGTCGGACCTTGTTGGACATGGTTCGATCGATGATGAGCGATCAGTTACAATTATCCTTTTGGGGTTACGCTCTAGAAAGCAGCGACTTTCACACTTAATAGGTGCCGTCTAAATCCGTAGTTAAGACACCATATGAGATATGGGTAGGAAGAGTCACGGTTTGTCTTTTCTAAAGATTTGGGGATGTGAGGCGTTTGTCAGCGACTCTGATCGGACAAGCTCACACCCAAGTCGGATAAATGCATTTTTGTGGGATATCCGAGAAACCTTTGGATATTACTTCTACAACCGACTAGAGGGCAAAGTGTTTGTCGCTCGAAGTGGTGTTTTCCTAGAGAAAGAGTTTCTCAATAGGGAGACAAGTGGAAGAACGGTGCAGCTTGAAGAGGTTCAAGATGAACCAATCGGGGAAGACTCGACGAATGATGCCCATGTGGCAGAACAAGTTGAGGAACCCATGGCAAAGGAAGCACCACCACCATGAAGGTCGGAAAGGCTCCGCAATGCGCGAGATATGTTATTGTTAGACAATGATGATCCTCGACCTATGCGGAAGCAATGATGGACCAGACTACGAGAAATGGCATAGTGCCATGAGATCCGAGATAGCATCCATGGGAGACAATCAAGTTTGGAATTTGGTTGACCGCTTTGATGGTGTTAAAACCATAGAGTGCAAATGGATCTATAAAGAAAGATTGATATGGATGGAAATGTTCATATCCATAAAGCTCGACTTGTCGCAAAAGGTTTCGGCAAGTTCAAGGAGTTAACTACGATGAGACTTTCTACTTTGTAGCGATGCTTAAATCAATACGGATCATTCTAGCTATTGTTGCATATTTCGACTATGAGATATGGCGGATGGATGTCAAAGCGGCTTTCCTTAATGGAAATTTAACCGAGGGCGTGTATATGATACGGCCCAGGGTTTTGTCGATCAAACAATGCTAGAAAAGTATGCAAACTTCAAAAATTCATTTATGGATTGAAGCAAGCATCTCGGAGTTGGAACATTCGTTTTGATGAAGTGGTCAAAGGGTTTGACTTCATCAAAAGCGAAGAATAATCTTGTGTTTACAAGAAGACAAGTGGGAGCTCACTCGTATTTCTAATCTTATATGTAGATGACATATTCTGATTGGAAATGATATTCCTATGCTCGAGTCCGTTAAGACCTCACTTTGAAAAATAGTTTCTCAATGAAGGACTTAGGGAAGCGGCATATATTTTAGGTATTAAGATCTATAGAGATAGATCAAAAAGGCTAATAGGATTAAGCCAGTACTTACATTGACAAAGTGTTGAAGCGGTTCAACATGGAGGAGGCAAAGAAAGGGTTCTTGCCCATGTCTCATCGCATAAATCTTGGCAAGACTCGGTGTCCTTCGACAAGCGATGGCGAGATCGCATGAGTAAGATTCCATATGCTTGGCCATTGGATCTATCATGTATGCTATGATGTGTACTCGCCAGATGTTTCCTATGCTCTAAGTGTTACGGCGAATGCGGTGATCGGTGAGAGTCATCGGCGGTTAAAAACATCCTTAAGTATTTGAGAATAACTAAGGATGTGTTCTAGTCTGGAGGTGAGGAAGAGCTCGTTGTAAATGGTTACACCGATGTAAGCTTCAAACCGACAAAGATGATTACAAATCGCAATCGGGTTTTGTGTTCCTTTTGAGCGGTGGTGCGGTAAGTTGGAAGAGTTCTAGCGGGAGGCGTTCTTGACTCTACAACGGATGCCGAGTACATTGCGGCTTCAAGCGGCAAAGGAAGGTGTTTGGATAAGGAAGTTCATAAGCAGGCGGGTGTGGTTCCTAGTGCGTGCGATCCTGCGGATCTTTCTTGTGATAACGGTGGGGCCATTGCGCAAGCCAAGGAGCGAGGAATCACCAAAAGAACAAACACATATCGGCGTTTTCATCTCATTCGAGAGATCCTTAATCGAGAGATTTAAAGATATGCAAAATACACAGTTTGAATATTTGAGATCCTTTGTGAAGCCTCTCCACGACCCTAAGCATGAGCGCACACAAAGCTATGGGTATTAGATATCTTCTAGATTGACTCTAGTGCAAGTGGGAGAGCTGTTGGAGATATGCCTAGAGGCAATCATATTGATGATGATATTTCATTGTATCCATGATTTAATAAATGTTCCTTGAATATTGCCTTTGTGTTGATTAACAAGTATGTGACTTGTTTGTGAAACTCTTTACTTGTATGGTTATTCTAAAGTTGTCCCTAGTCGGAGTTCATGTGAGGACACACGTGAATGATGGATTAGCACATGTATCGGTTGATGACCATGTTTCACGTGTCATAGACATGGAGATGTCAAACCAATAATGTGGACACATGTTTAGAACATGGGGTTGGACCGACCCAACATGAGACATAGCAATTATACTTTTGGTTCTCCTACACAATGTGTACGCCTTGTCCTTAGACACGAGATTGTCGCATGTACTTGAGATGTGAATCGACCTACTTAGGGGCTATCAAACGCTACTCGTGAATGGTAGTTATAAAGGTAGCTTTGGGTTTGTCATGAAGCATCTTTGCGAGGCATGGTCGATCGAGATGGGATTTACCCTCTCTACCAGAGAGATATCTCTAGGCCTCGGTGATCGGATCCGAAATGCATGGTCATGCTACTTAAGGTTAAGAGTTAACCTAGTAAGGGATTAGGATCACGGGATCGAGAAAGAGTGGTCGACTTGGGCTCGACCAGAATATCGTGAGGCAAAGGGATTGGCATGTACATAACGTTGTGATGGTTCGTCGATATGATCTTTACGTGCGTTTAGGAGTTGGCACGTCTTGCTAGAGGCCGCTACCAACTATTGACCAAGTATGTGTACTTGCGTCATGTCTAAACATACGTGAACCATAGGGTCACACACTTAGAGGTGAAGCCTAGTCGGATTGGATCCGAATTAGGCTGAGCATTGAGTCCTAATGGGCCTCTATTCGTAGAAGCCCATTATAAGGACGTCTATAAAAGGAGAGCGAGGCGCGCTGGTAAAGGGTTGAGTTTCGTGACATCCCCAAACCACGGCGCCACTCCTCCCACACCTAGTCACTCGCGCGGATCTAGTAGTCCGGCGTGCGTCGCTTCCTCCGTGCGTGTGGATACCTTTGAAAGCGCATCGTGGCGTTGGGACGAACCACAAGAAAGGAGGTCATGCGTGGGGCGCCACGACGAGGACGAGGAAGTAGTACGACTACTCCGCCCCAACATCTGCATCAACTTAGTGCGACTACTGCGCCTAACGCTGCCGCATCAACTTCGCTTTGCGGCGTCTAGTGGTAAGACCGTGATCTATAACTGCAGTGATCTTGGTTTACGGGTA
This sequence comes from Ampelocalamus luodianensis, assembly GCA_036346255.1. Classification (NCBI taxonomy): domain Eukaryota; kingdom Viridiplantae; phylum Streptophyta; class Magnoliopsida; order Poales; family Poaceae; genus Ampelocalamus; species Ampelocalamus luodianensis. The sequence goes on along the minus strand of CM070617.1, from coordinate 59,614,788 downwards.
GAATTTTTTAATTTGCGCTAGTGTAGCCTACCCGTTTCCCTTCACCTTTCTGTGCTTTTCTTCACCTGGTTCTTCCGTCGTCTTCCTTTTGGTTGGATTTGAGCGATCTTTGTTTCCCTACCCTTTCTACCTGATGTGGTATTGATTTTGCCTTTGCTTTTTTGATGTCTTACCTTCCTTAGCTTCGCGTCGCGTCTTTGTCCATGGATCTACGCGGGTTTGGTTCTACTGCTGTCTTCGTGGTTGAGTTTCCTTTTTTTACTATCGTTCTGTTCTGAGGTTTTCCCCTCATCTTCCTTTTGGTTGGATCCGGCTTCCCGTCGGGTCTCTTTCTATGGATTTGCGCAGTTCCGGTTTTTGCAGGGTCTTTGTCCTCGCTTTCGGTGCACGGGGAGCATAGTATTCATCTAAACAAACCTGAAGGCTTGTAGTTGATATTCTATGAATCTGGAGCTCCATGAGCATTCTGTGGAGGCTGTGAACAATCGCAACTTGTTGTAGCTTTGTTGGAGTAGTATTTCATACTTACTTTTTCTCCATGATTAGCCAAAGAAAATGCATTGCTTAAGTCTCTCTTCCAATTTTTAATCTCATGTGCAACATGGTCTGTTCCTGGCTAAGTAAATTGGCCAACAAGATAGATGATGATTTATTGTGAGAATCTTTTGCCTATATGGTTAGTCCTAATGCAAGTTTTCAGCTAAAGGGGTGGCCGAGCCCTGTTTGGCCTCCGCCATCGCGCTCGGGCCCTCCTTTTCTATGGCGGTACAACCTACTTGTGTCCGGTTTCTACCTTGTTGTGTTTCCACTACTCCAGCATTGTATTTGCACTATGGTCAAAAGAGGTAGTGAAAGCTTTCTGTTTGTTCAGAACCTTTTCGTCGGGTTCATTTGCAATGCCTAACAACATACTTCATATTCGTCAGTACTCTGAAAAGGGTATCTCTACACAGTGTAGACTGGAAGCTTTCGAAAGACAGATAGGGTTAACAAGAGAGAAGTTTGGTGATGCAGATGTTTGCTGATGCAAATGCAAGATATGGATGGCTTGGATCCAGAAAGCAAGACATGTTTGGAGTTTTAATTAATGGTTTTGTTAGCAAGGGAAAAACCACTCAACGCTGATATGGGTGCTTGCATATATCTGTCACCCGAAAAACGTGCCTTTACAAGGTTCTTGTTCCACTCGTGTTTTAATGTTCTGTTTTAATTTCATACTGGTGAATATTACATAACATTTCATTATTTTGTAGGGTTGGTCTTTCTGATGCTGACGAAAAAGGGGTGCAGTATATGCTACTATGCCGAGCAATACTGGGCAACACGAGATCTATCCAAGTAGGGTCACAGGGGGACTTTCTAAGCATATATGATTTTGGTGTTGATAGTTGCTCAAACCCAAACTATTACGTGATATGGCCATCAAATCTAAGCACTCATATTTGTCAGGAATATCTCATTAGCTTCAGGCTTCCCCCAAAAGTTCAAGGTAACATTAGGTAGAGGTGAGTTAAGACTCTGATCATGTATATCACACTGAGATAGGATGTGTGATCCACTCTTTACTGTACTTATTTTCAGAGTATTTGCTTCGCTTGAAGGTTTTATGGTTGCGCCCACCTCCAAAAGAAGTGATAGTGGATCTTCCTACTCTTCAACCTGTGAGTTGTCTTAACAATCTTATTACGGTACTTTCCAATAGGAGCCACGGGGTACAGGCTTGTTTTCCACTTAGATGCATTTTTAGGTTCTAGCAATTGTTGCTACAGAATTCTTGTTAATTTAAACAGAGATAGAGCGATCTTCCGCCGTCATTGTGTAATCGCTTTCATGTTGGCGTGTGATGAATTCTAATCTGTGTGCCTTTCATGTATCTATTCTGTGTTTTTTAATTGTGACTTAGGTTCTACTTGTACTTGTTGTACAGAGGTATCGACTAGCAAAATATCACAAGTGGCAGAAGCTCTTAAGATGCGAATGGAGATTCAGAAACAGCTTCATAACTAATTAGAGGTGTGTATCAGAAACTTGGGAGTCTGGAGTGTAGGCTATTTTGTTATTTGTATTAGAGGGTTCAAGCATAGCCTTATTTTATCGGTAAATATATCAAACTTATCTTAGAAAAGCGGATGAAATTAGCTGCCAGTTCTAGATTAGTATATACTATCACATATCCATGCATCTTTTGGACTGTGCTCTACAAAGAACAGCATATCTGTGTATCGCCTTTTCCAGGACAACCCTTCCATGCTAGCTGCAAAAAGCTTGGTTGATAACATATCCAATTTTTAATGACGACTCTAGACTTCTAGAGGTAGATAGTCTAAAATTGACGCAACAACATCCAGCGTGCAAAAGGAGAAACTGTTCTAGACTGCTTGTTCAAAATGCTAGTTGTTGACAGTGCTCATCTCAAATTATCTAGATATATTTATTTCAATGATGGAATTGCTAACATTCATGAATTTGTTCGAAGGGGAAACTCCTTTGGTGTGCTTGACCATAGTACATTACAAAATGTCTTGGGAGGATGGAAGAGCTTACTGACATCAAATGACGAGTGATAGATATCATGTATTCTAGGGTTTTGTACTAGTATTCCGTTTTACATTCCTTAATGTGTCAAAGATGGTGTTTATTGCATAAACCAATTAACGACGCAAAGCTTCTTGCATGAGCCGTTTAACGACCGAAACCATTTCGAACTGATACATTTAACGACTCATTTGCTTTCAGTGCTAATAGAAATCAGTCAAGTTTCTTTAATTTGTATGCCATACTTATTTGAAGGTACAATACATTGAACTCTAACCTTGTTGATCTATTATAGTGAGAAAATTTTGCTCGGCCTCGAGGTTGAAAGAAATGATTGGGAGTGGGATATTTGCTGAAGAGAGTGAAAATGGTGATTCAGAGGCTTCAAATCCTGCTAACAAAACTTCTGTGAGGATGTATCAGATGCTTTTCCTGTTTATAAACATGTCGCGGTCCCGCTTTTTGTTGAGTATGTCTTTCTCCACTTGGTATAATTGTGATAGCTTTTTGTGCTATTAATATTATAGTACGTGTTGATGAATAGAGTTCTAAGTTAATACACACCTCATACCTTTTCTATTAACAAAAACTGCTATTTGGTTTGAAACTTGAAAAGAGGCATATTTGCAAGAATATTTTATTGTGTTTTACGTTTGTAACCCTTTTGGAAAACTGCTATTTGGTTTGAAACTTGAAAAGAGGCATATTTGCAAGAATATTTTATTGTGTTTTACGTTTGTAACCCTTTTGGGCAATTAATCCCAAGCTCAATCTTTGATTTCTTTCAACAATATAATTCACTGATGAACCTTTTCATGACAGCAAACTATAACTGGAATAAGTTAGATCTCATTTAGTGCTGATGGACGTGTTTCTCCAAAGAAGCCATCCTCATTGCCTGAGATGGCTAAAGGCCTTTGGCTGCTCATAGTATCGAGCTACAAGAAAATCTTTATTTTGCACTTCCACAGCCTGGCTATTCGGAAACCAAGATGTCACCTAAAACATCTAACATACATCCATAATGCGGAAGAATTTGAATAAAATCAACTAATGCTAGTATCAAAACAACCAAGACATGATGAAGGTATCCTTCCTTCACCAATTATAAATTTATTATTACAGTTCATCATTAACGAATGTAAGATAGAACTAAATTTAGTCTTGAACATGAATTGGATGATGTGAACAAGTAGTGCGTGTCTATTCCCTCCCAAGTGAGCCAACATCAGGGGTTACCTAAAATAAACAAACAACGCAAGAGTGAGTCCACGACTCAGCAAGTACGGTGAAAGAGACATAACACATATACAAACAGAACATCACCATTTAAGAATGCGAATATTTCATCGAATGAGCACTTAAGAAAAACATGAAATGAATGAATGTAATCAAGGATGGACTGCACACATGCCTATATCTGGTATAGCTAGTGACACACCGTCGGTGTACACTTAAGCCCGCATCTTAACAAAAATGCGGGGATCCAATTCCGTATGAAGAACGTTTCATACGGTGTCCAAAATTGCCCATTCAAATTAATGGGTCTTACATGCCCATCCCGGAATTGATGGGTCTTTCAAATCCACTCCGTGGGCGGGACATGACAATGTCAACATTGCCCACATTGGAATGGTGGGACTTGAAATCCACTCGTGGATGAAACATGCAAAATGAATGTATAACATGGATTGAGAATATTGAAAAACATGATATCTAAACATGGATATAACACATATATCAAAACATAAACAATCCACCTTCTCGTGAATTATATGGAATCACAACAAGATCATAAAAACATTCATCAATCACAATCAATAAAGGTGGCAAGGTACTTGCCTTCCGCAAGCTCTTCTTGTTAGTAGGTAAAGAGGATGTCCCTAAACCGAAGCCTCTCTGCCTACATAAGTAAGTACTGAAATAAATACAACATAACATAGCGCTTCCATTAACGTTCTACAACGACTTCGCACAGTCCACAATTAACTAATTAGCTCTAATCTGAAAACAGACTACTCAGGCACAACCCAAACTGGACAGCAGAGCGGTAAAAATCATATCTATTGGTCTGGGACTCGGAATGAGGTGAGACCAATTTCTATGGATTCTTAACTGACATATCTACAATACTCTAGTTGACAAGGTAAGCCAATTCGGCCAATTTAATTTACTAACAGATAAATGAAACAGCGGAACAGAATCTGTCCAGATCTGTCTAACAAGCCTGGACAGCAGCACGGTATCGGACATAACTTTTTATTGGCTAAACCAAAATTGGTTTTCTTTAACAATCTGAAAAGCTAAGAACAAAACCTACTAAAGTCTAGTTGGGCAAAAGTTCAGATTTTGCCTCTAACAAAAATTTGGCCCACGGCTCAAATCTGTTGACTGAATTAATAGACAGAAATATCGGCTAAAATAAAATATCCATAACTTTTGTTGTACAACTCCAAATTGGATGTTCTTTAACAATCTAGAAAGATTATCAAATCCTCTACCATAACCTAGTTGGGATGAAACCCTGATTCGTCCATTAACATACCCTATTTTAAAAGACAACTCAAAGGTAATTCTCGTCACAATTCTGGACAGCAGATAGTAAATCTATCATAACTTTTTACTCGAAAGTCGGAATGAGGTGATCTTGGCCACCGAAAGCTAAGAGCATCCTCTAAATAACTCTAGGAGATCAAAATCCCTAATTCTGCCTCTAAGCATACGAAACAGGCCGCGCAAGAAACTGGACAGAATTGAATTTGTAGCAGCAGCAATTTAATCCAATCAAACTAATCGAATTCGCATCTAATACAACTTAAACAGCAAAGAACGCCTCTCGTTACCCTTGTAGAACCTTAGGGAGACGCTGGTTGAATCCAAGAAGAAGATCCCCTTCCTCTCCCTCATTCTCCCTTCCTTTTGGCCAAACAGCCCGCGCTTCCTTCTCCTTCCTTTAATTGGCATCAATGGAGGGGAGACCTCCCATGGATGGGGATGTACAGCAAGGGCTGCAAGGGGGAGGTGCTGGACAGGGAGGAGGCGCAAGGGGGGGAGAGGAAGTGGCGGCCAAAGGAGGGGAAGAGGGAAAAGGTGGGGGCGGCTAGGGTTTGGGGAGGGTGGCACCTCCCCTATGGCGGCCAGGCCTCATGGGCCAAGGCTCAAGCCCAAGTTGCGAGAGAACGCAGAAAACCCCTCTAAACTCACGATTAAGCGTTTTCCAAAGAAACTTTCTACTGATTAAATATTTTCTCCCGAAAATTATTTCTAACACTATCGGAGAATTACATTAATTCCCTCTCAAATTGAATTGCACTCTCAAAGGAAAGTCGGGATATTACAATAAATTTCAAGTTCGCCCATACATAGCCGAACATGAAAAATTATGTTTTTAATTTTGTATTTCATTTCGTTCAGTTCTTTATATTATGAAAAACCCCTGCTACAAAGCTGGTCTATTCCCTTTTATAAGGTTCTTGTTCATCTATTACGGTTTTTGATATTGCATACGGTCCATCTCCGACAATTTCTTTGTCTCGATCACAATCGCACGTTTCCAACTCCGCGCGTCAATGGCGCGCGCGGGTTTCTAGTGTATATAAAGGGGGGATCCAGGGGTCATCGAGATCCCCGGTAATAGCCAATTACCAGAAATTTTGGTAAAAAAATAGTCCGGAATTTTTCATTTGAATTTGATTTCGCAAGGATAAATTGTATAAAGATGATTTGAACCCACGCCATGATATGACCCTTGACTCCGATTTGGACCCAAGACCACGTGCACACGACACAAGGATAAGCTGGTAAGGTGTTGCACTTGGCTTATGGTTGTTGGACATTTTCCCCTTAATTCTAAATTTAAAATTCACATAAAACCTTTTTTTTTTTCGGTTTACGCTGATACGGTACAAATTTCCTTGCTGGCAACTGTTAAAAAAACATTATGTACGCATGCGAGCTACACCTTACCGTATGCATAGGATCCTTTTCTCCAACAGACTGTCCACTCCAGCCAGAGTCTCCGCTTTTTGGAATACTTGACCGTTGTTGAGGGGGAAAACTGAAAAATCGCATGCAGAGTTTCTCGCGAGAACCGCCGACCCACGGTCGACCATGGTCCTTGTTTTGAACCCCATCCTACTATTATATATTTTCAGATATACCCCTCGTGAAGAGGAGAACACCTAGAATTTTCTCATTTTTCATACTTAATTGTATCATACAATTTTTTAGGTCGTTGTCAATATTATGCATGACTAAATTCCAACTGAAACAATTGAAAATTTAAAAGCCACCTAGAATCAAGCTTTTAAATCAACACAAGAAGATTCTCAAGAAAAATTGAAAGCTTACTCTTCGCAAAAAGAAAAAAAAATGAAAGTATGCCCATGTAGTGATTGCTTCGGGTCAGGCAAACTTTATTCCTCGATGTTATGTTCCAAGTCCTATTAGGTTGATGATCAAATGCCGGAGTGAATATAGATTTTCAAGCCTTACTAACTGCATGTTATGAGTTTGATTACCTCAAACCTTGTAACTGGTATGTCCTTTCAAAACATGATTTAACTAACCTAATTTAGTTTCAAAAGGAAGGAAAAACATTTCAAAGAAAGCGTGATTGGTTCCATTTCAAGTGCAACCATACCTTAAAACATTGTTTACTTTGTTAGGGCACGCAATTTTATTTTGTAGACTTTCAAACAAGAATTTAAACAGGAATATGAACTATTTTCTTAAAGGCAATTTCTATAAATTCTACTTGTGCTTGTTACAAACAACCACACAGTTCCTTCTAAGTGATTATGAAGTACATCCATCCCATGTTATGCCCGGTCCAACCTTGGATTCCTAGGTGGCCGATACACCAAAATAAAAGAACGACAGGAGTACCATTAGCTGTGAGTTTGTTGCAGTGGACTATTGAGGTGAATTGGCAAGGCGAAGAAGGTGGCACTTGATGTGGTGGAAGTGTTTGGCGCTAGACCAGAATGTAGTGTCACCGTCAATAGATGCAACAGGCGGTGGTTGCAACAGTTAGGGCTAAAAGCGGGAGACAGTTGTGGCATGTGGGTCAGCCTGTAATGGGCTGGGTTCTGATTTGGGTTCCTTTGGATGGGTTGAAACAGATGTAAAATTGTAATAGGGTGGGTTGTTTTTATTAATCGGATTGGATCGGGGTGGGTTGAATTTAGAAACTAGCGCTTAAAATGGATTGAACCCACCACAGCGTAACCTCACTGCCCCACGGCACCCTTGCTACCTTGCCGTCACCGCCCTTCGTCCCCTTGCCGTGTCGCCTGTCCTCTCATCACCACCTCGCCGCCCTTCCTCCCCTCACGCCGCTGTCCTTGGCCACGCCGCCATAGCCCTTGACGGAGAGCACGTCAACGAAGAGGGTGTCGCGGCAGAGGCGATGGACAGGGAGCGAGAGGAGGATAGCCGCAGTGGAGAGGATGGAGGTGGCTAGGAGCACGACGTCGGGATGGCCAGGAGCACGACGTCGGGGTGGCACTCGCGGAGGTCGTGCGGGTCGGGGAAGAAGGACGCGCGAGGAGGCGCGGTGGCGAGTGGTTGGAGCGGAGTGGGCAAGCACGGTGTGCCCTGCGCTGCGGCGTTCGGGCGAGAAGCGCCCATAGTTGCGAACCCACCACGACGATCTTGAGGTTACGATTATGTTGGCCTCCTCCTCACCTCGGCGTTGTGGGACTTGTGGTTGAACAACACGCACGGCGCGTCACGTGGCATGGAGGCATAGGCGGAGTGGCTATTAGAAGGCCCGAAGGTCGCACAGCCCATCGAGACAAAGCCCACTTCCCGGTTGGGAGGAGAGAGAGAATATGGAGTTTGCGAGGAGAGAGATTGTAACATCCCAAGTTTAGGTTTGTGTTTCAAATGTAAGAAAAAGTGTACAAATTAAAACTTTTCTTGCATCTTGTATGTCATGTATGTTCTGGACAATCCTTGTAAAGGAATTATAGAAATACAAAATCGCAAGCCTTTAATTTGACCTAAATCTTGCCTTTCAAAAACTTTCTTGTCTAACCTTATGATTATCATCTGGAAATATTTTTTATTGGTTCTAGGGATGTTGTGTGATCCCTCTGAAAAATTTCACAATTTTTAGAAATTGTTTGAATATTTTTAGAGGTTGGTCAAACCAGTTTGACCTTGAGTCAAACCCTAGCTCAGAAACTTGCAGAAATTTTGGAGAAAAATGCACTACAATAAAACCTCTAAAAATTTTATACAAGGTCAATCTTAAAGTTAGCAAGCTACTGTTAAAATTTCAGAAATTTTAGAGTTAGTTTCCTATCCCTAAAAATCTCTCTAAGTCTCAGTCTTAAAATTCAAACCCTAAGTCAAAGTCATGTTGGGTTTGAGTCGGACTCGAGCCCAAACCCTCTTCCTGGTTGAACCTAACCACCTTCCGCGGCTAGGCCTGACCTCTTAAGCATGCGTTCAATATCAGCCGTTGGATTTCGATCCTACCCCTCGTTATTTGGGACTTCGGACCAAGTCCCGTGATTTCATTTCGGTAGTTAGATCTTGATCTAAGCGCTGTGGTCGTTGTGAGCAAAGCGGCCGAGCGAGGCTTGAGTTGTGGTTGAGCCCGACCAACTAACTGCACCTCGGGCTCACTTAAAAGGGCGCGTCCATTTGAGCCGTTGGATTTCCATCGCCGTCCAAAATGACTCGAAAGTCTCGCCATGTGGGCCTGACCCTTAAACACCCTCTGGCATGTGCATATGCGTTTGGACATCATTAATACTAATCACTATTAATCATTGGTTTAGTATTTAATGGCTGTCTAGCGTTAGCGTGTCACTTACATGTGGGCCCGTGTTTTTAATCCCCGCACTATGCACGTGCGCAATGCTTTGTGATTGTGGACCATCGAATTTTTAATCTGCGGTCCAGATCATTTGGGTCGTTCGGACGTCTCCGCTGAACCGTCAGATCTAGATCTAACGGTCTAGATCTCCGTGGGGTGATCCAATCCTTTGTTATCGTTCGTGTTTAGATCAACGGTCCAGATCATTTGGGCTGTTCGGACCGTCTGAACCTCCCATCTCTTTGGACCGTCAGATCTTGACCTAACGGTGTGAATCTTCGCGGAGCGTTCCCAATCCCTCATTACCGTTCGTTGTTAGATCTGCGGCTCAGATCTATTGGGCCGCTTGGACCCCTTGGGTCTAAGCCGTTTGATTCACAATCTGCGGCCCAAGATCGTCCACGTCGTTTTCTTTTAGTTAAGTTTGTTTATTTTCCGGTGAGCATTTATTTGTTAACTAAAAAAGGTATTAAACTTCGAAAATTCATAACTAATTCATTTTAGCTCCATTTTAGATGATTCCAATTGTGTTAAATTTCTGTTTAACTAAACTTTAATATAAAAATATGTTTAGGCACTGTTCTGTGCGAGAAAAATTTGTATATTAAATTAATTTGCCTAGGTATTAAATATTATCTAGAAATTCAGTTAAAAACTTGGAAAATGCATAAGTAATTTTATGTAGCTCCAAATTTAGCAAACTAAAATTTGTTAAATTCCTCTCATAATGTATTTTAACATAGAATAGGTTTTGTTCATGTAATTGCCTCTGAAAAATGATATGCTCTAGTTTCACAACTTAGAAAAATCATAAGTAATTCATTTTGACTCCAAATGAAATAAATGCAGTTTTGCTGTTCTTAGAATGTCATATTCTATCTACCATAAAAATTTCAGGTTCTAAAACTTTCTAGAAAATTGTGCCACGAAGAGTACCAGAAATTAATTTAATTTGAATTGTTTATCCTCTACTACTGAGCCTATGAGTATCTTGCTGTGATTTAGAATTTGTTGGATGAGCTCTTGTCACTTAGTAGTTTACGAGTCAATGTTGCTTAGTCACGCTTAGCTATCGGTAGAATTGGGCGGTTGTCGACTTAGTCGACAACCTTGATCACACAAAGTTTATTATGGCTTTATGTTCAGCACCTTGTGCTATGTTTAATTGAAAACTAAAACTGAAAACAAAATGATTTAGACTTGGACACAATGGTATGATGGTGTGCTTTTGGGTGTGAATGGGTGGTGCCCGAGTCAACAAGGATCGAACATCTTGTGTCACACTATACAAGCATTTTTGCGTGCTAACCACACTAGAGGGAAATGAGACCTCTCTTGACTTAGTACTTTGGCATGTGTTGGCTCCGAGTCGCAGGAGGTTTGTAGGAGGGAAGATGTTGGGAGCATTGTAGTTGTTCGAAAGCTTTACCCTTGATGGGTGTTGACTTTCGGCTTTACAATGTAGCGTATGGGTTTCTATCCATACGAGCAGCTCGTATAGGGATGGCAACGGGGCCATTCCCCGTCGGGGAGTGGTGGAACATCCCCATCCCCGAGAGACGAAAAATTCCCCGTCCCCATCCCCATCCCCGTCCTCGGGTGCTATTCTCCCCCCGTCCCCGTCCCCATCGGGTTATCGGGGCCCCACGGGGACCCATACCCGCAAGTTGGATCCCGAAAGAAGATAAAATAAGATTCATAATGTTATAAAATGAGTATGAACATTCGCATGCAATACTAAAATGACAATGTTTTGTTATTAATTAGCATCTGAAAAGTAAAGAATGCAAATAAGATTATCTACCTATCGCCTTATCGGGTTGTGCAGTACTGGGCTAGTGGTCTACATGTCTTATCGGGTACCCAAGCGGGTAACGGGGATGGGGAGTAGGGGAATATCCCTATCCTCGTTTCACCCGATGGGGAATTGTATTTGCATATTAGCATCCCCATGGGGGAAGAAATAGCCCCATCCCCGTCCCCTAATAGATGAATTCCCCGTCGGGGAATGGGGAATGGGGCCCCATTGCCATCCTTAAGCTCGTAGTTGATACACAATATTGGAAACGTCTTGTAGGACTTAGCCATGCCGGCATACCTTTGGAAGTGTGCTTCATCTAGTGGCAAAAAGGCGGTTTGAAGTGTGGGTACATTGGTACACCCCTGCAGGGTTTTGAACTATTCGAATAGCTTCGTCCTAGGTTATGGACACACTTGGCTAGGTTTTGCAAGAGTTAGACTATAACCTTTTAATTAAAACTTGATGAGTGGTACGAATCGGGGATTCGTGCTATGTTGTGGTGGCTATTGGGTTAGTCACCTCTAAGTTGTTATCTATATTATTTATGGTTACCTCGCTGTTATTTCAAATATTAAAAACAGATTTGATAAATTGCTTTCAATCTATTACATTATTGCAAATGAAAATTGTTTTATGCGTCCAATGAACAATATAACCATTTACCTTGTTCCAGCTCTCATGTAGGTATGTATAGGCTTGTTACTCGTAAGTCTTGCGAGTACATTATTGTACTCATCTGCATTGCTTTTTGTGTGCAGAGGAGGAAGTGGATCCCTAAGGGGTCTACTTCTTTGAGTTTTGCTACGGCGGGTGCGACTAGCTTGGTGGTCCGGTCGGTTGCCTTGTGAGTTATGTTGGATAACTGGTCGTCTCTTGTTTATAGCCATCTTATGACACTTTTGCTTCCGCTGTTAGTTGTTACCTTGTTGTCATTTGGTCGGTCGGCTCTTTTGTAATAAATCTATTGACGAGGATATGATAATCCTCATTTTATTATTCCATAATCATGTAATATGACGTCACATGGTATACCCCTTTACGTTATAAGGGAGGAGTAAGTTAGGTGGTCGTAAGCTCTTCTACGATCACCCTCCTAGTCGTAAGTATTTTTACGAGTATGGTGTAATCGTAAGTCCTGCTACGATTACGTCCGGTCGTAAGTCTTTTCTACGACGAGTACCAGTCGTAAGCTCTTTCTACGACTACCCCCTAATCGTAAGTTCTACTACGATTAGCCCTGCTACGACTAGTCCTGCTACGACATCCTTACAATTAGCTGGGTCCACTCGTCAGAAGGCCCATTTACTAGTGAGATCTGAGCAGTCAAATTACGTAGTTATACCCGAAATAACTACAGATAATTCCCCACTATCTCTGACTGGTAACCGTTGAACAACGTGGGGGGTTACTACCTCGGTAATTACTCTCATTATTACGCAATAATGAGCGCCTAATTGGCCTAGAACGACAACATCCCCAACAACATAGTATAAATAGGTATCTTTTAGAGATAGTGAGGGAGAGAGGCTTTTTTGGAAGGACAGTCAGTAGCAGCATTAGGGTAATACCTTCCGCTGATTGTAATCTAGATACCCAATACAACACCCAGGAGTAGGGTTGTTATTCTCACCTGAGAAGACCCGAACCTGTATAAAAATCCATGTGTCTCTTTCGTCTGCGTGATCAATTGTGGAGACCCCCCGAATCAAACAATATTTACGTAAGATCTGTTCTAAAACACCGACAGTTGGCGCCGACCGTAGGGATCTTCTGGTAATTCCTTGTCAACAGTTCTTTCTTTTCTCTTTGATGCTACCATGGCTGGAGAATGGAACGAGGAGAATTGGTTCGACTTGGCCGATTACGTAGATATCGACATGGATGCTGGCTTCGATTACGAGCCGAGTATCGAATCCTCTGACGATATTGCCGCCTCTGGAGATCTTCTATCAGATCTCGGAGACTGCACCACCGTCAGAGTCCAGGAGGGATCCTCATCCCCCGCAACAATACGCCCAGCTGAGGAACCAACTTCCTCAGGAGGCAAGGGTCAACACGACCACCAACAGGGCTGCCTCGGAACAGACTCGCAACACAACAAGAGTTTTTCCTCTAAGTGTTCGAGTCCCCCCAAGGCAGTACGACTTGGCAAGACAGGTTCTAGAAGCTATCATTCCGGAGCTCCATCGACATCTAATGGTCCTTTTTCTTCGGGTGATTCCACAGAGAAGAGGATCGAGCACGCTGTTCCTCTAAGTCCAACCATCCCGACGCAGGATCCACCTGCAGACGGAGACAGTTATAACCCGGAGTTCCCCTACCTGGAGGGGTTTACTCCAAGTCGCCAGATGGTGTCGCTCGACTACTCCTCAAGCGAGGAGGCCTCGAGCGCAAGTGGAGGTCATCCACGGGAGATCTTCGTCCTTCCCTCTAATAACAATCATTCTCCTAGAGGAAGGGTTGACGATGCTCCCCGACGAGCACACTCTACACCCCCTCGTGGCAATGGCCAGAGCACCACCGCTGACGAATGAGACGAACAGTTTAATGAATGTGCGGGACATCCTCAACATTCTCGCACTCCATTAAAACCAACTCAGGGGTCTGATATAGGCTATTCTGAGACAACCCGACGGAGAAAAATAGCGGCTCAGAAAAACCTTCCCGAGCGCGCTTATTTCCAGTCGGAGGAAGCTTAAGAGCTCCAGCACATCAACGACTTGCTGAAAAATCCGACCCAGGAACTCGCTCGAGCACCAGGGTATGATTTCTTTGCAGAGGAGATCACACAAAGGCTTCGTAACACGATGGCCAAACTCGAGCCTCCTCGTCAAACACAACCAGGAAGTCGTAGCAGTACGACTCCATCTTCTGCCAGCCATTCGGATAACTCAGCGCATGGGAGACGACATGACCCTCGCTCACGTCGTTCTCCTGACCTGAGGAAAGCTCGTTGGACATCTGGAGACCGACAAGCCCCCCAGGAGAGGTGATCTTTCACCACTTCCGGGACGAAATGCACGACGGCAAGTAGAATACGAGGAGTATTCCCCTCGTAAAGCTGAGACTTATCACAGGTCCAGCCCAAACGTAACTGGATATCGTCGAGTACGATCACCTGGTGGCGTTAATTCTTCTTTTTTACAAAGAAGAAGACAAGAAGTTATCTCGGGGTGTCGGGCGTTTTCTCCCGATCTTCGAGCAGTTCGTTCGCCGCCTCGTTTTCGACCAGCGAACATGGAAAAGTTTGATGGAACTCAAAATCTCATCGAATTCTTCCAGATCTACACTACAGCTATTCGAGCAGCAGGAGGAGGAGAGCATGTCATGGCGGATTACCTTCCGACTGTACTCGAAGGATCGGCTCGATCATGGCTTTTAAACCAGCCATTCGAACCGATCTACTTGTGGCAGCACCTCTACGACCTTTTGCTGGCCAACTTCCAAGGCACTTACAATTGCCTTGGAAAGAAAGATGACCTGCACCGGATAAGACAGAACGATCATGAAACGCTTTGACAATTCATCAGGCGCTTCAGTCAGGTTTGAAATTCTATTTCAGAAGTTTCTGACTCATCCGTGATCAGGGCTTTCAAGCAGGGAGTCCGTAGCAGAAGGATAACAGAGGACATTGCTTTACATCCTCCTGCCACTGTCGCCGAACTCTTCGAGATGGCCGATAGATACGCGACTGCTGCTGAAGCAGTCGAGTGGAACAATACTATCGATCGTGAAGACAATATCTCTCAAGAGGCGGGCGAAAGTGGTAAGAAAAAGGATAAAAGGCCAAGAAGTCTAAGAACAAGGCAAAGAGACACAAATCTCCAGCTGCTGGTTCTAAGGAGGTCCTCGTCGTAAGCGACAAAGAGCCGCGCAACCCCAAGCAGAACCCCGATCGAGGCAAGGGTAAGCGCTAAGATCGGAGGAATGACAAACCCAGGTGGTGTCCTTTTCACAAAAAAGAAGGGCATGACCTTCGTAACTGCCGAGTTTTTCTACAAAAACTCGAAGACTACTACTCTGGCAAAGGGCCACTTCCTACTCTTGAACAGATAGGTCAAACAAGTGGACGGAAGGAGTCGGATGACGAGGAGGAGATGCTCTTCCAGGATCCGCAGCACACCATCAATCACATCTATGGAGGATCATCGGCATACGAGTCACGACGACAACTAAAAGCTGTCGAACGTGAGGTAAATACAATCGACTCACCTCTCGTCAATAAGCTACCGAAGTGGTCGGAAATCACCATTGCTTTCGAGAAAGGTGATTGCCCGATCCCTTCGACCAGACCCGGTCGGTTCCCGATCGTGGTCGAACCCACCATAAACAACTGTCGAATGAATCGAGTCTTAGTTGATGGTGGAAGCTCGTTAAACATACTGTTTACGAGTACCCTGAACGAGATGCAGGTACCCAGGACAAAGGTAAGACCGATACGATATTCATTCCATGGAATCGTACCGGGGTCCTCGGCCAAACCAATTGGCCAAGTTTCTCTTCCTTTAATGTTTGGCTCACTAAGCAATTTCAGGACAGAGAAAGTCTCCTTTGATGTGGTCGATTTCGATACGGCATATAATGCCATACTCGGACGACCTACTTTGGCAAGATTCTTAATAGCTACTCATTATGGGTATCACTGTCTTAAGATGCCAGGTCCCAAAGGAGTAATCACAATATATTGTGACAAGAAGATGGCACACTCCTGCGACCGTCGCTCCCTCGAGATGGTTGGACAACTACCAACTCGAGACGAAAGTCAGCGTTCGACTAGCAAGTCGGCTTCAAAGTCGCACCTAAGTGAACGACCAGGTCAAAGAGGTCCTCCGGACGCGGGAGCCCTCAAGATCGCTTGCATTGGGGATTCTTTCGACCCCAAATAGGAAGACGCCCTCATCACTTTCCTCCGGGCAAACGCAGATGTCTTCACGTGGCAAGCATCCGACATGCCCGGAGTCCCCAGTGAAGTGATCGAGCACAGGCTAGCCTTACGGCCTGACAAAGTACCCGTAAAACAGAAGTTACAGAGATTTGCCCCTGATCGACGAGATGCTATTAGGTCAGGATTGGACAAGTTGCTTAAAGCAGGCTTCATAAGAGAAGTTAACCACCCGGAGCGGTTGGCTAACCCTGTCGTGGTTAGAAAGTCGAACGACAAATGGCGTATGTGCGTAGCCTTTACTAATCTTAATAAAGCTTGTCGAAAAGATGATTTCCCTTTACCTCGTATCGATCAGCTGGTTGACTCTACTGCAGGATGTGAGATGTTGAGTTTTCTAGATGCATACCGTTACCACCGGATCGATGTGTCGAGAAGATGAGGAGAAGACTGCATTTATTACACCGTTTGGAATATTTTGCTATGTCAAAATACCATTCGACTTAAAAAATGTCGGGGCTTCCTTTCAACGTTTGATGCAAACGACTTTTGCTCCTCAAATAGGTCGAAACTTGGAAGCCTACGTTGATGATCTAGTCATAAAAAGCAGCAAACGGCTCAATCATATCATAGACTTACAGGAGACTTTTGACAACCTCAGAAAACACCACTTGAAGCTTAATCCCGAGAAGTGTGTGTTCGGGATATCTTCAGGAAAATTGCTTGGATTCTTGGTCTCTGCACAAGGAATCGAAGCAAATCCTAAAAAGATAAAATCCATCACTCAGATGCGGCCCCCGACCACGAAAAAAGAAGTCCAGAAACTCACAGGATGCATGGAGGCATTAAGTCGTTTCATCGCACGTCTGGGAGAAAAAGGACTGTCTTTCTTCAAACTTCTAAGGAAACATGAGGGTTTCGAGTGGTCGGAAGAGGCTAACCTAGCCTTTGAGGAAGTCAAGAGGTATCTTACGAGTGCTCCTGTTCTGGTTTCCCCGAAACCAGGAGAGACGCTCTTAATTTATCTAGCTGCCACGCCACAGGCAGTGAGCGCAGTACTGGTCGTAGAACGTGAGAACGTACAACGACCAGTTTACTACGTTAGCGAAGTTTTACACGGACCTAAGGAGCGTTACCCTCAGGTTCAAAAACGTTTATATGCCCTCCTCATGTCTTCGAGGAAGCTGCGGCATTATTTTCAGGCGCACAAACTAGCTGTGCCATCTGAGTTTCCCTTAGGAGCGATCCTCCAGAATAGGGAAATAGCGGGACGCGTGGCAAAATGGTCAGTCGAACTTGGGGCGTTCAACATCCATTTCGTGTCCCGAACGGCCATAAAATCCCAGATCTTGGCAGACTTTGTCGCCGAATGGACAAATTCTGAACCTATTCAGGATCCCCAGTACGATTCTCATGACCAGTAGACGATGTACTTTGACGGGTCACTTACGATAAGCGGCTCGGGGGTGAGGTGGTCCTGGAATCTCCTACCGGAGAGACCTTAAAGTATGCCATACAATTAA
Source organism: Ampelocalamus luodianensis (assembly GCA_036346255.1). Lineage (NCBI taxonomy): Eukaryota > Viridiplantae > Streptophyta > Magnoliopsida > Poales > Poaceae > Ampelocalamus > Ampelocalamus luodianensis. Next base: position 59,597,218 of record CM070617.1, on the reverse strand, counting down.
ACTTTCAAGACACTAATAACGTGGCAGAATACGAAGGTTTGCTAGCTGGTATACGAGCCACAAAACCGCTCTCGATTCAACGACTACTTGTGAGAGGAGACTCTCAACTAGTCGTGAATCAAGTCGGAAAAGAGTACCAGTGCTCTAATCCAACCATGTCCCGGTACTTATCGGAAGTTCGAAAGTTGGAAAATCACTTTTTGGGCTTTGAGGTACAATTTATCCTCAAAGGATAATTTCTCATGAGACCAATTGGCTCGCCTAGCTTCCTCCGATCCCCGATCGAAAAAGGGTGTTTCTAGAGCAACTCGTGCCGTCTCTAGTTGAAGAACTAGAGACGCTCCTATGGAAACAGCCTCTCTAGAGTACGAAGATACCTGGATGACGCCCATTTACAAGTATCTTCAGATGGGTTCCATACCCGATGGCGATCTCGAAGCAGATCGATTATCCCGAAAGGCCAAAATGTATACTTTGCTCGAAGGTATCCTTTATAAAAGAGGAACACAAGGGGTACTCATGCGATGTATTCCGGAGAGCGAAGGATTAAAACTCCTTCACGATATACACGGAGGGATCTGTGGAGCTCATGCTTCTTACAGAGCACTGGTCGGTAAAGACTTTCGACAAGGTTTTTATTGGCCAACAGCCCTCTATGATGCCAAGGAGTTGGTCAAAAAGTGTGTAAAGTGCCAGATTCATAGCAGGCAAATACACCAACCGTCTCAAGCATTGCAAATAATTCCTCTATCTTGGCCTTTTGCGACCTGGGGTCTTGATCTCTTATGACCGTTACCCAGAGCTCCTGGTGGATTCGAATTCCTTTTTGTGGCTATTGACACGTTTACAAAATGGATAGAAGCCTAACTCAGAATCGGGATAACAACGGAAGTAGCAAAATGGTTCATGATGAGATGCGTGATAACTCGATTTGGAGTACCAAGTCGAATCATCACAGACAATGGCAAACAATTTGTAAGCGTAAAATTTCAGGAATTTTGTGACGAGTTGGAAACTCGTTTATGTTACGCTTCTATTGCCCACCCCCAAAGCAACAGGGCGGTCGAAAGAGCGAATGGCCAGATAATGAAGGGAATCAAGACCCGAGTCTTCGATCAGCTTGTAAAGCGCTGGGGGGCTTTGGTACAAGAATTACCTTGATGTGTGGGCAATTCGTGCAATGACTAGCCGAGCTACAGGAGAAACACCTTTCTTTCTAGTCTTTGGTGCCGAAGCCATGCTTCCGCCAGAACTAAAGATCAGGTCAGCACGAGTCGAAAAGTTTAACGACTCCATTCAAGAACAACTTCGAGCGGACGACATTAACCTGCTCGAGGAAAAAAGGTACCAGGCCTTAATTCGATCAACAGTCTACCAACAAGCCCTGTGCAGATACTACGATCGTAAGGTCCAACCTCGCAGTCTTGCTATAGGTGACTTGGTATTGAGGCTTATCCAATCCCAGTCTAATCGGAATAAACTTTCCCCCAAGTGGGAAGGTCCTTACACTGTGGTCGAAGTTACGCGTCCAGGATCGGTACGACTTGCCGTGTTCTCTCAAACTCTTGGAACATTGACCAGTTACGCAAATTCTATGTACAAAGTATCAGGTTCATATGCTCATTTCCCCTTTACACTGGTCGGAGAAAGGACATCACATCACATCTAGTCGAAGTCTCTCCTCTCTGCATGTGGTCTTGCCCGCTGGAAGGAGCTTCCTAGTGTCGTCTTGTTCTTAACTATTGCTACCAGTACAAAGCTTTTTGAGCTCAGAAATATGGTCGAAAATTCTTAAGCAAATTCATGTCACCTTAGTTTATTTATTCGTTTTGAAAAATACTCTAAGAAGAGTGCACTTTTGAGATTTGTTCGACTGCTTCCGATTAACTTGATTGGTTTTAATCGTTTGAGGAAGAAACACACCTAGTCGAAGCTTCTCCTTCTCGCACGTGGTCCCGCCCACTAGAAGGAACTTTCTAGCTGCCCGCTTCCTACTCTTGCCGCTAGGCAACTTTGTCAGGTACAACAAAAAAAGTCGGATGGATTTTTAAGGTTCTCTAGATGTTTGTTTTTGTAACACCCCAGCCCGTCACGAGCCTGGAATACTACCAACCTATACTAAACAATTGAAAACTAAAGTCACTTTATTAAAATTTTCGACAGAACCTCCCCTAAAATAGTAGCAAGCTGGGGGTCCAACATAAACAAGTGAATCATAACTCCAAATCTCTTCATCCAAAATCCTCACTAATCATTATAATTATGATAAACAACTAGATCATGAACCAAAAGACTAAGGAGTGTTACTCATCATTATTACAAAACTCATTGCATGAAATCTATTCATAAGTCAGACTTAAGCAGTTTGCTCATTTATTAACTAACAGTCCAAATGTTATAAATATAATGGTTGGGTGGCAGTGTGTGCAACTGGATCAAGCCTACTTTCCCCCCATGCATGACGTTCTTGCAACGGTACCTAAAAACACAATGAAAGCAAGGGTGAGTTCAAGAACTCAGCAAGTACCACAAATGAGACGCTACAGCATAATTAAAACATCAACCTTTAATTCTACATATTACACAAAATGTTAACACATAGAGCATGAATGCAGACATGCAATGCAATCTTTTCCTTTTTCACTCTTTTGCGCACTACACTGGTAGTGCGGAGCAAGCAACCGTCGCTGCGAGCCCATGCCTGTGCTCGCAAGCACAGGTACCAATTGCCCTATACTCCACAAGTATAGGGGACCTCAAGCCCACACTCCGCAAGTGTGGGGATCTTTGCCCATCGTTACGCGATGGGGATCCTCTCAATTGCCCACATTTCGCGAATGCGGGATCTCAATTCATGCATCTTTACGTATGCTCCAATGTACATATAAACATAACATGGTTGCATGATGCATGAACAACACTAGTATCTGTACACTAAGTACTACCAATCATATCATAAGTCGCATCACTTTTAACTATCATCTCACACTATCTTTTGCATGTATCCGACATTCATCATCTTTAACAAACACACCATACTACCAACAACATGTATCAAGCACGTTTAATATCTTTAACCAACATATCAATCTATCAATCAATCACAACTATCAATTTCCCATTACTAGCAAACAATGTCAACCATCCATAGTTATTCTGCTTGTTAGGTACTTGCCTCAACCGCTGAGAACGGTGGATGCGAAGTAGGTGCTGCCTCCGGAACCAGTCCCCCACCTAAGAATACATTTAAAAGCTTTTTAAGATAATGGCAATATACCGAATAAACTATAATAGCAAGCACGAGAAAACAAAAGCTTGAAACGTGACCCCGACTCCACTTTTCCTACAAGCTGAAATAACCCTTCTGTAACAGCCATAATGTAAAATTCGTAACTTTTAGTACAGGGGTCCAAATAAGGTGATCTTAGACTTCATTGAAAGGTTATTAAATTCCCCATCTACGTCTAGTTGGTGGAATCTCCTGATTCTGCCATTAACCACCCCTAATATGTCTTCTAACAGAACATCGTTTTCGCGTCAGGTTTTTTGGACAGTACACTAAAACCACCATAACTTTTTCTATGAAGGTTCAAATCTTGTGTTCTTTATCTCTATGAAAAGGTATGGAAATTACCTACATTTTTCGTTATATTGAGATCCCCTGATTATCCTTTTAAATAACAGTTTTAACCAGATCCCCACAGACTGCCAGAAACTGACAGATTTCCCAGGCAGCGATACTAAAAAATTCATAACTTTCTAACCGTTAATCGGATTTGGGCGTTCTTGGCGGCCACTGAAAGCTAAGAACATTATATACACAACTCTAGGAGATCAAAACTCCTAATTCGGCCTTTAAAGCCACGAAACAGACCCCGCAACATTCTGGACAGAATGGACCTTCTACTCGCAGCAATACGATCTAATCAAAATTGAACCAAAACACATCTACCACTAATCAAACGATGGGGATCGGCACTCGTTACCCTTGTAGCAACCAGGAAGTTGAAGATCTTGCCCCGCGAAGATGATGATCATCACATCCCTCTTCTTCTTCCCTTCTTCCTCTTGTCCCTCCTTCCTTTGGCTGGCATCAATGGAGGGGAGACCACCCATGGTTGGAGATGGACAGCAAGGGAAGCAAGGGGGAGGTGCTGGACAGGGAGGAGGCGCAAGGGGGAAGAGGAAGTGGCGGCCAAGGGGTGGAGGGGGAGGAAAGATGGGGGGGCGGCTAGGGTTTGGGGAGGGTGGCGCCTCCCCATGGTCGGCCAAACCCACATGGGCCTAGGCCCAAGCCCAAGTTGCCCACTAAACGCGGAAAACCCCCTCTCATTTTAAGATTTGGTGATTTTCTGAATAAACTTTCCCCCGATTAATTAACCTCTACCGATTAAATTAATCTCTCCTGATTCTAATGGTTTTCACATTATCGGGGTATTACAGTTTTACTCAAGTTGTCGTTATTGATTTGATTAATCTAGTCGGAGATGGTAACATCACCTAGTCGAAACCTTTTTTCTCTGCACGTGGTCCTACCCACTAGAGGGAACTTACTAGCGTCGATCTGTTTCCACTCTTTCGACTAGTGCAAGATAGTCGATACTCGAGAATTATACGTCGAACAAACCTCTCTGTTTTCATAAACCCTTTCTTTACTATTTTCTTAGTTTATTCCCAATAAACTAAGTAAATAGTCGGGGGTTAGGATAAAGATATAAACATGACTTCATTTCTTAGTCTTAGTTTTTCCGAGTTATCATCTTATGAGTTACTAACTACTCTACAAGATGATTCGCAGGGAAAAAGAAGGAGAAAGGAGGAATCGATCATATCTGGTTTGATTATTTCTTCCTTTTTTATTATCTTACGAGTTACTAACTACTCTACGAGATAATTTGCAGGAAAAAAGAAAGGATCATATATTTATACATCACCAAAAAAGACTTGTCTTTACAAGAACATATTACAGACTACTCTGATAAAGGAGATTCTATCTGCATCTCCTCCGTGACCTTCTCGCCAACCGACTACATCTCTTCGATCAGCTTTTCTGCTTTAGATTCGGTGCAATCGAAGTTGGGTTCAACAGAATGTGGATTAAGGTTAGGGTCACGGGCTTTGAGTTTTGCTAAAACAAAGCTCACAGCTCCTTTGACCGCTTTCCTTATCGAATCGTTCTGGTTGGTCTTCAGAGTAGACACCAACTCTTGCAAGGTACCGACCTGTTCCCCAATGGCACTCGTATGAGCAGCCATCATGTCGTCGCGAGGAGCAACCCTCCCGGCACGAAGCCCATCGAGTACATTGTTCAGAAGTGAAATGTTGTCTTGAAGATTGATCTTCATCGACTTCATCTCCTCCTAGGAATAAGTCGAAGCCTAGTGGAGTTGTTTTATTTCAATCAATCGCTCTGGAAAGAGTAGGGATTGATTAGATGAAACAATTCTACGAGAAGATAAAACAAATCAATAGCAGGTAAAGTTCTACTTACCCGCTAATTGAGAACCTAAGTTCTCCATATCTTGATCTTTTTCCTTCGCGATGCGGAGATCTCGAGGACAACCGAGGACTTTTCCTGAACCTCGACCCGAGAGATTCTATCTCGGCACCAAGGGCCTTATTTTCACTTCTTTTCTCGCAAAAGAATGAGAGGTTAAGAAGGCAGAGATCAAGATCAAAAGCAACAGAACTCCACGCATCGTTTATTTTTTCCCGCAATCGAGTTGCGAGTTAGCCTCTGAAGCTTCTTCAGAGGTCGACGATCTTATCCTTTAGCTTTTTCGACTCGCTTTCTCAAGTCGCAGTGAATAAGCTAAGGTCTTTTCATCACTCTTAAACCGAACGGTTAAGGGAAGACATGAATACACAGACGAATGGTCGTAAGTATTTCTACGACCAACAGATGATCGTAAGTTTTTCTACGATTATGTCTGGTCATAAGTCTTTCTACGACTAGTACTGAGTCGTAAGTTTTCTACGACAATTGTCTACGAGTACTGAGTAAGTAATCAGTTTGTGAAACGATTATGAGAATCAGTTATGCACCACCTCTCTGCTTGCTCGCAGAGTACTTCCTTCTCTTGTCGTAACTTGACAAGTTGCCGATTATACCCGCAAATCGTAGCGACTTGCTCTACGACTCTCTGTAGGGGAGAAAAATGATAAGAGACAGGAGTAAAACCATACATGAGTATCGAAGAATGCTTATATTCATGTTTGACCAAGAAAACATGGACATTATTCGCGACGGATCCTTCAGCCATCCATCTCCTCGACTCGTTTCCACCAGACCCCCTCGAGACGTTCATTGTCAAAGACATCCCCGCAATTGGGAATGCTGCTGGGGTGAGGAACTCGGTCGCGAGATCGGTGGGCAAAAGATCCTACGATAGAATCGGGGCCAAAGAAATCAGAGAAAAAGTTAAAATATTCTTATTCCTCTGACTCTGGATGTGAGCTCCACCGAGGCCGGAAGGAAGGTCCTCGACAACCTCCTTATCGGTGCGGTGGTCGGAACTCCCACCGCCGCTGACTTCCGGTGTTTCCCTCACGGCCTCTGTCGCCTCCTCTTCAGTCTCTACGACAGCCTCGGTAGTCGTAGCGACTTCGACAACCTCGGTGGTCGTAGCGACTTTGGCAGCCACGACTTCCTCCGCTGTGGGAATAGTAGCTGGACCTTCAGCTACTACCGCAGTCACACTCTCGCCACTTGAAGCGGTGACAGCGGGCTTCTCCATAGGAGCATCCTTGGGGGCTGAAGACGTTGGGCTAAGATCACAAAACGCAAAAGTAAATCAACTCGTAAAAAACAAAGAGTAAATACAGTTCTTACACTTATGTTTTTTACATACCTCTGCGTGCTGGACCTAACTCAAAACTTTGGAGCAACCTTCCCAACGGAAGGTTTCTTCGACTTTTCAACCATCGCTGGTTGAGATTCACTCGGGGTAACGGGAGTCTCCTCCTCCCGACTTCCCGGGTGGCCGAGATCTGTCTCGACCACCATAAGAGCGCTGCTCCCCTCGTCCTCGAATCCCACTGGAGCAGCAGTTTCCTTCACAAAAGATATGAAGTTCTTCCAGTTCTCCTTTTCTAGCTGCCTTATGAAGCCACGAGAAGCAGAAACTGCGAATGACTTGTTGTCGTAATAGAAGGGTACCTTGACCTTGAGGGTTGTGCGCTTGAGGGCAAAAGCGTCTCCCTCTGCTTCTTTGCCGCACCAAGTCCGCAGCCGAATTTAGCAAAAGGAAGAATGAACCGAGCTCGAGCCACCTTTGTTGCCGACCTTTACAAGGCGACGCTTCTTAGCTAGAGGGGATTTTGCAGGCTCCACCTACGCAGCCACCCCAATGACCACCAAATCAACTTCCTCGTCATCTTGGCGGTCTTCTACGCCTACTTTCTGTTGAAAAATAGAAAAAGAAAATAGTTGTAAGTTCTTCTACGACCAGATTACAAGTCGTAAGTATTTCTACGACTATGATATAATCGTAAGTCCTGCTACGATTATGTTCGGTTGTAAGTCTTTCTACAATCAGTACCCAGTCATAAGATTTTCTACGACGAATCCTTTAGTCGTAAATTGTTTTACGATAATAAGTGCCTAAAGACGAACTCGATTCTTTTCGATTACCTTTAGGCGTTCCACCTTCTCTTCTTCGGTCAAAACCGCAAGAATTTGTGGAGTCATTATGTCGACGGACTCTTCGCAGATGAGTCGACGCGAGCGCCAATCTCCCCAGAAGATCTCAGACACTCAAACAACATGATTAGCAAAGCTAAATCGGGATTAACCAAGGACAAAGCCGTAAAAGTAAGTTTTTCTACTTACCGCCCTTGTAATCCCTAGTTGTCGTTTCACCCGAGTACCTCCACATAGGAGGAACTCGCTTTAAGGGACTAATGCGCGCGTGATGAAGTCCTTCACCACGCACATCGGTGAGCCCTCCGACTTCAAGTCTTTGACAAACTTGAATGTAGGGGCTATCCGGTCGAGATTACCGGGAGTCGAATCCCAGGAAGAGGACCTCTCGGCCGCTTTCCCGACGAATGAGAGGCTATCTTCCTTGGTAACCTCCTAGTAAAACCACCTCTTCTTCCAACCCGTCCACGATGACCGGGTGAACATCTGAATATACTCCTTCGACTTACCGTCGTGGAGCTGCATCGCAACTTCCGCACTCGCTGCCGAGCCATTTCGTAGTAGTACTGGTAAAGCTCGAGGTCCGCCGGAATCCCCATGTAAGCCTCGCACAAATACACGACCATGCTCAACATTGTTATGGAATTAGGACCTAGGTTCACTAATTCCACCCCGAAGTGCTCGAGCACGAGGGTGAGGAAGGGATGAGCAGGCAATCGGAGGCCACACTCACAGTACGCCTGGAAAACCGGAATTTGATCTTCCTCCCGACGGCCAATGCTGTTCATTCGCCGCAATCCACTTCACGAGTAATCCTCGGGGATTTTCTCGACGGCGACTGTGTGGCCTTCATGTTGGCGTCGCCCATTTCCGACTCACCACTCTGAGACAAACTCTAGCCATTTTCTCTCAAAGACAGGAGGGTTGATTTGGGAAAGCTCCAAGAAAATACATGATCATCAAGCGGAGGAGATGAGAAAGCAATGAACAGTCGGGGTGAATTAGGAAAAAGGTAAGAACCCTAAGTCCATTCCCGCAGTATGTTTTATAACTGTGTGCTTGAAATGAAACGCCGTGGAAGCCCAATGGTTTCCACCTCTTCGGGAATTGCTCCAACGGACAGGTCTTTAATCTGCTCGTTTGAAAGAACCGAAACCCTTTTCACACCTCAAGTGAAATTACCTTCTTGACCTTCGGATCAAAAGAAATGCCGATCGAAAAAGATTTGCTTCCGATCATAAGGCCACGATTACTCTAAAGTCGTAAGATTTTCTATGACTACCTTATAATCGTGAGATTTCCAACAAATTGCCTCAACCAAAAGCATATTTCTGGTCGAGAGAAATGCATGTTGAAGAGATTTTCCTTCAACGTTTTTTCCTACAATCTCCTAGTGATCATAAGATCATCTATAACTCCTCAACCAAGTAAGTTATTTTCACTTGAAGCTGGGGGGCTAGATGACGAGGATATGATAATCCTCATTTTATTATTCCATAATCATGTAATATGACGTCACATGGTATACCCCTTTATGTTATAAGAGAGGAGTAAGTTAGGTGGTCGTAAGTTCTTCTACGACCATCCCCCTAGTCGTAAGTATTTCTACGACTATGTTGTAATCGTAAGTCCTGCTACGACACGTCCGGTCAGAAGTCTTTTCTACGACCGGCACTCATCGTAAGTCTTTTCTACGACCGCATCAATCGTAAGCTCTTTCTACGACTACCCCTAATCGTAAGTTACGCCACGATTAGCCCTCGCTACGACTAGTCTCGCACGACATCCTCACAATTAGCTGGGTCCACTCGTCAGAAGGCCCATTTACTAGTGAGATCTGAGCAGTCAAATTACGTAGTTATACCCGAAATAACTACAGATAATTCTTCACTATCTCTTACTGGTAACCGTTGAACAACGTGGGGGGGGGTTACTACCCCGGTAATTACTCTCATTATTACGCAATAATGAGCGCCTAATTGGCCTGGAATGACAACCACCCCAACAGCATAGTATAATAGGTATCTTTTAGAGATAGTGAGGGAGAGAGGCTTTTTTGGAAGGACAGTCAGTAGCAGCATTAGGGTAATACCTTCCACTGATTATAATCTAGATACCCAATACAACACACACAGGAGTAGGGTTGTTATTCTCACCTAAGAAGGCCTGAACCTGTATAAAAATCCCTGTGTCTCTTTCATCTGCGTGATCAATTGTGGAGACCCCTCGAATCAAACAATCTTTACGTAAGATCGGTTCTAAAACACCGACATCTATGTATTGTACGTCTTTTGCTAGACTTGTTGTTATATGTTGTATGGAAATGATGCATGATTTTGTAAAGATGTATATGTGCTGCAATTCTGGGAAGCACACGTCCATCGAGGTTTAGGATATTTGATTAGTGATACTAGAACCATGTGGAGGTTAAGTTTTACTAGCTAAATACCCCGGGTCCTCACAAAGTTGGTATCAGAGCCATACTGATCGTAGAAGCCCCTAGCTTGGTCGTCTTTAGGATATTTTGAAAAACTTAGTTTCAAAATGTCAAATGGGTTATGAAAATGTAAGTAAGTTCTCAGATTTTACTCCTTACCTATCTTAGCTTGCTCATCTTACCTTGTTCTTGTTAAGTTTCGAAATGCTGATTTTCCTCTCATCTTCTTTCAAAAGATAGTGGCTTCTCGGTTAAATTGATTTTGAGAGAACCATGAGAGTTGTAAATTGGTAGTGTAGCTGTCTTTTAGCAAATATTAGAAGCTTCTGGAGTAGGGTTTTCGGCTGAAAGCTTGGAAGGGAAAATATGGACAGCAAGTTTCAGATTGTGAACAGCGAGCTGCTAGTTAGTAAATGAGGTAGAAAATGAGAGGATAACTCAACAAAAACTTTTGGGAATAAAAGAGTAAGAAGTGATATGGGTTAGCTAAGTATCTAACACTCCCCCTAGTGGTTTCACCTTGCTTTTTAGTTGTGTTAGATCCAGATTTGAGTTCGAAATTGTACCTCCTCAACCAATTACTCGTTCTTGCCATACGGGTTAGCCGTACTGGGGAGTTGATCTTGTGACTTAAGGCTTTGTGTTGATTTTGTGTTTAAGCTTTTGGAGTTCATTTCTTAGATATGTTAATTGCTTACATTGCCTCCAGTTTTTGGTTGTTGCTAACTTAAATTAGTGAAACAGGATGGCTGGCAGAACTCGCAGCGGTCAGTCAGCTGGTCATGATGAGGAGCTCCCGCCTCCTCCAACCATGGCTGGGGTTCTCGCTCAGATCGAGCGGAATCGTATGGATCAGACGCGGATCTTGGAGGTTATCGCGAGGAATACCTCCACTCCCTCTGGTTCCTCCGGATCTGGGGGAGGTGGTGGACATCAGTCACGGGGTGGACTCTCGGAGTTCCTTCGCACTCAGCCACCTACTTTCTCCCAGTCCGAGGACCCTCTTGACGCAGATGACTGGCTGCATCTGGTTGAGCGAAAGCTCAACATTGCTCAGTGTCAGGACTAGGAGAAGGCACTCTTTGCATCCCACCAGTTGGAGGGTGCAACACTCTCATGGTAGGAGAACTTTCTCGCCATTCAGCCCGCTGGCCACGTGGTCACTTGGGAGGAGTTTCACACCGCTTTCCGTCGGGCTCATGTCCCCGCCGGCTTGATGAGCTCAAGAAGAAGGAGTTTCTTGCGCTCAAGCAAGGGCGCAGATCTGTGACCGAGTACTTGCATGAGTTCAACCACCTGGCGAGGTAGGCTCCTGCTGAGGTGGCCACTGATGAGGCCAAGCAGGAGAAGTTCATGGAGGGCTTGTCCGAGGAGCTACAGGACAAGCTCTCTATCATCGACTTCCCCGACTTCCAGACCTTAGTGGACAAGGCCATCGTCGCCAAGCACAAGATGAGAGCACTGGGTGAGTCCCGTAAGTGCAAGTGGGAGGCCCAAAAGTCTGCACGAGCTAGCCTCTCTCGTCCCCGTGTTGGGCCAGCACCAGTGGCCCATTCCCAGGCTTCACCACCGCCGAGGCCATCGGCACCAGTTGCTCGTCCACCGCAGGCCGTGTTCCAGCCACGTGCACCTGCGGCTCCGCAAGGTGGCCTCCGCAACCCGGCTGCCGATGTCACTTGCTTCCACTGCCACAATAAGGGCCACTATGCGAATAGTTGACCTCAGAAGACTGGAGCGGCCCCTCGTCCTAACGGAGGACACAGGCAAGGAAGCGGTCATCCACCTGACCAGAAGACTATCCAGAAGACCCAGGGCGTGGGAAGTGGCCGAGTCAAACACATCTCGGCTGAGGAGGCACAGGAGGCACCCGACGTTGTGTTGGGTACGCTTATTGTCAATTCTTGTCATGCTGCAGTATTATTTGATTCAGGAGCTTCGTATTCCTTTATGTCAAGATCTTTCGCTGCTGCTAGTGACCTTCACTTTGTTCCCTTGGGTGTTCCTTTGCTTATTTGCTCTCCAGGTTCGGAAATGAGAGCCGATCAAGAATACCAAGATGTTCCCATTGAAGTCGAAGGAGTGGGATTCTTGGCGAATCTTATCCTACTCAACTCAACGAGTTTGGCATGGATTGGTTGTCCCAACACTTGGGGCAAATCGATTGTGCCAAGAAGGTCGTCTACCTCACCAGCCCCTCAGGCGAACAGGTTTGGTTTTCACCGTAGCTGCAAGAACCGCATCTTTGTGCACTAGAAGCGAAGCCAGCCTTGGAGATTCAGGATGTACCCACAGTGTGTGACTTTGCGGATGTTTTGCCCGAAGATCTGCCTGGGATGCCTCCCGTTCAAGACCAGGAGTTCGTCATCAAGTTGCTGCCCGGTACCGCCCCGATTTCAAAGAGTCCGTACCGAATGCCCCCTAATGAGTTGGTGGAGCTGGAGAAGCAACTAGGTGAGCTTCAAGAGAAGAGTTTTATCCGCTCCAGCTCATCTCCTTGGGGTTGTCCAGTGATCTTTGTGAAGAAGAAGGACAAGACGTTGCGCATGTGCGTTGATTACCGTCCGCTTAATGAGGTGACGGTGAAGAACAAGTACCCTTTGCCCCGCATTGACGATCTTTTTGACCAGTTGACCGGAGCTCGGGTATTCTCCAAGATTGACTTGAGGTTGGGGTATCATCAAGTCAGAATCAGATCTGAAGATATTTCGAAGACGACTTTCTCTACTCGTTATGGCCTTTACTAGTACACCGTCATGTCTTTTGGCTTAACCAATGTTCCTACTTTGTTCATGAATCTTCTGAACTCGGTGTTCATGGAGTATCTGGATAAGTTTGTTATGGTCTTCATTGATGATATTCTTATCTACTCCAAGAATGATGAAGAGCATGCTGAGCACCTGAAGCTTGTGTTGGGAAAGCTGCGCGAGCACCAGTTATATGCGAAGTTCAGCAAGTGCGAGTTCTGGTTGAAGGAAGTGGCATTCTTGGGCCATGTTCTTTCAGCGGGAGGTGTAGCCATGGATCCTAGCAAGGTCAGTGATGTGCTATATTGGGGTCAGCCCAAGTCAGTCACCGATGTGCGCAGTTTTCTTGGTTTAGCGGGTTACTATCGTCATTTTATCGAGAACTTCTCCAAGATCGCTAAGCCAATGACTGAGTTGCTCAAGAAGAACAAGAAATTTGTGTGGTCCACTACTTTTGATGAGAGTTTTCAGGAACTCAAGGAGTATTTGACTTCAGTCCCAGTTCTTATTCTTCCCGATGTCCACAAGAGCTTCGATATCTTTTGTGATGCCTCTCGTTAGGGACTCGGTTGTGTTCTTATGCAGGAAGGCAAAGTTGTGGCCTATGCATCAAGACAGTTGAGGCATCATGAACTCAATTATCCAACCCATGACTTGGAATTGGCTGCAGTGGTTCATGCACTCAAGATTTGGCGACATTACGATCGCAGAATCACGTGAAGTGTATTCAGATCACAAGAGCTTGAAGTATTTGTTCACCCAGCTAGATCTGAACCTCAGGCAAAGAAGATGGTTGAAATTGATTAAAGATTATGACATGGGTATCCAGTACCATCCGGGCAAAGCCAATGTTGTTGCCGATGCACTTAGTCGAAAGGTGTATTGCAATACCTTGATGCTCCAGGAGCAGCAGCCCGCCCTCCTTGAAGAATTTTAGCGGCTCAATTTGGGTTTGATTGAGCACGGTTCCCTCGCTACCTTGTTTGTGCAACCAACCTTGGTGGATCAAATCAAGGCAGCGCAACAATCGGACATTGGTGTGGACCAAATCAAGCAAAACATCAAAAACGGGATAGCCAAGTGCTTCTCAGAGGATGAGCATGGTGTTGTGTGGTTTGGACAGTGCCTTGTGGTTCCTAAGGTCATAGAATTGCGAGATTTGATTTTCCGTGAAGCTCATGATTCCCCCTTGTCTATTCATCCCGGGGCCACAAAGATGTATCAGGATCTTCGTAAGAGATTCTGGTGGACCCGAATGAAGTGCGAGATTGCCAAGTTCGTTGCCGAGTGCGACGTGTGTGGTCGTGTTAAGGCCGAGCATCAGCGTCCAGCAGGTCTTCTTCAACCTTTGCCAGTACCCGAGTGGAAGTGGGATTCCGTTGGTATGGATTTCATCACCGGCCTGCCCCATACTTCTTTCGGGAAGGATGCTATCTGGGTTGTCATTGATTGGTTGACAAAGGTAGCACATTTTCTGCTAGTACGGACCAACCTCAGTGTCAGTCTATTGGTGGATCTCTATATTTCTCGCATCGTGTGCTTGCATGGTGTGCCGAAGACGATCGTTTCTGATCGCGGTGCGCTCTTCACAGCCCGTTTTTGGAAGGGCTTACAGCAAAGAATGGGACTCGCCTTTCTTTCAAAGATGACGTATCATCCTCAGACGGATGGCCAGACGGAAAGAGTCAACCATGTCTTAGAAGACATGAAAATTGCTTTATGCGTCCAATTAACAATATAACCATTTCCCTTGTTCCAGCTCTCATGTAGGTATATATAGGCTTGTTACTCGTAAGTCTTGCGAGTACATTATTGTACTCATTTGCATTGCTTGTTGTATGCAGAGGAGGAAGTGGATCTCCAAGGGGTCTACTTCCGTGAGTTTTGCTACGGCGGGTGTGACTAGCTTGGCGGCCCGGTCGGTTGCCTTATTGGTTATGTTGGCTAACCGGTCGTCTCTTGTTTATAGCCATCTAATGGCATTTTTGCTTCCACTGTTACTTGTTAGCTTGTTGTCATTTGGCCGGTCGGTTCTTTTGTAATAACTCTATCTATTGTATGTCTTTTGCTAGACTTGTTGTTATATGTTGTATGAAAATGATGCATGATTTTGTAAAGATGTATATGTGCTGCAATTCTGAGAAGCACATGTCCTTCGAGACCTAGGATATTTGATTAGTGATACTAGAACCATGTGGAGGTTAAGTATTACTAGTTAAATACCTCGGGTCCTCACAGAGATGAAGGAAGCAAATTGGGATAGGCGGTCGGAGGAGGGGATGGAGGAGGTGACGGGGAGCTGCCGAGGGGGGGGGTTGGGCGGCGGGAAGAAGATGGCAGCGGGGGAGGTAGAGCTGAAGGAGAAGGCGGGGATGACGTGGAGCCACTCGCACTTGAACCAGAAGGCGTCGCACCTGCTCTCGTACCTGAACCAGCGCCACAAGTGGATCGCCGAGCAGATCCATGCCAACCGCATGTGTCGCCAGGAGGAGGTCCAACGAGAGTTCACGGAGGAGCAGTTCTTCCGTCATACCACCCTCATCTCCAATAAGGAAAGGGGAAGGTATATGTACGTACATACATACGCGGTGTGGCTGTGCGGGTTGTAGATGGGTTGAAACGGGTTGGCAAAATGGGTTGAGACCATTTTAGAGAAATGGTTTGGGTTTGGTTAGGTTGAAGTATCATGTGGGTTGGTTTGGATTGGATCTTATGGGATTAGAAGTGGATTGGTTTGGGTTGAGAAAGTGGAACTTGTTATTGTGGGTTGAGCTGAAAATGGGTTGGTTTCTCACCCATTCGTAGGCCTACCTATGGGATATGCGTCAGGAAGGGTATCAAGAAGGGTCGACTGCATGGGTTAATAATTGTCGTGGGTCCACGATTGTTGCTCACGAGAAAACTAACTGCTAGTGAACCTACGTGGCATATACTAAACCTTAACCAATCCATTTTTATTTATAAAAGTTTTTGTTGCGAATTGTGAGTCAACTAAGCTCATCCGCTTTAGTAATCTCTTACAGAACTCACTATACTAAGAAGTCAAGAGTCGTTTGGATTGTTACCTCAACGTGCCAAACCAAATTTTGGTAATACCTGAGTGATTTTGCTAGCGTTTGAATTAATGCCGAAATATTGGTTTGCCCAAAAAAATTGGAATACCAATGCAAAGCAATGGAGCTTCTGGGCCGCAGTTCTTGGGCGAGCAATGGTCGCCAAAATTTTGGTATGGCGATACCCTTGCTTCTATGAGGTGGCGATGTCGATTGGTTGCATTAAATGATTTAGTTTTTGACTAACAAACTTCAAATAACTGTATCTTCTGACCTGTGTATATGATTTATGATCCGTTTGAATTGTTGCATTCCTTGCGATTTAATCAACAAAACAAGATCTATATTGAGAATTTTTTGGTGAAAAAACATAGATACCATGTGGGGCCATGTGCCATACTTACAACTAGGTAAATTTTGATAATCTTTATAGCTATTGACATAGTTGCAATCCAAACATATCTACATTACCAAAATTTTGAACATGTCTTGATATTAGTATTGCCAAAATTTTGCTTTAACTACTTGAGGGCACAAACCAAACGGGCGGATCGCCTCTTAGGCTCTAAAATCAACCCAAAAAGGAAAAAAAATGAACCGTATACAGTGTCATGGAATATCAAGAAAAAAATGCTAGGTCAAAGACGCAAATCTTGACAGTATCAATGGCCTAAACACAAAACAAGCTAGCAAAAAGAATAAAAAAAAGGGAGAAATAGAAGGGGGGAGGAAAGGAAAAAAAGGGGGAAGAGAGAAGAACAGCAAGGAACAACTACTCCATCACTTTCCCCACTCCAAAGCAGTACGCCAGCATCCACCATCCATACATCCACCGCCACCGCCCCTCACCCATCTCCCCCAATCCCTCGCCAACCAGCCAGCGACGCCGCCGCATCAAAAGCCCATCACCGCCACCCCCAAGAGCCCCTCCAAGAATCGCAAGAACCCCGATTCCCCATCGCCGCCTCGATGGGGTGCGGGCAGTCCAAGATCGACCAGGAGGAGGCGGTGTGCCGGTGCCGGGAGCGGAAGCGGCTGATGGCCGACGCTGTCCAGGCCCGCAACGCCTTCGCCGCCGCCCACTCCGCCTACACTGTCCTTCTCAAGAGCACCGGCGGCGCGCTCTCCGACTTCGCCCATGGGGAGGCGCCCGACCCCAGCCTGGTGGCTTCCCATTCCCACCTCGCCGCGGCGGCGGCAGCGGCGGCCTCCGTCTCCGCGCCGCCGCCCCGTCCACCGCAGCCGCCCTCCTGGCGGCCAACCCGCCGCCTCTGCCCTTCCCGGACTTCTCCCACGGCGGCCTCCAGCGCTCCTCCTCCACCCCAACATCCCCATGCCTGACCCTAGGGCTGCCGCCAGAACCGCCCCTGCTGGCGCCGCCATCCGGGAGGAGGAGGAGGAGGAGGAGGATGGCCATATCAGGACCGACAGTGATGACGACGACGATGACGACGATGAGTACGACGATCACCACGAGCACGATGATGTCAGCGTCGACGAAATGGTGCACGGGCTGCCGCCGAAGAGGGGTGTGATGGACAGCGTGGGGTCTTCTCCAGTGACACCGCAGCCACCACCACGGCCCAACCCATCCTCGCTGACGCCGCCCTCCGCGACGCCACCACCCCCCATGCCAGAGCCACAGTTGGCTACCTGGGACTACTTCTTCGGCCCAACCCCCACACCACCGCCCACCCTGGAGCAGTCCACTGAGGAGACTTGGATCGAGAGGCGGGAGAAGGAGTCCGTGCCAGTTGTTAATGAGCCAGTTGCTCCTGCACGTGCTGCTGAGGAGCGGCCACCGCAGACAACACTGGAGAAGGCAGATACTATCGAGGAGCTTGCGGCGAACCTTCCTCGGTCGAAGCCGATTATTAGGAAGCCACTCAAGGCACCTGGCCCGCCACCCGAAGTGCACTACCAGCATGCTGCGTCAATCGGTGCGGTTGAGACTCGGAAAGGGAAGATGGTGAAGGTGTCGGGTACTGCCAGCTTGCTGCAGATTGTTTCTCAGCTTGACGATCACTTCCTCAAGTCTTCAGAGAGTGCACATGATGTGTCAAAAAAGCTTGAAGCCACCCGGATGCATTACCACTCCAACCATGCTGACAGTAGAGGCAAGTGTGGCTCCTTAATTTGTTTCTTGATCCTTACTTTTGAATCTTGAGCAATCACTACGCACCCACTAAGTCAGCAAATGCACTGTGTCTTCCGATCCTTAGTTTTGGATACTGGAAAGAAGATTAGCACACGTGCATCAATGATCATTTAGAATGGAGACAAGTCTGCCTTTTCCTGTTTGATAAACTGCGAGTAAAAATGTGTAGTTCCCTTTGGAGATTTTGTAGTCATAGCACCTCGGCGAATTGGGAGTCTGCATTTTGTAATCCCTTGTTGAGTTGGTGTTTACAAACACATCTGGAAGAGTTACTTTTGTACTTGTCTTAACCCTAATTAACCTCCAAATTGCTGTTTTCTTAATTTACCGTACAAGATTACGTAATTTACCCCATATTTATTACTCTCTCTCTCTCTTTTAAGTTTTATTGTTCTAATAACTCTATCCGTTTCATATCGATTATGATTGGCGACAGTTTCTTGGTTTATGAAATCTGCAATCTAACTTATAAATTCTATTGTGTGTGCAGTGCGATGTTGAATTTACACTTTTCTAATGATTTCTTAATGTTTTTCAGGACATATTGATCACTCTACAAAAATCATGCATGTTATCACATGGAACCGCTCCTTCAAGAACTTACCTGACCAAGATGATTTAGGTGGTAATTTTGAGATTGATGAAAGATTTGAAACTCATGCCACAGTTCTAGACAGGATGCTTGCTTGGGAGAAAAAATTGTACGATGAAGTGAAGGTAATGTATGTTTGACAATAATTTCTTTGGCATTTACCAATTCTAGTGCTAGTGCTTTGAAAATTGTATTTACCTTCGGTCCTGTAATTTGTGTTTTCCTCTCATTATTTTTCACGTCAAAACTTAAAATAATATTCTTGGACACTGTTCATCTTTTGGATTTATCCTTTTCTCATTACGCTGTCAGAATTTTATACAGTTTGTGTTGGTCCATGGTTATGTTTTGATACCAGTACTGAACACCTTTGTAGTCAGATCCTAATGATAGCCTAATTTTGAACCATAATATAAATTAGTGATAGCCTAATTTTGAACCATAATATAAATTAGTTGTACTTGTGACACCACTGTCGCTGCTTTTAGATTTATGTATTGCACTATTGCTATTGTTGCGTCATGATCAGTGGTATCCAAAATACTAAGCGAGTTAATGTTGTTCTTCATATCAATCAGGGAGTGCAGTGCAATCAAGATTTTTTTTTAATACAGATTACTATTACATAGAAAGCCTGCCATTTAAAAGAAACTCCCTTCGATTCCAAATGTAGGTCATTTTGGATTGTGACACCATCTCTAAACCCACCTTGACTGCTAATTCCAAATGTAGTTCGTTGTTACAAACTACAAAAAATATGTATGATGAAAATATATCATGTTGAATCTAGTAATGCCAATTCCATGTTGAATCTAGTAATGCCAATTCCATGTTGAATCTATCTATCTATCTATCTATCTATCTATCTATCTATTGATGGTCCAAACTAAAATTGTTGGACCACGTGCATTCTAGGACAGCTTACATTTGCAATCAGAGGGAGTACATATACAGTGAGAAATAAACTGTGGTCAATTAGTAGGAGCAACAAGTGTAAACCAAACTGTCTTATTCAGATTTTAGACCTGTGGTTTCTTTTAGTGCCTCTTAACATGTGGAATTGTTAGCCATTGCTCATTTTCCATGTCTGTTATGTTTTTTGTTCTATGAGTACTCAGCCTGTGTCTGAATGTGACAAACCAGGCAGGGGAACTTATGAAAATTGATTATCAAAAGAAGGTAGCCCTATTGCATAAGCAAAAGAAACGTGGTGTTAAACTTGAAACCCTTGAGAAGACAAAGGCTGCTGTCAGCCACTTGCACACAAGGTACATAGTAGATATGCAATCCATGGATTCAACAGTTTCAGAAATAAACCGGCTACGTGATAAACGGCTATACCCGAAGTTGGTGGACCTTGTTGATGGGTGAGCGTTCTTTGACTTCGAGTAAAGTATTGATAAATTCAGTGTAACATTTACATTTTCATCTTGGTTTCTGTCATTCAACCGCAATTAATTGTTTCAATGAAATGGGCTTGCCTGTTTGTCTATTTGCTGTTCCTTCTCATAATCTCATCCATGTGCTCCGACTAAGCTACCTGATTGTCCTCACTAGCATAACAAAATAGAGGTGTATGTATTTGTACTGAAACCAAATATAACAGGGCAGAAAAGAAAGATACCTGGGTAGGACAGTTAAATCAATGTAAAGTACAGGGAAACAACACTGCCACATGAGCACCGGCTATCCTAGCCTTGATTGGTACTCCCTTCCTCCAGGCACGAAAGAGTATGGTTTTTAACATCGACATGGTCTCCAAAAAGCAACTTTGACCACTAATTTCTATTGTAATATGTTTATAAACCTAGTAAAACTATAATATTTTGAAAGTACT
This sequence comes from Ampelocalamus luodianensis, assembly GCA_036346255.1. Classification (NCBI taxonomy): domain Eukaryota; kingdom Viridiplantae; phylum Streptophyta; class Magnoliopsida; order Poales; family Poaceae; genus Ampelocalamus; species Ampelocalamus luodianensis. Next base: position 59,576,755 of record CM070617.1, on the reverse strand, counting down.
TTTCGAGACAAATCTACATATATCTTTTTCATATGTTCAATCCAAATGTTCATAGAGATATTGATAGCCAATGTTTAAAAAAGTTTGAAGCATGCATCCCAAAGACACTCTTTTGTGACTAGAGGAATACCTTGTTATTTTCACCTAACAATTAATTACTCCTTACAATCCAGAAAGAATGTCACATTTTTTGTGTGCTGGTCAAACTTTTTGAACTTTGACCATTGATATGTTTGCAAATACCATGATTAGTCACTAGATAATGGCATAGGCATATTCTTCATCAAAAGTATTTTTCAAATATTACAATTTTCTAACTTCTGCTAATGTATAACAACAATAATTAATGGTCAAAGCAGTATGATTGAGACCACATCAAGTCAGAATACGCCATTCTTCTTGGATTGGGTGTGGTGCCATTTCATGATTTGTGGAACTTATTGTATGTTAGTTCATCATTACCACATTTTTGTTATTGTGCTTCAGTTCCATTATTTCATTTATACAAGGTGCTCAAAAAGTTGAATGTACCATAGATTCGTTGTATTTTCAATTGCTCTATGCAGTAAACTGGTTAGTAGTTATAATAGCAGAATTACAAAGGGGATTTGTATTGTTTGGGTTCCAAATATGAGTTTGTTTTGCAGCATTAAAGTGTTATGTCACCTTATTTGTGTTGTTACAAATGATTTCTTTAGCATTACTTATATGCTGTGTATTTTGGTTTTTATTTCTCTCTACTATTAAAAAGTGCATTTAGTGTTTGTTGTTCATCCACCATCACTCTCACCTCCCACAAGAATGCTAGAGTAAAACCAGGAAAAAAAAAACTTCTTTAACAGCCTATTCTGTTGTCTCTTGCTCCCATCCCACATCCCACATAAACCGCTGAAGATTACCAGAAAAAAAAAGACCTTCCCAGAACAAACTCCCATCAAACAAACTCGTTGTCAAGATAAAACTCCCGCTCTTATATCCATATTATATATTGTAGTACATAAACTGGTTTTCTAGTACCTATATATTGTTCAATTTTGGATGTGGTTTTCCTCACTTGAAAAACTTTCAAGCATATCAGTAATTGTATCTAATTGGATCCCAGGGTAGTCTGATCAAAATTTTCTGCAATCAATGGAACGGAATAAGTGGGTAGGGATTCTATTATGGAATCTTTTGGGAATAGAAATATGTAGTAATTCCCTGTAAAAAGCAGATGCATCTGTTTTGTAGTTTTGTCTACTACAAAAGTAGCAAGTCATGCTTTGTAGTTGAGGCAGTTACAGAAGTTTGCATTGTTAGAACAATTTGTCCTATTGAATGTGATCATACTTATCTTGTGATGTGTAATTGTTTGATGTCTTAAGGTGTATCTAGTCTTTGCAGTTTTTTTATTTATTTATCATTTCTGTTTAAGTTAATATTTGCCTTCTGCAGAATGGCAAACATGTGGAGTTCTATGCACTGTCATCATGCGGACCAGCTTACTGTCATATCTGAAATCAGAGCTTTTGAGATCCCACCTATTCCAAGAGAGACAACTGATTTGCATTATAAGCAGACTTGTGAGCTACGTGACATTGTCAGGAGTGGCACATGCAGTTCGAGAAACTTATGGACCATCAGAAAGGGTACATCAGAGCACTCAATGCATGGTTGAAGCTTAATCTTATCCCCATCGAGAGCAACTTGAAGGAGAAGGTCTCCTCCCCTCCAAGGCAGGTGGAAGCACCCATAAAAAATCTGCTATATGCCTGGCACGACCAGCTTGAGAAGCTTCCAATTGAACTTGCAAAAACTGCCATCAAAAGCTTTGGTGAAGTCATAAGCAATATTGTACTGCACCAGGACGAGGAAGTCATTCTAAGGAGGAGGTGCGAGGAAACTCGTAGGGATCTCAACCGAAAGAGAGCACAGTTTGTAGACTGGCATCGAAGGTACGTGGAGAGAAGGGCATCCCTAGGTGAGGATGCTAACCCTGAAGCAGCTGAAACTCAGAACTCAGATCCTGTCAATGAGAGGAAAATAGCCATGGAGGAATTAGAGATTAGGCTGAAGGAAGAGGAGGAACACCACCTTAGGTTTGCCAGGCAGGTGAGGAGAAGTCGCTCACAAACCTCCGGATGCACCTACCAGAGCTCTTCAGAAGCATGGCTGATTTTGCTGTCTTGTGCTATGACATGTACAATAATTTGAGAAAATCTGCCGTAATGCCCAAAGATGAAGTTCAAGGCTGATGCTGTGCGTCTGTAACTGTTATCGTACTCGACTTCATCACCAGCTGTAGCAAAAATATTTTGGTTGTAGCTGTTCGCTGGTATCTTTAAATCTGGAGTTTTTTTCCATTTGTTTTAAGTGCATTGTAGAGCTAGTTCATCATTGATGATTTAATTCTGTTTGTGAATTGGAATGATCCTTCCTGAGTCCATTATTTAGTCCCATTCTCCCCCTGTACATTGATGTCTATTTTAAAGCCTTCTTCTATCAAATGCATATATATATTTTTCTCTCTTTCCAAAAGCACCACTGGATGTGGAAGGGTTTGGTTGTGAATAATGGTTGTGCCTGCGAGACATGCTTCACATAGTCGAATTGCATTAGGTGCACGTGGCTGGAGACGGCATCAGATTTTTACCAAAAAGTGTAATTCATCGTAATCATAACGGGCATCCTGATGAACAAAGTCTAAGCTTCCGTGTGTTAAAAAAATAATGTTTTTTCTTACAAATTTGGATATGAGACATTTTTTTGGGGTAAGGGCTAGGGCTAATGCCTCGGCCTAACAAATATTAAAAATAGGAAAAGGTTGGGGTCATTTTAATTGTCTTGATGAGTATTGAGTCGATTCAATTGAAGCTGCACACAAGATTCAATAATTCATAATTTCATATTTGAATCCTGCTATATATTAGAGATTTTAAAATGATGTAAATACTGAATTTAGTTCCAGAATTTAAAATTTCACATTTAGATTTCTATATTTGAAATTTCACGTTTTAGAATAGCCAAATGTTTAGCAAGTCCAAAACTTTTATTCCCCCCTGAAAAGTATGTTCGGGGCATTTTGGTTAGTTTTGAAAATAACCGCCAGTAGTGAGATACAACGGCGTGATTCAAATTTTATTGGTAACTTATTCTGAGACCAAAACTTGATCGAAGCTCATTGAAACAGCATGAACCAAATTTCATTAGTACAAGAAACTGACCCTATTTAAAATTGCTAAATTCCAATGGGTGGAAGAGATTCACCATAAAATAATCTAAAAAAGATAAAATAAATAAAAACAAGAAATGTTCTAAGAAAATTATGGTAAGTATGCATACTATGTGAACCACCCCTTCTTTGTAACCATATATACACTTGACTTTATACACATACCTAAAGAAAAACATAAGACATCATTCATAATAATTTACATGCTGACAACCAAGTTTAGTTACAACAGTAAACACTGATATATCATATATGTATATATTTACAAGACACAACAAACCAAAAAACTTGCATAGGTTGGAAGTTCCAACAGTAGGCTGTTTGGTACATGAATCTTCTATACATCAGTATTGAGGTTGTACTTTCTGCCGCTTGGGACATAGCTATTGCGTAAACAAAGATGTTCTCCTCTTATCAACTTACTGTACTTGAACATTAACCCCCAGTTTAAGCTTGAGTTCTTTCCAGCACCTCCCATTCGTCGTCTGAAGATGCGGCATGATCCTTAGTATAGCTCCTTGCCATCTCCTGAGGCAGACCATTTTTGTTCTCACTCCCCAACGACTGGTCTCTGTCAATTGATGTGCTCTTGTAATAATCTATGTGGGAAGAAGTAGCTGAGCCGCTAGTTGTCACCAGGGTTGACTCAAGCTTGCTTTTACGGGTTCTCTCTTTCAGTGCAACAGCATTTGCATGGATGCTTGATATTTCTCCTCTGCAAGAGTAAAACAAAAGCTGTAACATTTGAAAGTCGTATTGATTATATAGGAAGTATAAACTTCTAGGTAGCAAGACTGTACTGGGGGAGAATGTAACATACTGCAATATATCAATGATGTGACCACGGTCCAACAATAACCCCTTCAACTGCAATAAAAAGTTGTTTGAAGGCATTAATGCAAGCCATGACAGAAGAGCAATGATTGCATGTGTTGAATGAAACAACAATATCTACAAAATATGCATTTGTCTTGTATCTGATGCAATTACCAAAATGTTTTCTTTGGCTTCCTTTTGGACCTTCCTTGACTCCTCCATTATGCTCTCCATTGTAGCTTCCTTCTCTTTACGCACCAGTAGAGTTAACTTCTCCTCCTGACAAATCTGCTCCCTTGCTATAGCCTCTTCTTCCATTGAAGTTGCTATTTGTGCATCTAGTTCAAATTTAATCTGCAGAGTTGTGTTGGATATGAAAATTGAACAACACCATACTTTTCTCAATTGCAAAATAACAGCACATATCCTTGTACTTCAATGTTGTTCATTTGGACACACTTTGCTCTTAATTAAGTATAGTCGTTGTTACCTCCTCGACAATTGTGAGTGCTTCATCTCTCTGAGCAGACAACTTGGTAATACGAGACTGAAGGTCCTGAGCTAAAGCTGCCAGCGAAGATTTTTCTTCCCACACTATTTGAGCTTGCTATTAAGGAATGAATATGTAAGCTGACATTTTCATTACATATGCAGGTATCAGAGCATTAAGAAAAGGACTACCTTATCATTTGATTCTTTGGAATTCTCAATGAGCTGATTATAGTGTTCTAGCATGGCAAGAAAATCCTGATGTGCCTCGACAGCATCTTGTTTTGCTTGTCTAGAATTTCCCTCCTGAAGCTCCACCTCTTTCATTTTTATAGTTGTTGACTCATACAAACAACTCAATGCATCCTGTAACAAGCTTTACAATGAATTATCTGGCGTCACCATGCAGACATCTAAATGTAATCCTGTGTCTAAAAGCATTCTTCATAGCAACTTTAGATTAAATAATTGTGTTCCAGAAACATTTAACATAATGATTATATGTAAAGCACGAAATAAATGGAATGTTATTACAAATCATATGTCAAGCTTAAAAAGAAGAAATTTCTGGCTGCATGCATGCAAATTTCCAAAATAGGATTAAATTTGATTTCCAAGTGAACTTAAATCACTAATTATGTTTTTTTGTCATAATTAATAATAAGGATTGAGCCTGTAAGATGTAAAACTGTTGATTGGCTGCATTAAAATGATTGATCTGAAAGTAGATTTCATTTTTTTATCCTATAGCTTGTGATTTACACACTGGTGTTGTCTTAAAAGTTTTATTTTGAGTTACTCAAAGGTTCAGAGCACAGAGAACTGTTGTTGAGGAGAAAGCTTAATGATTACTGAAATTACCTTGCTTTTAGTGAAGTCAGAAATGAACTCGTTTATTTCAGCGATCTGATGTGACTGGGTAGATATATCTAGAAACTCCTCACTTTTATCTGCACCAGGCATCACCTTCATTCCATTGGCGGAAATGCATCATGCTCAATAATTGGGCACATAGAGTGCTTATCCACAGTGTTAGAACACAGGATTTCCCTTTCACTTTCATCTCTCACTTCACATTTAGAGTCTGGATCTGACAGTAAAACATTCTGAGTGGAAGAGAACAGTTTCGACAGGTTAAAATCATCATTCAGATTGCAAGTAGTAATAAAAGTTCCAGGATTCTTGAAATCTATTGATGGTTGCTCTTTGCTATCAACTGTAGGGAATTATCCTTTTCTTCAAAGATATGCAATGAATTATTGGTGATTTTGGATGAGGCAAATAAGTAAAAGGAATTGCATTGATTGTCTAGCTTGTCCAAAGACTGCTCATTAGCTATGCATGGCTTCTCAAATAAATTGTAGAAGTAACCATCATTTTCCAACTTGTGGAGTTCAGGGGTATTTTCTGCAGTATGGAGCACGTCCAATTCTTTTCTAGAACTGTCAATGTTTTCAAACAAAACTTGCAAGTCATAATTATCTTCTGATTTGGAGTGTGTTTGGAAAGTTGGAGCACTCGTCATATTCTTTGGTGTATGTCTGTCTTCAATGGAGCAACAGTTCACAAATAAGGTTTCTAAGTTATAATTATCTTCTGACATGGAGAAATCATGTATACTTTCAGCTTTAGAAAGCTTCAGAGGCATTTGCCCTTCATGTTTCACTGCACAATCTGAAGGGCTCTGCATAAATAACGGTAACATACTCCCAGAAAAGGCAAACAAATCTGATAGCTCATAATTATCGTTGAAAGGGTTGTGGTTGTCAATATTTTCAGCCTTTGGAACCATTTTGTCTTTTTTAGTCGGACAGTGATCAACAAATGCTCCTGAACCAGGCTGTTTATATTCTATTATAAGTGGCTCGGCTGCAGATGTTGAAGATGACCCAACTTGAGCATAATCTACTGTTGGAGCAGTTCTTGTTTCATTTATCACCACCTTATCCTCAACCTGGGAACATTCTTCCATTTTGTTGTTAGTGCACAGTGGTCCACCATAACCTGGAGATGGATCACTTTCACTAGGAATGCCACTGCTCCCAGCTGCTGAACTAAACAGGACATTAGTATCCTCTCTAGCTCCTTGATTCGACAATGAGATTCTTCCATAGTATAATTTAGGCTTCTCGGCTACAATGTACAAGAAAAAAAAACATGAAATTGAGGACCCTATTGAATAAACAACTAGCAGATGGAACTAATAGTTGGTTATAAGTGTTTTCCAGGCAATGGGTGCAAACCGACAATAGCAATGCAACCAAAATAGCTTTAGATGCAATATGTAGTGCACAAAATTACTTACAGTCAATATGATCATGTTTGGCATAATCAGTATCTTGGATTGTATAATGTGTTTCAGTAGGTTCGCTTACTGCTGGAAGGACATCAGAAAGAACAAATTCGACAGCTGCATCGACATCAGAGGAATATTGACTAGCTACAGCCTTCAATATTCGAAGATCAACCTGCAATACAAATGCAACAACAAAGTAACATTATGTGGATAATACTTTCTATATCTCAATGTAAATAACTAAATGTCACTCTTTGTAAATAGGAACGTAAACCTACGTGTCGTTCTGAATATATTAGAATTTCTTGAATGCAGTACAACGTATTTGATTGAGCTGGTTCATGTTACTGAATTCAAATTTTCTAGAGGAAGTAAAACTTGTTTGCCATCGGCTATCTGCCAAAGCACTATTCCTGGTGGGCTGACACAATCAATGTTAGCACTTGACATCAGGGCGGAGCTAGAAGGGTGTCGGGTATGCACCGGCACCCCAAAATTTCGAAAAAGCAGTAGAGATCTTCGGTAGTTCACCAGGCCCAGTCGGTCCAAGTCCTCTCCTAGTCTCCTGATCTCCCAGTTCCTCAATCCCCACCCCTAATCTCTCCTCCCTACTAGCACTTCCCAGACCCCGATTTGGGAGCCAGAAGGGAAGCAAGGCAGCAGGTGCGGGAGGCTGGGTCGCCGGGAGCACCGGAGCAGGCGCGGCCGCGCGGGAGCAGGCCGGTCGGCCGTCGCCCGTCGGCGATGTGCGGCGCGGGAGGAGCCTCGCCGCCTGCCGACTGGACGCCTGGACCGCCCAGGAGGTCAGGTCGCCGGAGCACCGAGCAGGTGCGGCCGTGCGGGAGCAGCCGGTTGGCGTCGGCGGCACGCGCGCGTGAGGAGGCTGCCGCCTGCCGACTGGACGCCTGGTCGCCTAGATCTGCTGGGCGCTGGCGCTCTGTGCTCAGCTGGAACTGGTCCGCCTCACCGCCTGGAGGCTGGAGCATTGGCCGAATGGCCGTTGGTTGCTTAGTGCTCAAAATATCTAAGCATGCAAGTGCAGAAGTGCTGGACTTCATGACTATAAACTATTGAGTATTGATTTGGACTTGGACTTCAGACTTGGAGTTGGAGCCTCTTTTGATCTTTTCTTGGTATGTTTGTCTAGTTGTCTATAGTCTTCTTGTCGGCCCATCTCAGATTCTCACTTAGTGATTTCCAATTTTCATAAAGAGGGCATCCGGTATCAGGCAATCAGCATAGGCTGCATAGCTATTTAGCTAATGTAGTAAACTAGTAATGTACTAATTTGAAAATCTTGTTATGATATGTCGATGTAGATTGTAAAGACATGAAGAGGAATATAGACATCCTTTCTTTTCTTCGTGGTCGCGAAGTGAAGGCAAAGAATATTTCATCTTCTTCATCACCGGCTGAAGGGGTCCAAGGGTAGAGGAGACTCAAGAAGGTAGAGGAGGAACTCAAGCAAGTGGGAATCAATTGACTTCTTTTCAGACAGAAATTTTTTTGAAGGTTAATGGAGATGATGTAATGACGTGTTTTCAAGGCGTGAAAATACGTAAAGTGATATTATAGTTTTCTTTGCATAGTTACATATTTCGTAATTTCCTATTATTTGATCTATTTGCATTGTACTTTTGATAAATTTCGAACATATGTGTTTGATTTATGTTGTTATAAAATCATTGTACAAACTATAGAATTGTAAGTGTGAAGTATGCACTCCCATCATTTAATTTCTAACTCCGCCACTGATTGACATGCTACTGGTACCTTCTACTTAGTCCATCTATTCATGTTCCCACAGTTCAAACTAACTAAAAAAGGCTTGTTATACTTCATATTCCCTATTATTTTGTTCAACTTATATTACACGTGTGCACCTACTACCCAATGTTCCTTTATATAAAAAATCCAGTTTCCAGTAATCTTCTTTTCTGAATAGAACATGAATTTATAGTATTCCTTTCCTTTTTATGGAGGGCTTATATCGAATATTCATCTCTTCTTACAAAAAGAACTGAAAATTTCTTGGGAGTCTACTAGTGGACATCAAAGTATCAAACCCTTCAACAGTTGTTGGCATCCTATGGTTCTAGGAACTAGAGCAATCAGGCAAATTACAGAGAGAGGGGAACAACCCATAATCAAAAGGCAAAAGAGAGAGAAAAATTCCCTCAAAAACTCTTCGCATGTCACCTACAGGAAAATTTGACCTTGCGAAATTCCAAACAAAAGCAGCTTCACATAATTTGGTCCCGTCCCGATAAAAAGAATGAAAGGACAAAAAGGGATATTCAGAAGCGAGTAGCGCAGACAGGATCCATACCTGCGGGAAAACCTCTCGCAGGGCGTAGAACACCTGCTTGAACGCCATCTACGATATCTCCAACGAAAAAAAAAGATTGGGCTTTTGGTCAAGAAGGGAAAAGAACGGAAGGTTGGGGAAGCGGAGAAGACCAGTGAGAGGCCTAGCTGCTCAAGTTCTTGGCCGCAGTAGGTGATGAGGTGATGGTCTGATGGGTATCACCAACAAACAAAGGAAAGAAGAATGAAAAAAAAAACAAGAGGCAAGGGAAAGTAGTATGACACTGAAAAAAACCCAAGAGGCAAAGGAAAGTAGTATGACATTTTGGGGCCAACAGATGTGAGGTCGTACTGTCAGTGGATATGGGTGCACTTATCAGATGGACCTGGACCACGGGGGAGCGCACTTGGTTCCAGCCATTCAGGGATACGGGAGTACGGAACCCTGGCAGGAGTGGAGGTAGGTAAGCTCGGTGTTGTTTCTCTGCACTGTTGCTCCGCACAGTGACGTTGACTTGGGGCAAAGACTGCTGCGGTACACCTGTCCGGGCAAGCACACGCAGGCAGGTGACTGTCAAATTGCACTGTGATTTGGGCCTATGGTTTTCGGATTGGGATCATCTCTCATTTAAGAGTAAGTGTGATGAACATCATGAGTAATATGTATGTTCGATCAAAAATAAAAAAATCGAGATCAATTACTATAGTGTTTTAGTTACGGTCAAAGTGCAACCATACCTTTTTATTGTTACTACAGTATTTGCTATAGTATCATGTCAAAGTACTGTTTGATATCTCACGAAAACATTGTTCACATAGTAGACCTCTGCAGTAATATAGATAATCAGATCTATAGTTTTTTGGAGTGCTGATGCTCTCATACCACATCACCTTTTTTTTCCCAAGGAAAAACTCAAGATTTTGTTGCACATCTACGCTGGAAACGCAGTTAGTCGGAAATCAGGGGCATGTGCCGATTTCTTTGTGTACCGAGCGAGATCATGCGCAACTTTGTTTTAATCTCTTCTAACACGAACAACTTTATCTCTCAAAGCTTCGCATCAGCTCTATCTGTTTTGTTGATAACGTGGGTTTAGACTTAGAGCGGATAGGTCCTTGCTTTGCTTTGGTATGTCCGTGCTATCGTTGTACAGTTAGTTTTGAGGATGGTTAGTGTGTGAGCCCATTGTTTCCACATTACCACAAACATGCAAAGCACCTTGAGTAAAAGCCACTTCCTATTAGATTATCTCTCAGCATTTAATTTAATCAACCTTCCCCACAAGGCATCCAAGTGAAGAGCTTTTTTCATCTAAAGATTATTTACGTGGTAATTCAATAGGTTGCAACTTGCAAACACAGTATGTTGGATTTAAATTCCTATTAGATGAACTTACATGTATTGACAGTGATACCCATATCATGTCTACCATATAAGTTGGTCTATAAATTAAGTGATCAACTAGAGTTATTTATTAGGGTCCAAGCATCTAAATGTAATAAGTGGACTCGTGTACAGCTAGACTTATTTATTATAATTGTATATAAGTGGAGACTGGATTAACTGCATATAAGATTTGCCTGTAAATACATGGTTAGGTACCCAAAGTAAAACACCACTAATCCATCTAAACTCCATCAATAGTTAGAGGAACAAGGTCTATCTATTGCTTTGGAAGATCAAAACCTTAGTTGTTGAAGATCCAACTCGGCGGCCATAGCTTCAATTTCCAATACGTTTTCATATCTTTGTAACTTTGTGGTGTTCTAAGACTATATCTAATGTTGTGTTTTAGCTGGTTCAAAAGAGGAGAGAGAAGGCATTGAATCGATTCAATATATTGGATGCGTCGATTCCAATATTTTTTTTTTCTAGAACTGGACTCTACTTAAGAGTCGATTCAAAGCATTAAACAGCTCATTTATGAAAGAGAGAGTGTGTGCGGTTGAGAGATGATATTATTTTTTGTGATTTTTTAATGTAACATGGGTCCCAATTATTAGTAGAAATTGATTCAATATATTGAGAAAAAAACAATCTCAGTTCTTTGAATGTTTATATGGCATAACTTTGAATCGACGTCAGTTCAATTTATATAACTTTGTGGTGTTCTAATTCTTCCACGTGAGATCCATTATATCCTAATTGGTTTCCTTTAGAATGGATGGCTCCGGACCACCGATTTTCTTGTGCCATAGCTGATGACGGAAAAGACTCCTTGTAACAGAACTTTTTAATGTTTTTTTATTGGAAATAGCCTACACACTAAGTATAGAACTCTTGACGGTGCACGCCTTTCATGTAGACTAGATCCCGGCGCGCGCGTGTAGGAAGACTCACGTTCATTTATTTTCTATTTTTAGATTTATAAGATACATTTAGGATTACATTGGATCTAACGTGAGGCAAAATAGAAGTGTCAACGATGATATGTCAGATGCGTAAATGGATGGGACTGAAGCTAGACGTACATATATAGTATGATATATGATGTATGGAGCAAACCAAGATAGCCCCGCTGAATGCCTTCTGGTATTGCTGTTTATGAGTTGTATATGGACGCATTTTTATAAACACAATTACTAAAAAAACATTTGCAAGTGATATTGCAATTTCAATGGAATTATTACAAAATTATGATGCATACACAAGAAGGTAAACCGTGGCATTTGAGATATTCACCTCATAAGGCTCCTGATTGGTCACAAAAAATGCGTCAAAACCAAAAACTTGATCCTTCAGAATGTCTATTGCAGCCTTGAGGATCCTAACAGATTCATCAAGCTGTTGCTGCAGATCATTGGGATTTAAAAAGGAAACCGTAAGCGACATTACCTCATCGAGTTTCGGAGTTCAGAAATATTAAACAATCAAAAGAATAATACATGATTTTCTATCTAATAACCACTCTACCGTAGAGATTATGGGCAACAAGCTGGATCCATATTTGATTTTGAACTCCCACTCACTTATGAACATATACACTGAGAAAATTCATATGGAAACGATTGCCTTCATTCCTGGCAAAGGTGAGCCACTAGCAACATCAACAACTTCCACTTTTCCTATGTTTAACAGAATGTTAGATATGTCATTATTGCGTTCTCAGTGTCTACTAAGTGATAAAGTTGTTGTGAAATCAACCACAAGCATACCTGCGCATCATTGGCAGTAGTAGCATCTCCATCATTGTTCTGAACTGTGTCACTGGAGTTTAGCAGCTGTGCATTCGGGGTTTCATCTTTCGGCTGGTGAGGCATGGGAAAACTAACTACTACAGTTCAGTCACATGTTCATGTTGCTAGGAGCCTAGGACTAACAGGCATAAGTAAGGCAAGTGACTGTGCTGCTTTTGCATAGAAAAAACTTAATTTGAGAAATTGTAAGAGCAAGTAGGGTACATTATCTGCGTTGGAGTCACTCTCTGCAAGTCCATTTGGTTGTGCAGCACTATCAACTGTAGGTGATGAAGCATCATTTGCAAACTCTTCTTTCACCTGGAAGAAAGGCAAAGAGTGTTTACTCCCTGAGTCCCTGGATTTTTCAAAAAAGTTCAACTTGGTTCACAATTCCACATTTGTTTGTTTACCCACCTGACTTTGTAGCTTTCTTGATTTTTATCATCTCCATCGACCTGTTTACATTTTGTTGTGGGAGATATAATGACATGTGTATACATGAAAATATGATTTGTACAATTTTGATGACAGATTTATGGAACAAAAGGATCTCAATAATTTTCCTCACAGTTTGTGAGGCTGCGGACAGAACAAAATGTGAGAGTATGTAAAAAAGTAACCTAATCTTACAGGTAATTTTAGGTGATAATCCTTGCATTAAACCAAATCCTTCTAAAACGACAAACAATCTTCTGGAAAAAAATTTAATGATAATATTCATGCAAGGGCAGGTTTACAGAAAGGACGAGGGCCCGTAAAAAGATATAGCCATTTTAAATCATTGTACGGTCGATTGAGATCAGTGATCTCCAAATGTGACAGAACAAACATCAGAAGTAAATTCCTAAACTTAAAGTTCCCAATTTCTTACTGTCTTCCTCAGAACCACAAAGGGCACAAATCAGTATGTGTAACAATTGGACCTTCATGAAACATATGCATTAAATCCATCTTACACCACATGGCATGGCCACCAGAGAAGCAAACTTGAATCTAACTGTAAATATTTGGAAACCACAAAGTAATCAATGCAAAATACATCATATATTCCCTATTTTGATTAAAGATTTGAACATTTTGAAGTTATTTGCTCAGTTTGTGTAAAGGTCAGTCAAATCTCACAAAAGGCGTGAATAAAATACTACTGCAACAGAGACAGTGTAACACACAAGTCATTTGGGCAATGCAAAGTCATCCTAGTTACTAAATGCTACAAGTTTGATGCTTCCTGCAAACTCCAGAACTACGCATCTCAAATTGGATAAAAAAAACACAAACTGTTCATTAACCTCACTACCTCAGTGATAGCAAAGTCACACGAATACTTGTTTTCTTTGGGTTCACAGTCTGTATGTTTTGACATGTACATAAACAACCTGCATATAGTGCAGTTGAACAAATGATATCAATTTAAGCTATATATCAGTAGCCTCTCACGTTTGCTACTCAGCGCGGCAGGCCATGAGCCCCGGCATCTTGACCTCAGCGAGATCGATCTCGAGGCGGCCAAAGTCGGCCTGGGAGAGGTCCTTCACGTTGTACTCGTGCCAAGAGGAGGCCTTCTGGACGGAGAGCGCTATGGAGTCGGCGGCGGCGGTGAGCAGGGAAGGGAGGGTTGGATCAGGAGGTGAGGGGAGGAGGGAACCCTGGGCGCCTCCTCCATAGCTGGCGCGGGGAATGGCGGTGGCGGGAGGGTTGCGGGAGGAGGAGAAGCCGGGGAAGCAGAAGGTGCCGCCCCCAAATCCGGGAAGGAGGAGGGATTCGGGGACGACGTGAAGCGGGCGAGAGGTGGGCCGCGAGGCGACGGTTGGAGGAGGAGGTAGGCGGAGGAGGCGGCCGGGGCGGAGTGCGGAGGAGGTCTTACGGGCGGAGCGCCATGGGTCGGTGGCGGCGATGAGCGAGAGGGTAGGGAGGAGGGACCCGGCGCTCCTCCACGTCGGTCGGGGCGGGCGCGGCGGGAGGGTTCGGGAGGAGGAGAAGTGGGGAAGCGGAAGGTGCGCTCCCAAATCCGAGAAGGAGGCGCACGGGCCGCAGCGAGAATGGCGGGCTAGCGTAGCGGCCGACCGGCGCGAGAACAAGCGAGGAGACTCGGGCGCGGGGCGCGTGCCGGCGGCGGGGCGCGGGGCGAGGCGTGGCAGGCAGGGCGAGGACGGGGCGGCGCCAGAGGAGGAGGCGCCATGGAGCCTCCATTCAGCGAGGAGCAAGAGCGCCGAGAGAAATGGGAGGAAGAGAAGAATGGGGAGGAAGGGAAGAATGAAGGAGGAAAACAAGCGGGGGAAACGAAGCAATAAATGCGCAGAGACGGGAGAAAGCAAGCGACGCATAAAGCAAAATAAATATCGTGCGGCTGCGAACAAGATCGCGCGGGATCCGCGGCTAAGAAGAATCCGGCGACGTGGCCACCACGAGCTGCGAGGAAACATGCGGCTCTTTACCGGTAGGATTCGACCAAGTGTTCGTAAAAAAAAAGTTTGCCACCCTGATGGACACAAGTTAGGCAATGAACAATAGATGTCACAGACTCACAGTTGACTTCATTTGGCACTTTGCTTTATTTGAGAGGATAATGTTGGTACCATTTTTAGCGATGAGAATCAACCTACACGTTTGGAATCAACACTATGACTGGGAGATAATTAGCATGATTTGTTAGTACATAAAATCCATGCGCGCAACTGATAATTGTTTTAACTATCACATTGCATATCTAAATTATTTTTTTGTTTGAGAGCATTGCATATCTAAATTCTACAAATGTGCAAGATGCACCGCATGGTAGACGTTCATTCAGCAATTAGTACAACATAGTATACATAACACTTCTGTATTGGTTAAACATAGGCTTTTTAGAAAGAGTAACAAAGTGCAGACAATCCAGGATGCAAGTAAGTTTCAAAAAAAAAAAAAAAATCCATGATGCAAGTGGGATGGTTTGCGGTCAGCCCACACTTTGCCTGCCCTGCTGCCAAAGCTTATGTGGGCATATGCGGCATGTAACATCCCAATTTTGAACTTGTGTTTCAAATATAAGAAAATGAGTAAAAATTAAAAAAATTTCTTACATCATGTATTTTCTGTATGTTCTACATAATTCTTGTGCAAGAATTATGGAAATGCAAAGTCACAAGTCATTTGATCCAAATCTTGACATTCAAAAAAAACATTCTTATCAAATCTTGTGATCATCCTTTGAAAATATTTTTTCCAAGTTCTAGGGTTGGTATGTGACCCCTCTGAAAAATTTCAAAATTTTTTAGAAATTGTTTGAATATTTTTAGAGGGCAGTCACACTTGTTTGACTTTTAGTCAAAACCCTAAACCAGGACCTTGCAGAATTTTTAGAGAAAAATGCACTACATAAAAACCTATTAAAATTTTATACAAGGTTAATGTCTAAGTTAGTAAGCTCCTGTAAAAATTTCAGAATTTTTGGAGTTGTTTTGCTACCCCAAATAAATCCCCAAAGTCAAGTTGTTATTTTAAAACCCTAAGTCAAAGGGTGTTGGGCTCAAGTCAGACCCGAGCCCGACCTAATTGACTGGGTTGAACCCAACCGCCTAATTGCACCAGCGGGCCAGCCAAAGGGCGCGTGGCATTTCCGCCGTTGGATTGCTATCGAACATCCCGCGTTGATTGGGTCGTTCGGACCTCACGGTAGCGCCAACTCATTTAGACCGTTGGATCAAGATCCAGCCGTCCTGATTCGTTGGGCCGTTCGAGTCGCCCGAGTGACTCAATCAATCTCAACCGTTCGATTAAAATCCAATGCTCTCGATCTCCCCTGCTCTTTTAACCTCTAGAGCTCCGGTGTGATCTGAGCCGTTCATTTTCAATCCAACCGCTCACAATCAACCCTAGCTTTTCTGCCCTTCTTCTTCCTCGAGCTGTGCGTGAACAGGGAGCGGCATGGCTGGGTCACTTCGAGTTCCCTCATCAACTCTCCTTGGTGGGCGGTGAATGCGTGCGGCTTGCTTTGGCGTAGGCATGCCCTACTCCCTGCACCCCATCATTTCTCTTTTGGTCCACGATTGTGCCGTGAGCCAAGTTCACCCGTGGAGCTCGTTCTTGCCCAAACCCTAATCTTCTAGCTTTATAAAGCTCCCCAAAGCCCCTCCTAGTATTCCTTTACACCACCCCTAGCTCCTTCTTTGCTTGTGGAGCTCAAAACACCAAAAATACCAAAACCACCATTTTTGGCCATGAAGCCCCATTGTGGATCTTGATGCTCCAGTGGTTCTTCTTCAAATGTTTTTGTACCCTTTTGAGCTCCTTAGTACCCTAATAATTTCCCCTAACTCAATTTTGGGTTTCATTCTCAGGAATTGACCAATTTTAAGTTTGGATCTTTTCGGTCGAATTAATCCCCTTTCTTCTCTAGCTCTGGTAAGTGGTTCTTTTGGCAATTAATTGTTCATGGACCTTCTGTGGGCCTTATTGCAGCTATTTTGACCACCAGTGGTGTTCATTTTAGCTCAGGTCTCGTTTTCCACTTCATCTTCTTCGGCTCCGGTGAGCTCCTCCACCATCAAAGCTCCTCCGGCCATCTTTGAAGCTCATCTTGGTTGAGGTAGCTTCCTATTAGTCCCTAGAAGTCGTGGCACCCGCTTTTGTGGACCTTTGCGGAGCTTTTCGCCATTTTCATTTTCGATAGTACATGTTCCCACCATTCTTTTCCTGCTTGCCGGCGTTCTAGGCCGTCGCTGCCGGCGAGGTCATCACCACCGGGTCCGCAAGACTATTGCGAACCCATTTTGGTACTTTGTGGGCGCCACCGTGGCCATAGCCGCCGACGACGAGCCCCTCTTTTCGTTCGGGTTTTGCCGGACGAAAAACCTCTCTGAGCCGTTGTCATTAAGACACCATTAATGACTAATCATTGCCAATCATGAGTAGGTAATTAATGGTTATCTTAATGTTGCCTTTGTGCCACTGACTGGTGGGCCCGATCATTTAGAACCTCCCCCGGCTGGCGCTATTCAACACCCAGGACATCATTTAATGTTAATCATTGGTATTTAGTGTGGTCATTAAATGGTGTGAATTGACCTCATGGGTCATCGACATGTGGGCCGTGAGGCTGAAGCAAAAAGCGGGGTCATTAGGACAAAATTTGGGTTCATTAATTGCTAATCATCACTAATCATTGGTTTTAGTATTTATTAGCTATCCTAATAGCCCTGTGTGTCACCATTAAAACCCTCTCAATGCATTTAAACTCACGTGCGTGAGTGCGCAGCACTTAGTCGATCGTGGACCGTCGATCTTGTGATCAATGACCCAGATCTGGGGAGCTTTCAGACCCCCGAACATCCAAATCACTCGGGGCCATCCATCTCACGATCTGCGGCTGAGATCGTGAGTACATTCGGACTTCCGAATGCGCGTGCACTCTGGGCCCTTCATCTCCAGATCTGCGATCATGGCTGATTGGGACATTCGGACCTCCGGACGCCCCGATCCACGTGGACCGTTGGATCTTGATCCAACGGTGAGCCTCTTTAGGGTCGCGCGCGTGCGCTATTCTCCATGCGCGTGGGCCGTTGGATCCCGAATCGAAGGCCCACGGTCGTCCACGTCGATTCCTTTTTATTAAGCTTTGTTTTATTTCGGTAAACCTTTATTTATCAACTGAAAATTGTATTAAAACTTTAGAAACTCATAACTAATTCGATTTAAATCCTTTTTAGATGGCTCCTACTGTATTAAATTCATGGTTCACTAGAGTTTAATCTAAAAATGCATTTAGACATGTTTCTGTAACAGAAAGTTTTATAAACAATATTTACTTGATTTCAGCCATTTTAGAATATTCCAAAAATTGATTTGAAACTTGTAAAATGCATATCTTTTTCTGTATAACTCCAAAATGTGCAAACCCAAGCTTGTTAATTTCATCTGACAACATACTTTATTATGAAATAGGTTTTACACATGTTCTCATTCCTGAAAAATGTTATGTGCTAGTTTTGCAACTTAGAAAAATCATAAGTAATTCATTTTAACTCCAAATTAGGTAAACTCAACTTTGTTGTTCTTAGAATATCAATATCTACCTGCTGTAAAAATTTTAGGTTCCAGATCATTTTAGAAATTTATTCCATGAACAGTACCAGTAATTAATTTAAATTGGATTTTCCTGGCTGAGAGAGTTTATTTTAGCTATAACTTTTGCATGTTAAGTACAAATTGAATAATTCTTGTTCCTAAATTTGTATAAAATCATACCCTTGCTGTTGTGTAAATTTTATAAGATTTGGATGACTTTTGCTGTTGGATTTTATTTGGTGTTCTTCGTTCTTATTGGTTTATCGTATTTTCGCGTGAGGTTTCGAAGAGATTGTTGATCTCGAATCTGAGCCACAACAGTCAGACTCTGTCCTCCAACAAGAAAAGCAGATGTAGCATTCATTTGATCATGTTATTCCTATTATTTTCAAATTCTAATATGTTGTTTGCAAATTCTACGTATGCATTGCTATCTTGTTTTAAACTATTGTCGATTAGTTGACCTATTAGATGCATAATCTGTAGAAAAATGTCTATCCTCTACTACTGAGCCTAGGTCTATTTTGCTGTGATTTTGGGTTCGTTGGATGAACCCTTGTCACTTAGTAGTACGAGTTGAAATGCTTAGTCATGCTTTAGCTATCGGTAGAAATAGGCGGTTATCAACTTGTCGATAACCATGGTCGCACAAACTTATTATGATCACTTTGTTTCAGCTTTGTGCTATGTTCAAATTGTAAAAACTAAAAATGAAAACAAAACAATTTGGACTTGGGCACAATGGTAAGATGGTGTGATTTTTGGGTGTGACTGGAATGGTGCCCGAGTCGGGATCGGGGACCTGGAATGGAAGAGTATCGATGTGTGGTCAACGTAATCGCAAGACAAGTGATCGGTATTATTCCGTACAGGGCCTCGTAGTGTGCTTTATGGTGCCAATGAGACCTCCCCAGCTGCTGCGGCACCACCCGAGTTTCGACTTAGGAAGTGCGAGGCGGTGCGCTCATGGACCGCGCCGCCAAGTCCGCATGACAGCAGGATTTTCTAGCAATCAGAGGCCCGATCCTCCGGAAGGTCATGTTTCTTTATTAGGATCCCCGAGGCGTCTCTTCAACCCTTTGTCTCCACTAGACACCGGATCACCTGGAGCTCATCTTCTGGACGATTTCATCCTCAAACTGATGGTCAGACGGAGCGAGTCAGCCAAGTCTTGGAAGACATGCTCCGTGCTTGCATTCTCTCTTACGATAAGAATTGGGAGAAATGCTTGCCATTCGCTGAGTTTTCATACAACAACAGCTTTCAAGCCAGTCTCAGCATGGCACCATTTGAGGCAACTTGGGAGCGGGAAAACCGCCTCGTGCGAACTACCCGTCTTTCTTCTCCGAGTAAACGGAATCTCGGGACGAGATTCTTGTAAGGGGGGGGGATTTGTAACATCCCAATTTTGGACTTGTGTTTCAAATGTAAGAAAATGAGTAGAAATTTTGGACTTGTGTTTCAAACATGGATGGGTGTCCATGAGAAAAGTTATGGGTTGAAACCCTGGGTTGGTGCCCGTGTATATGTTGGTGTTAGGTTGGTGTCTACACTATCTTTATCAATTCAAAATCCAGTTTAGATTTTATAAAACTTGAGCTTTTGAACTTAGTATGGTATTTAATGTCAAATGTTATTTTGCACAAATAACCCTCTAAGCCTTTCTATTGTTACACCTATGTATGCATGTCATTTTGTTACTTGACGGGTGTAACTTGCGAGCACGGTAGTTGTGCTCATACTTGCTTTATGCAAACAAATTTGGAGGAGAAGGATTTCGCTACGGTGTGGATCCCGACGACTAGGCATTGCCCGATCGATTGCTGTGGCGATTGCGGGACTCTCCTACTACACCTTCGTCTTCCGCTGTGTTTATTTTATTGTTGGCATGTAAGCCTTCTTTGTAATCAACTCATTTGGTATTTATTAATAAAGTTGTGATATGATTTTGTTACTATATTTGTTTCTTGTGTGAACTAGCTCACGATCATGGGACTAGTTCGGTTATGCACGAGGATTTGGGAGTATTAATTCCGGTCCGACAAAGTGGTATCGAGCCATATCGATTGTAGGTCATGACCTAGTTAGAATGGCCGTTAGTTGAAAACTTCAAAACTTATTTTCTACAATAAGGAAAATAAAATGTTCTCTCCTCATCTTGGTCATCTATCTATAGCTTCTTTATAGAAATTCTTTCTTTCCTAATTCTTTCTTAACCATTTTATAATGTAAATGGATCCTCTTTCCTTGGAAATTCCTATAGATGGTCAACACATTCTTAACCCTTACGTTCAAGACCACAAGACATGAAGATGTCAAGAGAGCATCGTCACCAAAGACCACGCGCGAAGATCGATGTCACCTGACCATATAGTCTAGGTTTGCCAATACTCATTCTGTGCATTGAGTCGTTTCATCAAATTAAGAGTCCCGATCGATAGAACATTGTAATGCTTTTGAGTTCTTTCTTTCATTTGGGAGTATTGTTTCACTCTATCCCCTTAGTCCTTCTTATTTGTTCATTTCCTATCATTTGTCTCCTCTAAAACCTCTGGAATGACCAGCAGATGGTGAACACTCGTCGCTCCGAAAGTGGAACCAACACCAACGATGATGGAAATGCGCCAATTCCACCACCACCAGCAAACAGTGGATCAGAATGGCAATAAATGATGGCCAATCAGAACTACCTGATCGAACTGCTCTCCTAGTCCATCAACAACAATCCAGCCCGACAAGCTACAGCTCCAACTCCAACTCCACAACCCCAAAGGACCAGTATGTCAGAATACATGAGGATGCGATCACCAACTTTCTCTTGCAGTACCGAGCCTATGGATGCAGATGATTGGCTCAGGGTGATTAGTAAGAAGTTGGACATCACCCAGTGCACTGATCGTGAGAGGGTGTTGTTTCCTTCACACCAGCTCATGGGTCCAGCTTCCGAATGGTGGGACAACTTCAGCATCTCACGTGCTGATGCTCAAGCCATCACCTGGAATGAATTTGTGCGAGCTTTTCGCCATGCACATATCCCTTCCGGCATGATGACCCTCAAGAAGAAGGAGTTTCATTCGCTACGCCAAGGCAACCGCTCTGTGAATGAGTACCTGCACAAGTTCAACCAACTGGCCCGATACGCCCCTAAAGATGTCGCAAATGATGAAGATAAGCAGGAAAGATTCCTAGAAGGACTCAATGATGGTTTGTCCGTACAGCTGATTTTCCAAGATTATACTAACTTCCAGCAGTTAGTCGACAAGACGATACGCCAAGAAGGCAAGCACCAGGAGATGGAGAATCGTAAAAGAAAAATGGCTGCACAGAAGTTCAACTCTGGAAGCTTCCCTAAAGCCAAAAGGACTTCATCATATCAAGCCAAGTTCCAGCCAACGGCAGACAACCCAGTCAACTTGGAGCCCTCCAATATATCTGATGGTGACCAGGCACAGAAGGATCCATCTTATGTTGCAGGCATCATATGCTTCAACTACCATGAGGTTGGGCATTTTGCTAGTAAATATCCAAAGAAGCGTGACGACAAATCCAAACCAACCGAAGTCAACATCATGCAAGCAAGCGAGAGCGCGCAGAATCATGGGCGAGGGCGTCAGCACAATGTCACCACTCAAATTCTGTCAGATGATGAGCAGGATGTGGACGACAACAACTCCAGCTGAAAACCTTGTATTCCCAGTTTTCTTTCTAGACACTCCGAATCTCAGGGGCGAGATTCCTTTTAAGGGGGTAGTTTGTAACATCCCAAGGTTATGTTACCGAAATAAATTAAATAAAGTTATTGTTTTATTGGATTTTTTGAAATTTGATAGAGTTTAATTTCCTTATTTCAATTTTTGAAATTTTAAAAGTCAAAAGTAAAATTTATTTGAAGTTATTGAAATTTTATTTGGTTTGATCTGAAAAATAAAGAATTAATTAATTATAGAATTTTCTGGAGATTTTTAAAAGCTTTTTCCTAAGTATTTTAAAGCCAAAACCCTTTATTTGCAAAATTAAAAGCCAATTATAAGTTGGAAATAATTTTATTAAGTCCAAAATAAATAAGGAATTCATGAATTTTTATAATTTTTGGATTTTATTTACTATTTTCTAAACCCTTTTTGATTTAACCAAATTATTTAAAATGTTAAATCATTCAAAATCCTAAAAAACCTTTTGGGCCGAATCCTTTCCAGCTCGTTATCCCTCCGCGCGCACCGGCCCATTCGGTCCAACGCCCACGCTTGACCTTTTATCGCCACCGTCGGATTGAAATCCGACGGCCAACACGAGCCGAGGGCCTCACCCCCTCTCCTCTCTCTCGCTGCCGCGTGGGCCCGCCCGGTGCAGCTTCTTCCTCCCCGCTTTCTTCTCCACGCGCCAGCCGCGCCACCACCATTTGTGCTCACGCGAGCTCCGGATCCCGCGATTTTCTCCCCTATTCTCCCCCAAATCACGCGCATTATTACGCCCATTCATTACCGCGTCCATCCCGATCATTCCCTTTCCTTTTCCTCCCCCAATTCCCTTAATCCTGCCGATGACCTCGCTCGGGCTTCTTGCACCGTACGTCGCTCCGGTCCTCCCCGGCCACTATATAAGTGCGCCCTGGAAGCCCCTTCTCCACCTCAACTCAACGCCCCAAATTCCTCCTCTGCTTTCCCTCCTAAATGCCCGAATTTCAGAGTTTTGCGTCGGCCACCGAAGCGTGCTTCTTCTTCGATTCCGGCGACCTCAAGGCCTCTCCGCCGCCATCCTCTACGTCAACGACACCGCTGCCTCCTCGTCGTTCCCGTGCGCGCGCTTCCCTCGCCGGAGCGCCATCGGAGCCGCCACGCCACCAGAGGTCGATCCGCACCGCCGCTCTTCGTCTCGCCGCCGGTTATCGCCGCCGCCTCAAGTAGCCAAATCGTGCGCATCTTAACCCCCACACTCCACTCTCTCGTTTGGTATCCTCGCAGCCGGTGCCTCCGTCGCCGCGAGCTCATTGCAGAGCGCCGTGTCACGTGCCTCACGCAGCACCGCCACGTGGCTACCATCTCGGAGCCACGTCATCGCCACCTAAGCCCTAAAAGCCTAGTCAGCACCTACGTGGCATTCCACGTGTCGCCGACGTGGCGGTTTCTTAATCGAAACGAAAATCCGTGTGATGACGTCATGTTGACGCATTAATTCGATTTTCCTTTAGGGAAATAATTCGGCTGGAAAAGAAATTTGTGCGCTGACGTCAGCCTACGTCGTAAACCGGATTTTCCATTAGAAAAATATTTCGGTCGAAAGTCATTTCCAGAGGGCTAATGTCATCATTGCACAATAAAGCCTTTTCCTTTACAAAAATAATTCCCAAAATTCAGAAAAACCCTAATTCTATTATTTCATGTAATTTCAAACTTCTAAAGCTCATATCTTTGCATCCGAACTCCGATTGAGTCCATTCAAATTTCTAAATTTGTCTAAATTCAAGATCTAGCTAACCAAACCAAAATTATTTAATTTGGAGTTTATTTGAATTTTATTTGAATTTGGCTTATTTCGTGATTAGATTTCGACGACTTCGGGGAGTCAGATTTCGACGCCGTTTGAAGAGCATATAAGAGAATTGATTTTGACTGTATGATCAACATGATTGTACACTTGGACTTCCTGAAGACGGTACTTGTGAGTACTATGTGACCTGTTAAGGAAAACAACATCACCTCAGTACCAAGGGATCTGTTAAGGAAAACAACATCACCTCAAGCAAGGCAAGTTATACCCTTGATCATATTGATCCCATTATTTCAAATTATTTATATTCTATTTTAAATTAATACTGCATGCATATGTTTATACAATTATTTTAATTCCCTGTCTTATTTGCCTAATTATTCTATTCTTCCTTGTATAGCCAATTTGAATGTCGAATGTGAATATCTTGTCACCATTAGGCAAAAAGATACTAAAACTAATACTATGCTTAGCCAATGCTTAGATCAAATCTTGTATTTGGGAAATTTTAGCCAAATCTTCTAAATTTGATTTAAATTGGTTCTGTGGTATTGTTTTACCATAGAAGATTTATAAAATGCTTTTACTTAGAAAATAAAATAAAAATGAGTTTGGACTTGGGCGAAATGGATGATTGGTGGGTGCAGGTTTATGCACGGGCTTAATCTAGTTAGGGTTAAGGCCCAGGGTTTTATTTGGAAGACGTCCAAATCAGTTAAGGACCGGTCTTCGAGCGCATGGTGCTACGCCTTACCGTACTACCACAAGTCTGGTGTGGGACAGATTTGGCTAAATAATTTGTGATGTCTTAGTGTAATTTGTGCTACATTGTTGGTGTGGGTGTCGGTCAGACAGTAGTCCCACCTGGCGCAAGAGGGGGCTCCCGGAGGATGGTTAGTCCAATGGCAGCGAAACCTTAGCGGGGATAAATACATTAAGATAGGACATTGTAAAGGCCTCATGATAATCACCTAGTCGCACACCTACGGAAGTGTGTGATGCGGACAGTACAAGTTGATTATCTCTTGTGGGTAAAGTTGTACAACCTTTGCAGTGTGTAAAACTATTCGAATAGCCGTGTCCACGATTACGGACATGCTAGCAGAACTACTCAGAGTTAGACTTTGGTTTTGATTTCAAAATGTTGTTGTAAAACAGTTTTAGCATGGATGGGTGTCCATGAGAAAAGTTATGGGTTGAAACCCTGGGTTGGTGCCCGTGTATATGTTGGTGTTAGGTTGGTGTCTACACTATCTTTATCAATTCAAAATCCAGTTTAGATTTTATAAAACTTGAGCTTTTGAACTTAGTATGGTATTTAATGTCAAATGTTATTTTGCACAAATAACCCTCTAAGCCTTTCTATTGTTACACCTATGTATGCATGTCATTTTGTTACTTGACGGGTGTAACTTGCGAGCACGGTAGTTGTGCTCATACTTGCTTTATGCAAACAAATTTCAGAGGAGAAGGATTTCGCTACCAGTGTGGATCCCGACGACTAGGCCACTACCCCAGTCGATTGCCTGTGGCAGATTGCTGGGCTCTCCTACTACACCTTCGTCTTCCGCTGTGTTTATTTTATTGTTGGCATATAAGCCTTCTTCGTAATCAACTCTGTTGGTATTTATTAATAAAGTTGTGATATGATTTTGTTACCAAATTTGTTTACTGTGTGAACTAGCTACTGATCATGGGACTAGTTCAGTTATGCACAGAGGATTTGGGAGTATTAATTCCCGGGTCTGACATAATAGTAATTAAGATGATATGGTTGATCGCTAAATAAAGACTAGTAGGTAAGAGCCCATAGACCTTGTACTATAGTTATCTACTTAACTAATAGTAGTCATTAGCAGGTGTTGTAGCTAAGGACCAACCTAGTGTAATAGGTTCACTTTAGTGTATGCCGATCCATATAAATAAACTAGACCTCACGTGTCAGTGGGACTTATCTTTTGTTAGGTACGAATCTGTCGCGACCCCAGGGGAGAGGACCCCGGGACCACACTATGTAAACCGCACTAGTTCCATGATCAGTGGCTAGTGTACACAATCAAACAAGAGATGATAACATATCCATACAACGTCACTATATTAACAAAATTTTGAGTTGATTACAAAAGGGCATAAGGCCAAGAGCATACACAGCGAAAAACCAAAAACTGATCGTGGCCACCCAATTCGACACAGGTTATCGGCTGGGGGCGCATCCTAGTTGTCTAGGACCTCCAGGTCCTCTGCGTAGACCTCTTCACCTGCTTGTCAACAAGCAAAAGTGAGCATAACAACTGTGCTCGCAAGTCACACCCGTCAAGTAACAGATTGATGCATGCAGGGATTAGCAAAAGAAAGGCTTATAGAGTTGTTTTACATAAGACCAAGTTTCTTTCCAAATACTTGTACTAAGTTCCAAAGCAGTCTAAACCATAACTAAAATTCATTTTTCTAAACACAAGTTTTATAGTTAGATAACATTTATCAACAAATGGTGAAGGATATCCTCCTATCACAAGGCTGCCCGCCGAAAACCCGTTTGGATAGGGATCCAAAACCAAGTGAAAAAGCCTTTTGAAAACAAAACCAAACATCTAACTTTGAGCAGCTTTGCCAGCATGTCCATGACCGATGACACGGCTATTCGAATAGTTTTACACTCTACAGAGGTTGTACAACTTTACCCACAAGAGATAATCAATTATACTGTCCGCTCACACGTTTTCGAAGGTGTGTGACTAAGAGATTACCATAAAGCGTTTACAATGTGCCATTCCACCGTAGTCCCATCTCGCTAAGGTTTCGCTTTCATTGGGCTAACCACCCGCCGGATTCAAGCCCCCTCTTGCGCCATATGGGAATACTTGAAGGTAGGTCGTGAAAGACACCCACGCAACCGGATGAAACGACCACGATGAAACTTTGCAAATTAGTTAGCCAGGTCCTGCCCATTCAAGACATGTGGTAGTACGGGAAGGCATAGCAAAATACACTTAAAGACCGGTCCTTAACTGACCCAGGTGACAACCAAAAGAACCCTAGGCATCGACCATAGAAATGGATCGATCCTGTGCATGAACATGCACCCAGCCAAACATCCATTTCACCCAAGTCCAAACAGATTTTCACTTCAATTTACCACATTTAAATTAGTTTAGAAAAATTCTATGGTACTGACCATACCATAGCAATGATTCAAAACAGAGTTAAGTTTTTTTGGCTAACTTCCCCAAAATCAAAGATTTTTAAGCTAAGTTTCGGCTAAGCATGGAGTTTTGCAACACGCTCTAGTTCATATTAATGTACCAACTAGCTTTTAACTAAGGTATCAAGGGTGGTCTGAAAGACGTTCAATTTTGGGTGTACAAAGGAATTGGGTATAACTATCAAGTTGAAATAGGGATTTAAAGTACTTAAATTGAAATACGCATGCAGTAGTAATTTAAAACGAAAGGTACATAATTTGAAATATTGGGTGCAATATGATCAAGAGTATGACTTTCCTTGCTCGAGAGCTTGAGGATATACTTCGTCGAGGTACTCCGGCTCCCTAGCATCGTCGAACTCTACACGAGAGAATAGAGCAAGATCAAATAAAGCCCAAATAAAGATCCAAAAGAAAGCTAACTCAGAAGCTTTAGAGAAGGAGGTCCAACGGGAGAAAGCTGCGAGATGAGAGCACGAAAGAGGAAGTGTTGAGGTGAAAACAGATGGAGTGGAAAAAGGAAAAAGGCTCCCTGATGCGTTATTTATAGTGGAGGTAGGAAAACTGGGTGGCAAGGATAGAGCGATAGGAGCAGGTGAGTAAGGGGATAGGAGCAGGTAAGGGGAGGAGACAGGAGGATGGGTACAAAGAGGTGATAGTATTTATTGCAATGCAACAACATTTAATACGCGAAGACTTCTGCAGCAAACGTGCAAGAAGGAGAAAGTGAGCAGGGCTAGTTTAAACAAAGAGATTGGTCACGGTCAACAGGAAGTTGTGACCAGGGGGAAGGGTCCAACCGAAAAGGTGGTCCTAAGGAGGAGGAGGTCCTAAGAAGGAGGGTTGTCTTTGCAAAAAGGGTGGTCTTGACCAAGAGGGTGATCTTTGCAAAAAGGGTGGTTGCGACCGAGAGAGTGGTCTTTGCAAAAAGGGTGGTCGTGACCAAGAGGAAGTCGTGACCACGAGGAATGGTGAGCTGGGCAGAGGGGAAACAGAGCGAACAGGAGAAGGGGAAACTCAAAAAC
The DNA here is from genome assembly GCA_036346255.1 of Ampelocalamus luodianensis. NCBI lineage: Eukaryota > Viridiplantae > Streptophyta > Magnoliopsida > Poales > Poaceae > Ampelocalamus > Ampelocalamus luodianensis. Next base: position 59,548,697 of record CM070617.1, on the reverse strand, counting down.
AAGAGAACTCTAGCAAACTCAAAACCAACTTTTGGATTAGTTGAAGTTTGATTTAGTCATTTAAATCACTTTCGATTCCGAAATCTCACGTTAAGCTTTAGAACTTCAACAAAACCAAATGGTTATTTTTATTTTGAAAAATTTAAAAAGGCTCAGAAAAATAGGGTGTTACAGAATCCTTGCACCTACACATAGGTTTCACCTGACTTCCATGGAACTTCCTCGATAAACAAAAATTAATAACAAAAGAAATCATTAAAAGAACTAGGCTCTCAATAGAACAATGATGATTCAACAACAAGTCATGATCGAATTGATTCTATGTATCCCCTATCACTATTTGCCCCCAATAGAAGTACAATTCGTGATCCGAATGTAGATTAGAAAATCCTACCCAACAAGGTGATGAGGATTAAAACCTCTATGTATTATCTTTAATACATAATAAAAGATCATACGTCTTCATGGTCGTAACCCCTAAGACTCACGACCTCACTGGTCGTAAGGATTCAAGAGGTTACATAATGGGTACCCTGGTCGGAGAACGTCTTGTACGTGGTCTCCGACCAGTTAGCTGCTTGTAAAAACTATGAACTGGCATCTAGATCTAACTCCAGGTATATTCCCTACCATGTGACGAATGGAACACATGTCGTATATTCCATGCCACGCGACGTTTCATGATCCAAAGACACTGACAAAAAACCACCACACGGTTGAATGTCTTACAGATACTCAACCGTGAGCGATTGATACTTCATCACCGTCGCCTCCTCAAACCGATCGCAATGCTTCACAACAAGCGTCTCTCCAAGAGTAACTGTCACCTCTTCGGAAGTTATTTGAGGATGGAGCATGAACAGAAGAACGGAGAATTGGATCAGATCAAGTCGCATCGGATTGAAGCATAGGCATTAGCATTAGATTCATGTTTCAAGCCCGATATAATAACATAACAAGCATTACGCTCAGTGCAACTAGGATTAGTCCACCGCCTGGTTGCAGGCACCCCCTGTAATAGCCAGTTCGTATTAATAAAGAGTAGTCTGATTCTCTCCCAAGAAATCTCGTGCTATTTTGCTCTATTTTATTTCGTAAGATTGGCGACTCAATCATCGACAACTGGCGCCGTCCGTGGGGACAAAGGTGTGGATTTCCTGAAGAGATTCTTTGCTCAACAAATCCTCACCCATTTCTCTTTCGTAATCGCTCATGCGGCTATGGCAGGAAGTTAGGACGAGGAGAACTGGTTCGACCTGACGGACTACTCCAATCTTGACATGGACGCATGCATCTGCGCCATGCAAGAGAACGGGATGTCATCATCCTCCTCCTCTGGTGACTCGCCAATCACAGACATCAGCGAAATCGATCGGATGGATGAAGATACACCGCTACGACCAGTGGCGATTTCAGAGGAAGTGCTTCTGATCAGTCCGAAACACCCAAGGACCTTTGCAAGCCCGGTCCTTCCGACCGGCGAGAAAGGTGACGAAACCTGAGCGCCACAACTCGAGGATCAATGTACTCTCGATACGATCATGGCTGACTAGTACTCACCAACGGCTTCTGTAATATCCCGTTTGTCATTAGTGGATGCAATAAAAATTAGAGAGGGAATTAAGATAATTAAAAGAGAAAAATCAAAAATTGAGAGAGGAATGGGCCGCGCAGCCCATAGTCAAGTGGAGGAAAAACAGGCTTAGTGGCCCATGGCCCATAAGGAAACCAGAAACCAACTAAAGAAGGAGGAGGAACCTTAGGGTGCTACAGTACCACCGCCACTGTAGCACGATACTGTAGCATCTCCTCTCCATGGTGGTGCCCCTCTCCTCCGATGCCTCTTCATTGTGGTGGTCGGCCAAGAAAAAAGGAAGAATAAGGAAGAAGGGACAAGGGAAGAAGAGAGGGAAGGGGAAGGTTCGCGGGCTGCATCGTGGTCTATAGCGGTTCATCAAGGGTAACCCCGGTTTGCCCCCGAATAGATGCATATTTGATTGTTGTAGCAATGTCGGTATTTCTGTCTCCTCAGGACAGATCGCGTTAGACAGACGTTTTGATGTAGTTAAGTGCGGATTCAGTCTTGGGCTTCTCCTAGAGAGTTGTAGAGGACGTTAATAGCTTTCGACGAAGTGCTAGATCGTATGATTTGGACCTCTGTAGCAAAAGTTATGAATTTATTAGTGCGACTATTCTGCGAATCTGTCAGTATTTTGACAGGTTTTAGTAATCTGACTTGAGCAATCCGTTAAAGGGAAAATTAGAGGATCTCAGTATAACAAAAGTTGTAGATAATTGTCGTAGCTTTCAGGGAAGCCCAAGAACATGAAATTTGGAGAAACGAGCTGAAAGTTATGATTGTTTTAGTGTACTGTCCAGAGAACCTGATGTGAAATCGATGTTCTGTTAATCAGCATAAACGGGATATTAGATGGCCGAATTAGGAAGGCCCACCAACTAGGTTTAGTTTGGGAATTTGATAACCTTTAAACTAAGTCCAAGAACACCTCATTTGGTCTCCTGTACTAAAAGATACAAATTTTAGAACACGACTGTTTCCAGAGGGGGCAGATCAGTATTTAGAAAAATTGGAGTTGGGATTGCGTTACAAGCTTTTGCTAGTTCCTGTTGCTTATATAGTTTATTTGGTCCATTACTGTTTTCTTAGTAAGCCTTTAAAATGAATTTTAAGTGGGGCACTGGTCCCGGTTGCAGCGCCGTCTCCACATCCTCCGTTCTCACGCGGTTAAGGCAAGTGCTTGTTTGTTGATTTTGTAAATAAATGTGATATCTATAGTTGCTTGAGTGTTATGGATGTTGATGACCATGACTTTATTTGGCGTTGTGAATATATATATCATGCATGGATGTTGGAGTGTAGGGATGCTTGTGATATGAATGATAGAAGTATGAAAGAGTTGAATTCATATGTGATGTTGCTGAAGAGGTATGACTATGATGATTCATGATTTGTGCATATGCATCATGTTGACAAAATAAAGACTTGGTCACATGGTGACCAAGTATTTGTTGAGATCTCCGTCATGTACATGACGGGCTTGAGGTCCCCACACTTGTGGAGTGTGGGCTTGAGGTCCCCTTTACTTGCAGAGAATTGGGCAATTGGTTCCTAGGCTTGCGAGCACAGGTATGGTATGCGGCGACGGTTGCATATCTCGCATTACCGGTGAAATGTGACAAAGAGTGAAAGAGAAAAGTTGCATTGCATAACTGCATTCATACATTGTGAGACATGTTTTCGAGTAAAGCTTGGAAATGGAATGTTGATGTTGTAGATGTGAATTTAATGTTTCATTATTGGTACTTGCTGAGTCTTTGGGCTCACCATTGCTTTTGTTGTGTTTTTAGGTACCTTTTGCAAGAACGACATGCATGGGAGGGAGTAGACATGAATTGGATTCACACACTGCCATCCACTTTTACAGTTGATAAACTTCTAGATCGTACCTTAAAAAAAAGAGCAAACTGCTTAAGGATTGATTATGATTATGTTTCAAGCTTTGGATTAAGTGTAATAATGTTGAGTAGTAACTTTTGGATATCTCTGAATAGGATAGATGCTTACATGTTTTGAATGCCTATTAATGATTCTGAGTGTTGGTTTATTTATACATGTTTTATTCAAATGCTGGAACCTCCTAGTAGTAAACCATACAGAGGAGGATCTGCCGGAATCCGATAGAATGTTTTGGCTTAGATTTGTTAATTGGGTAGCATTCCAGGCTCATGTGGGCCGGGGTGTTACAGCTTCTGGCAATTTCAGGAGCCAACCGACATCTGGTAACGGTGTCGATGAAACCCCCACTGGTCGTAGGCCAAGTGGGAATAATAAGGCTCAGTATACGATCGGCAATCCACCGAATCTGGCTGAGTCCACCATAGAAACCTCACGAGGTGCTAATCACCGACCGCTCTCCATCGTGGAACTCCTTTCAGAAGCATTGGAAGACTCTCCATCAATTACGATGGAAACTCGTCGGAAGATCGCTGCTGGAGGCACGAGGTCAACGCGATCAGAGATACGGATCAAAATACCATGTACGGTCCAGCACACGTTTCCTCGCCACCACATATTGATGGAGATGGTGTGGGCCATCAAGCACCAAATGCCAGAGGTGACAGAGCTGATGGATGTCCATCAGTTAATCGCTCGTTACGCTTCGACAGAGTAAGGAACTAGACACGACCAACTAGGAGGTCGGAGAAATATCTAACATCCTACGACCAAATCGGGACACACGAGCACGGCAATCAGCAAATCTGACAATCCTTTTGAGAAAGCGCTATGAATCAATCACCGTTGTGGGCCTAGCGGGGCTCCGGTGTGCGTTGACCAAGCAGTTTCGGCCGGCCAACATGGACAAGTTTAATGGAACTCAAATCCGTTAGAATTTCTCCAAATTTATACCACCACCATCAGAAATGCGGTGGTGATCAAAATGTGATGGCTAACTATCTACCTGCCACGGTACTAGAAGGATCTGCCGTGCGTGGTTACTCAACCTATTGGTCGGATCGATCTATGCTTGGGAGACAACTTTGTGATCACGATTTAATTTTTAAGACGTCGTCGACCTTAGGAGGATGATCTTCATTGAATCAGCAAAATTCAATAAGACTCTCGATATTATATCAAAAGATTTAGCTAGGTTAAGTAATTCAATAATGCAGTCGTAGAATCTTTACGTCATTCAAGCTTTCAAAGTAAGGCTAAAAAATCGACGGTTTATGGAGGATATAGCAATACATCCTCACACAAACAACCATCGAGCTTTTAGACATGGCCGACAAGTACCTGGCAGCTAGCAGAAGCGATTTGTGTGAAACGAGACCATTGATCGAAAGACAAAATCCTCAACCTAGCTTGGATAAGCGAAAAGAAGCAAAAAGGCTCTCAAGAAAAGAAACGCAAAACCCGGCGACAAGGAGGTTCTTGGGTTCTGAAGCCACCAAGGGTATTACTCCACGTTGTGGCAAAGAAAGGTTCTAACCAGAGTGGATACAAAAAACGGAAGTGATGTCCACTTCACGAGAGCGAGGGCATACTTGCGCTCTGGGGCTGTGTCAAAGAAGTTGGAAGATTACTATGCGGAGTAGCGTCTACTCCCTCAATGCAAAGACCGGAGAGACAAGCTCTAAGAAGGACAAAGGCGATAAAGAAATGGAGTACCGGGGCCTCAACACACGTCGATATGATCTTTGGTGGATCCTCTTTTGCTAGTCAAGACATCATCTGAAAGCCATAGAAGTGGGAGGTCCTTGTGGAATCTCAGATCATAGCTAAACCATCAAGTGGTGGAGACAATAATCTCCAGCTTTATGAAGACTACCCCATCCCATCGACTCGACGGTGGGTTCCCTATTGTTGTAGAGAGCCTACTATTAATAAGCTGGGTTAATGGTCTTAATAGATGGGTAGTTCTTCAAATATTTTATTTGCGGGACATTGGAGGATATACAAATTCCCAAATCAAAGGAAAAACCTATAAATATACCTTCCATAGCATAATTCACGGTTCTACCATAAACCGATAGGACACCTATCCCCCAATTATTCGAAAGACCAGACAACTTAGAGCGAAGATTTCATTTGATGTGGTAGATTTTGAAACGCATGATACAATCTCGAGTCGTCGGCCTTAGCAAGTTCGATAGCCACTCGTTTATCAGAGTTTAAAAATGCTAGAAATGAAGGGTATCACGGTTCAAGACAATAAAAAATAGCTCACGCATGTCGATCGAAAATGCTTAGAAGCAGGTCGATGAGCTTACTAGAAAACTAATCCACCTACCATGCGGGTCAAGCATTTGAGGCCAAGATGGCAAAACCTTCGACCGGACAGAGGTAATACCGATAGGCCTTCTACTGGCGCCAAATGCTGGTGAGCCGGGACTCAACCTTAAATATGAAAAGTCGCTCGTCCCTTCATCAGAGCAAATCGGGGCGTGTTAAACAGCGACGTCCGATGTACCTAGAAGTCCCCGAGGATGTGATCAAGCAGGCTAGCTCTTTGGCGACAGCTCGTCGGGAGTGAAAGTGGCGTTTTGCACTGATCGAAGGAAGCAATCCATTGGAGATCGATAAGCTCCTCAAAGGTTGGGTTTATTAAGTGAAATCGACCACGGGTGGCTCGCCAATCCTATAATGGTTAGAAAAGCCAATGGGAAATGGCGATGTGTATTGACTTTACATATCTTAATAAAGCTTGTCAGAAGGATGACTTTCCCCCTTCCACACATTGATCAACTTGGAGCTCTACTTAAGTTGTTGGAGTTGTTAAGTTTTTAGATGCGTCTCGAGTTTCTCGGACTAATATGAGTGGCGATGAAGAAAACTTCCTTCATCACTCTATCTGACACTACTGTTATGTAAAGATGCCATTTGGTCTCAAACTGAATTTGCAACTTTCCAAAGGTTGATGTAGAAAACCTTTAATTCACAAATAGGTGAATCTAAGCTCCACGTTGATGATCAGTCGTAAAAGCATCAACGGTGATCACATTCGAGACCTACATGATTTCAATAACAAGGCGTCATAACCTTAAGTTAAATCTGAAGAAAAGTGTGTGTTGGAGTTTCTTACAGTACTTCTTGGATTCTTAGTTTCGGCTAGAGGCATTGAAGCCAACCTAACAAAGAAGTTGACCATCGACCGGTCGCCTGCCAACCACGGAGAAGGAAGTTCAAAAAACCACTGTATGGCGGTGTTAAGTAGTTTCACGACATGATTGGGTGAAAGGGTTACCTTTTAAACTTCTTGAGAAACATGGAAGTTTGAGTAGACTAAAGAGACAAGCGATGCCTTTGAAGAACTTAAGTATACCTTCAGTGTTACATCTTAGTTTCTCTAATATTGGAAGAGACATTGATTTACGTGGTTGTAGCGGCACAAGCGATCGGTGGTATGCACAATAGTCTGCGCAGCGTCCAACGACGATGTATTCGTAGCGAAGTCTTATACGGACCAAAGGAATGAGTATACACAAGTACAAAAGTTGCTCTATGGTCTCCTTGGCTAAAGGAAACTAAAGTATTGCTTTGAGGCCCACAAGTGTCGGCCAGGCAGGATATCACGGTTCGAAGTTCTTGGAAGCGAAGTCATGGGGACGAATAGCAAAATAAGCGATTGAGCAGGGCGTTCGACCTCCATTTCACCTAATGAGGCGCAATCAAGTCCCGAGCAATAGCGAAATCGTTGCATGAACAAACCTGAACCACCCAGGGCGGTACAAACAACTGTTGAGTGGACAATGTATTTTGCGGTTCCTTGATGCTCAAAGATCGAGAAGTTGAGTCGTCTTGATTTCCCCTCTTTGGCGAACACATAAAGTCGCCATCCAGTTAAACTTTCTTGCTACAAACAATATGGCGGAATATGAAGGTTTCTTGGCGGGACTCCAGTAGCTCGTTATTCTAGGATTCGCAGATTACTAGTGAAAGAGCGATTCTCAACTAATGGCGAATCAAGTAGGAAAAGAGTATCAATGCTCTAGTACCAGATGTCATCTTATCGGCGATACAAAGCTTCGAAAAGCACTTCTTGGTTTTAAATCTAACATATTCTAGAAAAAAACTTTCCTGCGGACGGTTAACCTGATGGCCTCCACGGGTGAACCATCACCCGGAGTTTTCGAAACTCAATTCACCCTTGGTGAGTAGGCCTTGAGGACATAAATGTTCTAAGGAGAGATTCGTACACCTCGATCTGCAAACATGGATGCTCCACGGTGGCGTTGATGGTTGGCGCCATCACGATCAAGGTAGGGTGGATGAAGTTGATCTATAATTATCTTGACATGACCTAATCGAAGGATGATGTAGATGCTATAATCATTATGCAGAAAAATGATATGATACACTCTTATTGAGCATTACCTTATATAAATGAGGATCTCACGAGTGTTGATGGTGCATATCTCAATCGGATGACATTAAGTTGCTAGCAGAAATTCATGGAGTCACGTGGAGCATCGATACATTCCTCTGAGCGGCGGTGGGTGAAGCCTGAGCAAGGATACTCTTGGCCAAGCACCCTTCATGATGCAAAATAACTTGTGACAAAGTGCATAATATGTCGGTTTCATAGTAGACAAGTACATTAGCAGCTGGCTTTCAAATAATTCCTCTTTCTTGGCCTTTTGCACCTTTGAGGACTAGATATTAAGGACCTTTCTAAGAGCACGGAGGCTTGATTCCTTTTTATTATGATTGACACGTCTACAAAATGGATCAAAGCTGAGCGAGTTGTTAAAACAACAACTAAAAGCAGAAAGTTTCTCACAATGTGGTCACATGATTTGGTGTACGATCGTATAATCACGAATATACGGTGGTTCTCAGCGGTATTTCAGGAATTATGCGCGACCTAGGTATCAAGATATATTCGCTTATGCGCTCATCAGCGAGCAACGAGCGATTGAGAGAGCTAATGGTATCATAATGCGAGGACTCAAATGGCGAGTATCCGAGGCGGTTAATCAAGCGGTCGGAGCTTGGGTTGAAAAAAGCCTTTACGTGTTATGGGCGTTAGTACCCGACCCGATCGTGTGACTGCGAAACACCATTTTTTTGGTTTATGAAAGTGAAGCCATGCTTCTGTAGAACTAAATTGGTTGCGCTCGAACTAATTATTTTATCGAAAACGATCGAATGAATGGCGACGACCTCATCGGCTTCCTTGAAGAGCGAAAATCAAGCCAATCGATCAATAATCTACCCGACAAGCTATGAGAAGGTACCATGGTAAGTAGGTGCAACCTCGTGAGCTGGCGGAGGTGATGCGGTTCTCGAAAAATTCGATTGCCGGCAAATCGCAACAAATTTCTTTCGTGGGAAGGTCCATACTGCGTGGAGTCAAGTCACGACCACGTTGGTGCGATTAGCAATATCAATTGGGCAAGTTTTGTCTAATTCTTGGAATGATCAGTGCGTAAATTCTTTGTATAATTTATATATTTCTTTTTACATTTCATTATCAATTTCAATAAATATGCATTTCCTTTTTTTGGCGAGTGTTGTTGTTTATACTTGTTATCCGCTACTTTGCTCAAATATCACTATTGTTTAGCTGTGGAGAAGACACTCATTCGATATCCTATTGGTCCCTATTACTCATTGGTTTATACTTGATAGTCAAGCGTCGGCGGTCCTAGTTAAGTGATCATTGTTTCAATGATTCCACACTTGACAGTACTCTTTTCTTAAGAAACACCGTGAGTAAGCATAACACAAACAACTTCATGTGATTTTTATATGCTCAAAGAATCAGAAGGTTAACTTTCTTCATTTCAACATTCTATTCTTCTCTTGTTTATCTGATGGGACGAAAGCCTCTAGTGAAGTCTCTCCTCTCTGCCGTGAGTCACCTTGCTGGAAGAAGCTTCTAGCGGCGGTCCTTTTCCTCGATCCTCGCGCCAATCGTTGCGTATATAGCACGTCTCACGAAATGTTTTTGTATCTTGGTTCTTAGCGATAAATTACTTGATTCTGATGATCGTATCAACTCAACAAGGATACTTATCGTTTTCTTTTTGCATACATTCTTGCATACTTTCTTATCATCAAAGGCAAGTTTGTGATATCTTGAGCCATATGTGGTA